>JANFCV010000199.1:0-600000 GCA_024500475.1 Phthorimaea operculella
ACACTCACCATGCTTGGCAGGCAGATTGGCGACCGCAGTGCAAGGTGTAGTAAATATTCACAGGGAACGCTGCTGCCCATTCCTGGAAGCCATGCCAGTCAGTTTTTACGACACTCACGGTTAGAAATGAGGAGATGCTACTCTAAGCCGGTACACAAACGGCTAATACCCTACTTTGATACGTAGTTGTGCAAAATAATGTCACATCTCCGTCCTCACTTTCGCCAAAACGTAGTCGTGGCCACAACCACTTGAGAATGCCCAATGTACCTAATTTAGACAGTGCTGTGGTGCCAGCTTAGAATAGCATCACCCCATATCTGCCGTGCAAATGAAGAGTGCAGTAAGTACAGTTACTGCAAAATTGAGTTACTTACAGATTCAGAATCCTCACAACGAGCTCTACATGGAACTTTGACCCGTTTTTTGATAGCTATACGGGAAGTGGTACTTTCATTAAGCTAAAACGCAGTAAGTCTATCAAAGATAAGTGCATTCCTAAGCAAAACTGCAGTAAAAAGGTCTACTGCTATTTGTCTTAAGAAATTACTATGGCAAGGATTTTTATCACTAGTAAGAAACGCAGTAAGAAATTTTCACTGCATTTTTTACTAGCGAGTTCTGAAATAATAATGTTCAAAGACACTACTAATAAGCGCAGTAACTTATGATACTGCATTATTTACTAGCTATTCACTACAATAGAAACATTTGATAATACTAATTTAATATGCAGTAAAACGTTTTACTGCATTAATTTTTAGTTAATGTAATTTAAAACTTAATGCTAGGTACTAGTAAAATATGCAGTAAGTTTTATTACTGCGTTGTAAGCTAGCACGCGTACAAAAATCTGCCTGCAGACCCTGCAGTATAATCCCTTACTGCATTATTATTTAGCAAAAGGTAATAAAATGCAGATTAGAGAGTACAAAAAAAATGCAGTAAGAATCTCCTTTACTGCAGTTTTTTCTAGTAACGGAACTAAACGGGGATCGCTAGTGCGCTTGGCAGGCGGGTTGGCGATCGCAGTGAAAGGTGTTGTATTCACAGAGAACGCTGCTGCCCATTCCCTAGATTCATCCCTTAGTCAGTTTTAACGACACCCACGTGTAGATATGGGATGATGCTATTTTAAGCCGACGCCACACTTTACTTTCAGACATAGAGGCTTCATGTTTAGAAAAAAATCACCGCTGAGTGTATAAATAGATCAATCTTTGATAAATCATTTACAAAAATCGCCCAAGTGTGAGTCGGGCTCGCGCACAATGGATTCCGTACATATATTAGCACAAAAAACAGGTTTATTGTATGGGACCCCCTCTTAATTCTTATTTTAGTCTGATTTTAGTATTTTTTGTAGTAGTTTTTTTTATTAAGGTATAGGCCGGCATCTGTCTGCTATCTCCCCTGATGGTAAGTGACGATGCAGACGATGATGTACATGCCTGCCTAGATAATGCCGATCGAAGGCCATCCACCAATCCACTTACCCAAGAAGACCCACTTCACCTTTGTCATGGGGGACCTTAACGCCAAAGTGGGACAGGAGCGCGACAAATCAAGGACCACATGGCTACGGAATCAGAAACTAGAGGGGCTAAATGCTGGTCAACTTCCTCAGCAAGCAGGGGCAATTCTGTATGAACACCTTTTTTCAGAAAAAGCTCCAACGGAAATGGATCTGGAAGAGCCCTAACAGTAGCCCCATAGAAATCATTATCTATGCCTGAGCGGCCTAGCCGACAGCTATATATTGATGAGTAGGACGAAAGAATGAGATTAACATCATCATGGTAGATAAAAGGCATATATTTTGAGGTCTAAGTTATCAACAGACTCAAATACTGGAAGCAATCACCGTCTTGTAAGAGGCAACCTAAATATCAATTTCACAATGGAAAGGAGCAACATGGTAAGGCCAGTTTTCCGTCCCAATGTGCCCCAAGCTGGAGGACATGAGTAGTTCTTGCTTTTTTAAGACACTGGGTAAGAGTCATCTGGCAGAGCTAGCTACCTCAAATGGTGAAATTGTCACATCATTCGTCTGAGATTCTCAGAAATTGAGGGCTCCTACAGGAATCTGTAGGTTCGCAATCCCCTAAGTTTCCACTTAACATGAGACACCTCAGAGCTCCTCTCTCCCGCCATTTAACGGATGATCTCCCGTACGTAGAAATAGAGAGTCATCACGAATCGTCTGGCATTAAGATTTGACGCATTCTAGTCACCACAACAGGCCATGTTTTGTAAGGGCTATGCATGACTTTAATGTGATGACAGTTTTTTGAGCTTGTCAGTAAAAGTATTAAGAATAAATAAAAAATTACTATTAAAATTGTTGTATATTTTATATATTTACAATATCCGGTAGATTTCGTATTCTTAATACTAATAATTAAGTTGTGACACTGTTTTTTACAAAAATATATCAAATTTTTACTGCAAAATTACTTAGTGTTCAAGCATATAAAATATACACAATTTCAAATTAGAAGTGCAGTAACTCTTTGTGAAAAAAGTAATTCTTACATAACTTTTTATTGGCTGTTCGAAATGTCAAAAATCATTAAGGCCGCTATAGAGCTTTTCACGAAGCCCATACAATTTTCCCTGCCAGACCTCTCGGAGCGTCATTTTGCGAAAAACATGGGGATGTTTAAATATTTTTTACAGTGATATTATGAATAAAAATAAATATATTTTTCTGCAATTAGATTAAGTACATTTTCTTAAATAACATATATTTTTTTTAAATCTTTACTACTGTTATTTTATCATACAGAAGCCGTTATAATGGCGCATTATTTTGCAAAAAATCGTATATAAAAACGTGGTATTATTCTATATTTCTGAATAAAATTGTAAAATGTTCACTGTAGACTTTGTTCTCAAATATATACTCTATTTTTTTGTATAATTGATATTTTTTTACAGTTAACCAAAACTCTAAAACTCACGCTTGATTTGAGGTCTTTTCCTGAATTTTGGTTTTGTCGCTTTAGATATAGCTGTTTGTAACAGGTTTAAAACTAAAATGTTAATATTTACATTGTACATTTTTTAGATGAAGATATGCTTGATTAAATGTTCAAGTAACATATTATTTTTACATAACGGTTTTCGAGAAACTCGCATGTTTATAAAGCCAATATTTGCAAATTTGCTAGAAAAAATTGAATGCGCTCTTAATAATACGTTGGACAATTTAGTGAAGAAGAGATCTTGGCTAAAAAGCAATACAAATGTTTGTTCTTTTTGCCATTAAATACATATTTATGAAACCGTAAATCATGGGTGTACTGCGGTTTTAATTAGTAATGATAATAAAACTGACTTATATGACTACTAGTTCATTCCGCAGTAACTCACGATTACCTGTAATAAGTGCAGTAACTACAATGTTACTGCAGTCCTAGCTAGCAATGGCTTAATATCTCCTGAAGAGTGTGCTAGTAAAAACTTGTTTTTAAGGTATTACTCTTGTTGTATGACACTTAGAGCGTTATGGATAAGCTCGTATGAAACTTCGCAAACTAAGCTACCTACCGATATCAAAAAAGTTTTTGCAAATGCAGAAAAAGTACCTAAATACGTCAAAACAAAAATAAAAACTTTAGGCGCGATTATCTCGACTTGCTGATTTTGTACTTACTGCACTCTTCATTTGCACGGCAGATATCTTTCCCACATGGTTGTCGTAAGAAGCGAGTAAGGGATTTGAGAGTTGTCGATGTGTTGTGCAATTTGAGGCGACAGGCTGACAACCTGTCACTATGATGATACGCAGTCTTCTGAATGACTCTCAAAGTCAGACGTGGTTTAAATTGCCGTTTTTACAGTCGTTTACGCTCTGCCTACCCCGCAAGGGATATAGGCGTGATGTGTGTATGTATCTATTTATCTATGTAACAAAATATTTTGGTAATAATTTGGCCTAATTTGATACACAGTTGTACAAAATAATTTCACTTCTCCGTCCTCACTGTCGCCAAAACGTTGTCGTGGCCACAACCACTCGAGAATGCCTAATGTAATTTAGACAGTGCCGTGTGGTGCCAGCTTAGAATAGCATCACCCCATATCTTTCCCGGGGGTATCGATAGAAGCGACTAAGGGATTAGAGAGTTGATGTGCAGTGCAATTTGACGCGACACAATGGTGATACACAGTCCTCTGAATGACTTCAAAGTCAGACGTGGTTTAAATGGCCGTTTTTACAGTCGTTTACGCTCTGCCTACCCCGCAAGGGATATAGGCGTGATGTGTGTATGTATGTGTTTATCTATGTAACAAAATATTTTGGTAATAGTTTGACCTAATTTGATACACAGTTGTATAGAATAATTTCACATCTCCGTCCTCACTGTCCCCAAAACCGTGTCGTGGCCACAACCACTCGAGAATGCCTAATGTAATTTATTGTAACGCAACTAACTACAAGATTGCTTGAGCCAACTCGCAGACAAGTTAACTGAGTTAGTTTCTCATGCTTTCTCAGTTTCCATTTGATTAAATCTGGTAGGAGCACGGATTCAATGATTTAAGTAGATGCGCTATTCATCTAGTTTAATTCGTTATTCTATTTAAAAGACGGTTTTATACGCATCGTTTATTTTCTGGTGTTCTGCTAAATCTGAACCCCAAGTTTGCTATTTTTAGCCAATGATATTATATGTAGTAGGTTGTAGGTTGTTTTTAGCCATTGTTGTGACAGAGACACGCAACTGATATTCCATAGTCACTGTGATTTTTCAATAAGTACTAAAACCTGTTTGCAAGTACAAAAACACCAAAACCATGCAACTCACATGCCTTCGATACTGAATTGAAACGATTTTGATTCAGCAGACTTGACCCCTTGTCTGACGAAAGAAAATAACGAAAACTAATACTTATAAAATTCGATCACAATACAACTCTCACGCGAGAGAGCTCTAACGCGGGAGCGTTATCGCGTGAAAATTGCGGCAATCACAGTTTGTGATTAATTTGTATAGTGGTTGTCACGATCCCTAATATCGTCCATGTATAGTCTTAATAATAGGGTATTTTAGCCCTCATCAAAAACCACAAATCCCACTAGTATGGTTCAGCCTCTGGAAACTTATCTTCGTCGATTTTTAGCAATAAATGAGTCTTCTTCTTTTTTTCGAATGGGACACTGAGTCGATAAACCATTCGATTTTCCTTCTCCTGGTGTCAGAGTTTTTCAACCACCAACTACTACTACAGTGATAGTATTTAGGCCTACATCGTACGGCATATCTACCTATCTTAGTTTCGTCCATCTACGACCAGATCTGTTTCGCTGGTGTTGGATTTCCTCTGAGGATGGTGTGACGTCACCGGAATTGGAAATACTTGGACACAGTTTCAGTGGTCAGTCTGTTGGGTAACTGAGTAGTATCAGGTAACTTTATACAATACGATATCGACAGTGATTTGAACTTTCCCTCTCTCTAACTCTTCCTGTGAGACATACCTCGTCCTACAACCCAATGAACCTCTGTTGTCAGATTTTTACTAGTAGCAGGCTTCAACACTACTAACTATTCTTTGAACAGTGGCCCAAAAACAAAACCTTAGGTTCTAGTCCTCCTAAATTAAGGCGAAAAATAATTTAAAGTTTATTTTGAAGACAAAATTGGACCTGCCTTTTAAGTCATGTTATGTGCTAGCTCCATAGAGTAGACGTAAGACGTAAGATGCCATCCATCAAACAAGTTATCGTCGGCGAAGTGAAATCGTTTACATACAAAGCTACATAACAAGAGTTTGCCCTTAGTTTTTTTACTGTACCTATAAGCTTCATTTCAATTTTAAATACAGCGAAAAATATTTACGGAGTATAAGCTCGATACTGTACTTTTTATTTTCTATTTCCCTCACCAGGATTTATTTTATAAGCCCGTTCTACATTTTATGCTTAGAAAAATTTGTAAATGATAGATGCAGCCTTGTCTTTGGATACATTGCATTTCAATCAGTAGTAATGTTGGCAAGTGGTCTTGTAAACTCTACTAACTAATCCTTTAACTTCAGAATAAAGATAGGTACGTTTGAAATAAATGGGTTTGAGGAACCTACTAAGAGCAGGAGTGAGGAACCTACTATGAGAAGAATGATTACGAGTAGTCACAATGTAAATATGACGCAGATTGTGACGAATTATCTTTTTTTTCTGGAGCTTTTTTTTGTTTCTGGTGTCTGTCTTCCAAATTTTTTTGGTCTTAGCATTGAAGCACCAGTACACATAATCCCCAACTAATAAAACGATGTACCAGGGTTTTTTCATTGGCCCTGCAAAAGGGTTTGTGGGATCGTAAAATTATTTAGACATGAAAACCACCTGAGCCCTAGGCCCAAGTGACGTAGTAAAAAAATATTGAAGGGACGGGTCACTGGTCGGTCTATATTGTTTGGTTTTTACAACTTTTTGAGGGATTTGCAGATAAATAAGTTTGTTAAAGAATGTGATCCCAATACTTTTATGAGTTGCGTTACGGATAAGATCCAATGTTTATATTTATGACAGTTTTTGTTCTTTAATTTTATGACCACAGATCATAAATGAGGCCAAAATATAAACTTTGCCGCTGTGATATTTTATTTTTTATGAAGAAAGAAACATTTTTTTTTCAGTGCTGAAACTTGCATAAGATTCAAAAAAGCAACAAAAAATTCGCACAAAATAAAATCACTGTGCGGATAGAGCCTTAGATAGTAAATAAAAATAAATCGCCATGGGCATAGTACAGAAAGGTTGAAACTTCGAATCATACTGAAGATCTTCACAAATCTCGCCCGTATTTACTATTCAATGACTTCAGCAGTCAATATCACATCAGAAAGGCAACGCAGCCAACCTGTTAATCATTGCATAGCTCGGCGTAACCAATGGCATACAATGACTCAATAGCATGACGACCATTGGCATGCGACGTGTTCAGTTCAACACGCATTCAATGGCTTTGATAAACAGTTTAGTTAGGTACATGAGTCGCAGAGGCAGAATTATTATTGTTGTTACCTACAACAAGCTTAGTAAACTAGTAAAGTATTGTACAACAAGCTTAGTAAACTTAACGTAGTAAAGTATTGAACTGAGGTCCATTCTAAACCATGTGGGGTAAAGTGTCGATAAACTAACTATGAACTAAAATAACAACAAAAAAATAATACTTTTAATACCATATACCGCCGAAAATATACGCATTTCGAATTTTAATTAAAGAACACTTTTGGTTTGCATTTTTATGCTTGTTTGATTGTGATATGTTTCAACTCTGGCCGTGAAAAAGAGCTTTTTATCGTTTCAAGGTCACTCACTATACCAACCATATCGGTAGCTCTTTCTTACGTTTGTAAATTTAGCATGTACTTGGTGATCAATGACTAGCAGTGAATACCACATCTCAGGCTCAATAGCATGACGACCATTGGCATGCGACGTGTTCAGTTCAACACGCATTCAATCGCTCTGATAAACAGTTTACCTACGCGGCAAAGGCAGAATTACCATTTTTGTAGGTAGCTTAGTATTCTGAGGTTTATTCATAAAATAGAGAGTAGGTATACAGAAGTGTCACTCGACCGTATTTAGGATTTTCGAAATCATCACTTATTACATAGCCAAGGTTGCGACTGTCAAAAGTCTTGAAGCATAAAAATATCAAAACAGCAAGATCTGATGTTTTTATGAACGTCATATGATTCTGAGACAATTTTAATCCAAGAAATATGACCATTTTCTTAGTTAGTATGAATTTCTCTGAGATTCTAGTTATTTCCAGTTGAATTCAGTAAGCGTCAAAATCGTTGCTAAAACTGAGTGTGCCATCTGTAAAGGCGCCCCTTTACTTTGTTTGTGACCTTCAGCAGGCTAACCTGTTAATCATTGCATAGCTCGGCGTAACCAATGGCACACAATGACTCAATAGCATGACGACCATTGGCATGCAACGTGTTCAGTTCAACACGCATTCAATCGCTTTGATAAACAGTTTACCTACATAAATCTGATACAAGAACGTCATATGATTTTAAGCCTAGAAATATGACGTTCGTTACAACCACTTTTTGGGGATCTTGAGTTCCCCTGACATTCCAGTAAAAGACAGTAAACATCAAAATTGACGCTAGTACTGAGTATGTCATCTGTAAAGGCACCGTTATTAGGCAGAAATGCAGCCAACCTGTTAATCGATGCATAGCCCGGCGCAATCAATGGCATACAGTGACTCAATAGCACGACGACCATTGGCATGCAACGTGTTCAGTTCAACACGCATTCAATCGCTTTGATAAACAGTTTACCTACATAAATCTGATACAAGAACGTCATATGATTTTAAGCCTAGAAATATGACGTTCGTTACAACCACTTTTTGGGGATCTTGAGTTCCCCTGACATTCCAGTAAAAGACAGTAAACATCAAAATTGACGCTAGTACTGAGTATGTCATCTGTAAAGGCACCGTTATTAGGCAGAAATGCAGCCAACCTGTTAATCGATGCATAGCCCGGCGCAATCAATGGCATACAGTGACTCAATAGCACGACGACCATTGGCATGCAACGTGTTCAGTTCAACACGCATTCAATCGCTTTGATAAACAGTTTACTGAGGCAAAATTACCATTGTTGTTGGTAGCTTAGTAAGTAGGTATTGCACTGAGGTCCATTCAATACGTGTGGTGTCGACGAACGACCTAATGGACTAGAAAACGGCTGATACAAAAGCTGTGTTATATTATAACCGCCAACTAAGGCCCTCCACTGCGTCAGGCAGATCGTCCGCGCGTACCTTACGCTGTGCTTATTATTTGACATCGTGCCTTGATTTTTGAAAGAACCGGTTTTTATTTTTTGAGAAGCTGCCGCGGTTTGGCTGATCTTGGGAAAGCCTCGACTTCGTCTCGTCCTTCCAATATAACTCGGCCACTTTGGCCACGGTAAATAATGTAATAATGTTTTGTTAATTCATACCAGCAGCTTTAAAAACCTTTCAAAGTGGATTCGCTGCATGGGCTGGGCAGAAACTCGTGACGCAACGCTGCTCTTGTATTTTGACGTTTCTGTGCCACGCGTACCGCAGTCACGCAGATGCAGTAATACGCGTCACGCAGACGCAGCGGAGGGTTGAAGTACCTAGTCATACGTAGACTGCAACAAGGACCGCCACCCTAAACGTGCCTGCCAAAGTACGTAATGATATTTTATACGGACTATCAGATTGCTCAATCAATAAATGTATCTACTTTTTGTTTTAGAATTTGGTCTGAGTGACTTCAACCATAACTTTATTTTTGAAGCCTGTTAAAATCTTTTTATAAGTATTTCGGCAACATAAAGTCCTTTAATAATTCTAAGAAGCCATCTCCTAGAAAAGCTTGTATCTACTAATACACCTTCTCAACAAACAGCAAATCCAGTTATCTTGCCGAAATCCTGTCGTGGTCCATTATCACGGCGGCATTACTCGAATATCCTCTTAGTGGTATTAATAATTCATCTACAGCCCTTGAGTGGTGCCCAAGTTGTCAACGTTACCTTGAGAGATCAGCTAATACTGGTTATTCTTAGGAAATGCATGGGGATCTTGTGTTTCTTGGTGTCTTGAATAAGTAGTTAAATAGTACCTACTCTAATGTTTTTGGAAAACTTACAAAACTTTCCACCGCAGGCATGATTTGATCCTGCGACCATCAGCATCTGTATCGGTACGGCGGTTTTAATTTTATCGCGGGTTCATCTGCAAAGAATGAATTAGTCGCTGGGAATCAGTTGCAAAAACTAGATAGAGCAAAAATACGGTTCATTTCAAATGCTTTCATAGACGCTTTTGATGACGCAGCTTTGTGCGATACGCAGCGCGAGCGGATGACTTAAACTGTATCTATTTGTATGGGAATTATGTGGAAATTCGTTTTGTCCTTACGTATGCGTGCTTTACGCAGCGCTAAAATAACGCAGAAACGGAACCTACCTGTGATCCCCGCCTTAAACTTGTCAATGAGACACATTGCTTAGACATTCTCTTAACAATATTAATATACACAGGATATTAGGTACTTAGATATTCCCTTAATGGACTAGTATCTTGAGAGGGTGTCTCTACATTGTAAGTAAAGTACAAAATACAAATTATTTTAATGGTATACCAACATCTCTAGAGGAATGGCTTGGTAAATGTAAGTGCTAATCTGCTGACAATATTTCAAGATGGCGACATCATTAATGAAAAACAAAACGTTGGACGACTTGGTGACACATTCGAAGAAGAAGGCGTCAGAGGTAGAAACACGACAATAACGAAATTCCATCAACAGGTCAGGTCAATTATTAACTTTCACATAACAACAGGTTCTTCAACTTAATATTTCATGAATTAGGTTTTTTATTTGAAGCAATAGGTGTATGTTTGAATTTAAAAGCTAAATGTGATTGTCCCTCGTTTTATTTTATTAAATGGAACGGAAACAAATCGTACGCATGCTGAAAAGATGGTTCAAAATTTACCACGTTTACATTGCGGATTTATGATGTTTCTGTGCAAGGTAAAGAAATAATGTACCTACTATAATAGCCATACCTAGCATAGACCAAATTCACAATATCTGATGGCTAAAAATGTCGAAAAACAACAGCTTAGGCTTGTTTTGTATGGAAATCAATTCCTTATGCCTTTCACCCCTATTTCGTCTCAACTCCTGGCGAGATGTCAAATAGAGTGTGCTAGCCTTTCTCCTTTCCTCATCCCTTCTTATCCTTCCAACATTACTCGGCCTCGAAATGGTCTCTTATTGGCCACGCCAAAATTATACTAATGTTTTGTAAATTCATACCAGCTGAAAACGCAAACTCCCAAAAAACTTCCAAAATGGCTTCCCGTAATTTCTTTGTTGTCTACGCTGTTTATGGAGTATTAAAACGGTCTTAGAGACCGCGGGCCGTGGCTGCGAATGGCCTGTAAACAAGGATCAACTTGTTTCCAGTAGAGTTGCTGATATCAATAGACAATCGAAAAATTATCGATAATTCAAAAATACAATCGATATTATTAATTATTGGTATCGCTCCTCAAGATTGAAAAACTATCGGCAAGTAGTATCGATCCAGGCCTGTCCCGCCAAGCGTTGCCGAAGTTAGTTTAGCGTCATCATTCGATGATTTTACTAACTGCTAAGTACCATTTTTAATAGCTGTCAAAAAATGCCTCGTACTATCGATAGTATTGCACATTTTCGACAGTATTCCTTCAGTTTGAACTATCGTTAGTATCGATATGGGGTGATGCTATTCTATGCCGTCACCACACGGATCACATTACCGCATCAAAATGCGAATGTCTCAGGTTGTAATTCGAAATAAAATATTAACGGCTACAATAGCCAACTACGGCGCATCAGCGCCGACTTGATCGGGAGTAGAAGTGGTCGCCATGGCTGAAATCGGCCGGAGAGATCATCATCATCAGTATCGGTAGGCCTATCATCGACTGCATTCAAATGAAAACTATCGATAACCAGTACTATCGAGAATTCGGCAACACTAAGAAGGATCAACTTGTTCCCAGTTTGTTAAGAGATTTGGAATGTAACAACGAAGGAATTAATACTTTTGAAACTCGCTAGAATGTAAAATGAGATGTTTTTCTGTTTTGCATTGCGATTTGGGTCAAAATGATTATGAAAATGTTTGAGGCAAGCTCCACAGAATAGACGAGCGATGCGACGCGGAACATAACATCTGTCAGACAAGCGATCGTCAGTCGTTATCAATGCGACGCTCGTCTCACGTGAGTAGCTTTGCACGCTCTACAGAATAAGACGCGAAACGCGTTTTGCAACATGACAAGCGATCGTCAGTTGTTATCGATGTACTTTGTCTCTTCTGTTTCATACATTTGTCGGAGGTCTCACGTCTTCGATGATCACTTGTTTGACAGATGGCACCTTACTTCTACTCTGTGGAGTTTGCGCCTAAAATATCCAGTCAGATCAAAGGAAATCTTTTTTTACGAGAACAAATCTAATACGTTCAAGACGTGTAACAGGCAGTAGGCGCAAAACGTTGTCTACATGTCGAACATTATTGGATTTCCATTCCTGGGCGCCCTCAGTTTAGTGAGCCCCCACATGCACCGAAAAATTTTGCGGTCAATTAGACAGTCACCGACACTACAAAAACAAAGAGTAGGGATTGTTCTCTCAGTTTTATAATTATTTTCACGCTGACTGACTTTTACTGGAATCTCAGAGAAACTCAAGGTGACTAATGAAGATTGTTGCAACGAACGTCATATATCTTAGATTAAAATTGGCTCAGGATCATATGACGTTCATGTCTCAGGTTTTACTGTTTTGATATTTTTATACTTAAAGAAATTTGACAGTAGAAACCCTGGCTATATAACAAAGTATGACAATCGCGTCATTGGCGATTATGATTTTCAACTGCTTGTCTCTGGTAGTAGGCTTCTGAGCCTTTGACCTGTTGACAAACTTTTTACTCGATTTCGACGGTGTGCCTTGAACATTTATTGCTAAAAACCGGATCTGACCAAATGCCGGAAAATCCTACAGTGCGTGTGCTAACCGCGTTTGTCTGAATTTCTGTTGAAATCGAGCCCGCTTGATGCCAAATATTTATTCTACTCCAGACCGACATTTGAATGCTAGCGTGGAATTTTCAATTTGATGACATGTTGGAATTATAATTGTGATCTTAGTCTATTTCTGTGCGACTGAATTATTTCGTAAGTAATGATGATAATGATGATGCAATCCTTTTATCCCTCACTAGGGACATAGGGCTCTCAGAAGAATTCTCCACTTCTCTCGATCTTGGGCGACATCCTCCAGCGTAAGTAATGCACGATATAAAATTAACTCGCAGTTTTCAGCGAAAATATTATTATTAATCTTCTGACCATTGAGATTTGACAAAATCGAGTGTATTTAAATTCCTTAAATAATTAAGTGTATTTAAATAATCATACTTTGTCTTCCAAAGCTAGAATAGGTATTTGATTAATGCCTATTAGTACTATCACTTGCAGCACAGCAACTTACCAATTTAAGGGATCATTTCATAATGATGTTAAAAGGTACAGCTAAAACAACCAGTATATTTCTTTGGGAATGCTATTGGTTGACCATAGTCGACAGTATATTCAGCCAAAATCAAAAACTCTACTTCGCCTTTTATGAAAAACCCTGAGTGGACTAGGGGTGGCAGTATTCTTAGCCGCTACCACACGGTAACAGATGTAAAGTAAGACTCGACACGTATTTCAATACAGTCAAAAAGAAGAGCAATATAAATAAAAAAAACACACGTATTTATATAAATACCGTCTGTTTAAATTACGTGGCGGTATCAATATCTTCCATTACCCTAAACGTATTTGTCTCGAATACGGGTCCCCGTTGTTTGCTAACAAAAGAACATAAGAAATGTAATGTCTGGGGCAATTTATCTTCCCCTAATGTATAGGTATTTGTTCCGCAAGCCGCTTGGAGATCAATAATTTATGCCCGGGCTCAGAGTTGTAAAAAAATGATAAAGAGATCTGCGGAAAAATTGAGGCCAAGAAAACTTCTTCGGTTGTTTCAAGATGACCGAGTAATATTATCCCCCCTGAGGTGGAAAATTTTGCAAGTTCTCCAAAAATATTACCATCTAAATACCACCACAATAACAGCCACAAGTAGCCACTGATGACAAGGCCTTCCCCTATCGAGGGGTATTTCTATACTCACCACGCTTGGCAGCGCAGTGCAAGATGTTACATTTACAGAGACCGCTGCTGACCTTGCTTGCTGATTCTAAGACGCCTTTTACGATACCCACCGGTCTTGTGCCTCCCTCGTCCAGTACTGCCCCCTACGGCGACGATATCGTTCGTACATCTGGTGGTCTGCCATATGAAAGTTCCACGCACCTAGGGCGCCCGATATAGCGATGTACAGCGCTGATAATATTATAGCATAATATTTCGCACGCTTGCATAAGTCAGTGCGCAAATATCCAAATCAATGGCATAACATAAATAAAACTAGTTCTATGACTTTACGTTCAATGTTAGAGCTCACTCTTCATTATTTCTAGCTCCGAGTACTCAAACAGTTCTCTCCAATCCAATGCACAGAAGAAGGAAATAGAGAACAAACAAACCGCAAAATCCACAAGTCTGTCTGTCTAGTCGCAAAGGCAGTCAGTAGTGCGAGAATAGTTTCTATTGCCAGGAATGCGTACACTATATCATGCTTATATCCCATGTGGGGTAGGCAGAGCGAAAACGGCAATTGACACCACTTCTGACAGAAGTTTCAGAGTCATTCAGACGAATGTTTGTATCATCATGACATGTTGTCAGCATTTCGCCTAAAAATGCATTATACTTCAACTCTCAAATCCCTTAGTCGCCTCTTATGGCACACACTGGACAAATATGGGATGATGCTATTCTAAACCGGCATCACACGGCAGCACGAGATGATAAAAATTATATTAGCTGCTTGTTTTTCTTTTGTGTGTTTTTTATAAATGTTCCCTCCCTCCCCTCATTGTTTAATTTTTTATTTGTTTTTCTTCTATAATACCTACTTAGAATTCCATCATGTATCAATACACCTGCGTTACGGTACTATGACTTGACTATGACATGAACTTTTCGACGTAGGCTTCTGCTACGCTATCTCGTAGCCTTTTGCTACGACACATGTCAATACATAGTAAAAAATGAAGTCGCTTTTTACATTTAATATCTTTTTGTAACTGAATACTTGTTTGCATGCGAGTAGACTGATTCATTTGATTTCTTATAAAGAACAGTTATAGTGTCTTATGACAAAGGCTTTCCGATAGAATTCTATGCACAATGTAAGTATTGAGTGCAACCAGGTCAAGAATACTACACACTGAGCGTCACAAGAAGAATAGCAAACAGACTGTGCATGTGTGGAAAACGACGTAGGAGGGAAATATATAGAGTGAAATTTTACTAGTGACCAATAGAGAAAACTCAGAAACGGCTGGTGATATGATACGACTTTCTTCAGAGAACATAGGTCGACATACAAAATTGTTGTTCAACTGATTTGAGTTACTATGGGAAGTACATTTTTTTTCACATTTCGGGGTTCCTTTTCACCAGTCGGTTCTGATATAACAAGGTTCTTATAGTTCAAAAAACTAATAAATGCTAATGGTTTGCTTACATACCGACATGGTTGTACATTCGTTGGTACAGTATATGAGGCAATTTACGTGATATGTGAACGCTTGAACAGTCATAGCACAAATTAGGAAAACGGCGCGCGGGCGCCTTTACCATATGGCTCATTTAGTACTAGCGACTATATACTGTCGAAAACTGGAATAAACCGGAATCCCATGGGAATTCAAGGTAAATAAGAAGGTGGTTAACACGAATGTCATATTTATTGGATTTAAAATTGGCTCAGAATGATACGACGTTCTTTGTCAGATTTTGCCGTTTTGACGTTTTTATACTTTGAGATTTTTGGCAGTAGCGACCCCAACTGTACCAAGTGCCAATCGCGAAAATCCGAATTAGGGCCGAGTGAACCTTCTGTAAACTCTCTATTTTGTGGTCATAGCGATAATGAGGTCTTCTGTTACTTGTGTGAGGGATGCAGAGTCGATGAACGATAGGTAACGTGATTATAAAAGAACTAGCGGTCCGTTAGCGGTTTTACTCGCTGATACTCATTTTTCCACAGGAAAAAGGAATTCATTTTTCTTGAATTCTTCTACCTATTAAAAAAAACTGCATCAAAATCCGTAACAGGGTTTAAGAGCAGTTAGCGAATTCAACGACAGACAGACAGACATAGAAACACAAAAAACGACTTCATTTTATACTATTTAATGATTATTTAGAAAAACGCAACACGCGTATTTTACCACACGTGCTGAGAGAAATAAATAAAATAAACGAAAATCTACTTCAATTTCATCCCCCGTCAGTTTTCATTTGTTTCGGGCATTTTTCACTGAACATTCAATAATTCTTCATTGCGTTTTGTTGGTGATAGGGAGGCGACAGGGTATTCAATTATTTATACTCCTGTTTAGTTTTGTCGAACGAAATAAACCAACCATTTCATTAACAGCCACAAAAGTCTAGTGCTGGACATGGGCCTAGCCTTATCGGGGGGTATTGCCATAATCACCACGCTTGGCAGGCGGATTTTCAAGCGCAGTGCTAGATGTCACATTTAAAGGGAACGCTGCTACCCATTACCTGGTTGATTATCCCTTATCCTCCCGTTTTTTACGACACCCGCGAGTAGAATAAGGGTGATGCTATTCTAAGCCGGCATCATATAAGTACGCCTACGTCTACGTACAATTAAGTTGCGTCATACTTTGGTTGCGTACAGAATTTCGGATAATTTGAATAGATATGTTGCTTCGAGCATCTTCCGTCCCGTTCCGGCCCGAGGGGAGTCGTCATAGCTACTTTACTCTATACAAATATTTCTGCCATTTTTTGCGGGGGGTGAGGTAAAGCTGTCAAATCAAGCTAGTGTTGGAATCGACAATATCGATACTTGACCTTTCGATTAATTACATCAGTCTACTCAATATTGTGTCATATTATTGCATTTTCAAAAGCAACTTAGTTCTTGAGAATAGGATTTTGTAGTAAATAGAAATATAGGCGCAATAACATCATTTTAAATATTGTATAAGGTATAAATTAACCAAAATATGAATTTCTTTCCCCATAGACCAGATAATACAATTATGTAGGTACAATCAATGCAATACCTACCTTCTATTTACTGATCATTAAGTATCATAGGATATTATGTAAATTTACTAAAACCACCTATACAACAAGTCATACATAATAACTTCGACTATCTATCTGTCTTCTACGCCGAGGCTCGTGGGTTCGATTTCCACCGGACACAAATATTTATAAAGTAAATTTTCAAATATTCGTGTTTTGTCTGAGCACTTCGGTTGATAAAACACCACCGACTGGACCGAAACGGTCGCGAAACCGCGATGTAATAAGTAGGTAAGTGCGAAATCCTTTTTATATATGTAATTAAAGTTAAAATGTCGCACTTAAGTTTAAACAGTTTAAAGGACACCAAAACGTCCAACGACCTGATGAACCCTGGTGCCAGTGCTTTTCAACCACCTACTGCATGAAGCAGGCCTTTGAAATAGTTGTGTAACGACAGCCGTCTAAGTGACCATAGACAGCAACCGGGACCGACGGCTGAACATGGCTCCAAAGCACGGAACCATCTTGCTTCTCGGACAATCACGTGATTCAGCCTGTGTGGTGTCCTGACCAGTCTAGGAACATATTCACAAAGTGATAAATATCAACTTTGTGAGCGAAAGGAATTGAACAGGCAGTCGGACTAGCCATTGCGCCACGTCGGCTGACATCCGATGTCACCCGATCAGCTGAGACTGACATTAATTTTCAATGAAACTCGAACAAAATCAGGGTTTCCCAAATTCCATAGTAAAGTTGTTCAATTTCATAATCTGATCATGCCTGCAAAGTTTTCGGTACAGACCGTCTTTACATAGTATAGGTTTGTAACTATGGCGATAGAAAAAGTATCGACGTTTTGTATTACTTGGGTCACTGCACTAGCTTGGGTTGAGTGTGGCTCGATACTTCAAGTTAAAATTATCGTTTTTTCATTGAATATCAACAGGAAATGACCATCATTGAATAAGTAGAACAATCCCAAACTAACATTCTAATCTTACTTAGCAAGCTATTTACTGTTTTTAAAGGCATCAATAAACTAAGATCGTTAATTGTTACCTATTATATGGTGGAATATTATAATCTTTATTTGTAAATTAATGATACTATGATTAACACCATTGTTCGACACAAAATAATAACAAAAGGAACAAAATACAATTATTTTATTGTAGATCCACCTACAAAAAAACTCCACATCAAACATTTTGTACGACTTACTGGCAACACTTATGTACAATTTTCAATCGCTAATTTTATATATTATTTAGTGATATTGTACTAGAGGAATACTTTCAGATGAAAAGTGATATTGTTCTGTTGTAAATGTGTATTTTTACATATTTTTAAAGGCATTATTATCTGTACAATTCGGCTTTTTATCGGAGCTCATTTGACATGCGCGACTGGACTCGTTCTAGTAAAAGATCTGACAGCTACTGGTTTTTGTAATAGGATGAGCCCAAGTGGGCATAGGCCGTGACAGAGGGGAAGCTCTTCGTATGGCGTCTCCGTACCTAGCCTTCCTCCAAGGATATGTTGTATAGGAAGTTGTCATATTTTGTAAGAATAAAGCAAGTATAAAGTGTTTATTAGGGTCTGTCCCATAAATTGTACGTACTTTATATCAAGACAAGTATTATACCTACTGTATAGATAAGAGATAGATTTTTATAGTACTGTCGAACAATTCAAAAGAAAACTAAATTATTATTTAAGCGTTATCCTAATACAATAAAAATAAAACAAATTGCACTTGCAAAATAATCAAGTAAGGCATGCATGAAACTGTAAAATAATTGAAATTAACTAGTTATTATATTTAAAATGCACAATGTTCACATCCCATCACTACATTGTATTATTCGATGCAAAATCGTCATCATAAACCAAAATAGAGCCATAAATTTCAATACAGCGTCGTATATTTCACTTAGTCCTGATTTGGCTCCGTCAAACTGAGTAATAAACCGACGACGATATATTTTTACCACAACGGGTAGTAAAACTTCTATGTTAGAGCTATATAAGGTCCTATTAAATTCACTGCAAATATTTTAGGGGCAGATAAGCATGTACTAGGCAAATTTTTAAAGAAATCTACATCGCTTGTTTTCGAGAAAATTACATTTAACTAAATAACACAAAACGAAAAAAGTGCACCCTGTTTGTCCTAGAAACACACACTTCAATGAATTTAAATTACGCGCCAAAAAAAGGTGCTGTGATTGGTTGGTAGTCAGTGTGCTTGGCGTGTAAGTGGTTTCTGTCTACGTGGCGGAACGTCAGTCGGGTCAGTCAAATAATTAATGAAAAAGTTTGTTTGAAAATGAAAAAAAAATCTAGCGTGTAGATGTTTTTCTTATACATATTTACGCATGCTCTTAAAATATTTGCAGTGAATTTAATAGGACCTTATATACGAGGTATTATGAAAAGTAGAGTGTTCTGTTTAAGGGGTGAAACTTTTAGTGAAACTGGACAACTTTCCATAAGGAACACAGGTCAAATAATGAAAACTCGTAGACGTGGCTATCAATTTCAAAACAGGGTCGTTTGTTTTACGAGACTTATGTATAACCCTGATTTGACTCCGTCAACCCAATAATAAACTGTAAACTACCTACTATCATTACCACAACGGGTAGTTCAGTTTCTATGCTGGCTATACAGGATGTTAGAAAAAGTACTAATAAGGTATGTATGGAGAGTTCAATTTATATTTCAATTTCGATCTATGTTCCTTGGCCAAACTTGTTCCGTATCAAGGGCCGGTTATCTCCTTTATATAAAATGTATCACTTTTTCTAACACCCTGTTCCTAAAGCTAGTTTTGTAGATAGAGAGTAAAGACGCTTTAAGTTTCGTATCGCTTTTTACGAAATGAGGAAAAGAAAAGCTTGTGTTTAATAAAAAAATTAGTTTGTAACTAAATTAATTAAAAATAATACCACGACTTGTCGATAACCGTCGTTATTAATTTAAAAGACATTGCACGTTCGGCGTTAGTATCAGGATAATCTACACTATCTACATCTACACTAATATAATAAAGAGGAAACCTTTGTTTGTTTGTTTGTATGTATGTAATCGATAAACTCCGAAACTACTGGACCGATTTCCAAAATTCTTTCGCCATTAGAAAGCTACAACATTCCTGAGTAACATAGGCTACTTTTTACCACGGGAAAATTCCTCATTTCCACAGGAAAACGGTTAACAGCAGGAAAAATTACCCAAATTAGCAAAACCGCTTTACCGATCTCCGCGAATTTTGGCACTGATGTTACTAGCATACTAAAGACGGACATGGACTACTTTTTGTCAGCCGTCGAGGATCTGGAGTACCTGATGAAAACCACCAGCATCCCATCTAAACTATTAGAGATACGGTTATGGCTTCATAGAAAAATTTGTTCACCATGACAGGCCGCTTCTACTGGCACATGGTAATCGAGGATCTGGAGTACCTGATGAAGACCACCAGCATCCCATCTAAACTATAAGAGATACGGTAAAGGCTTCGAAGTAAAAGTTACTCAGCATGGTGGGCCGCTTCTGCTGGTACATGGTCATCGAGGATCTGGAGTACCTGATGTAGACAACCAGCATTCCAAATAAACTGTCAGAGATATGGTAATGCTTTCAAAGTAAAATTTATTGAGCATGACGGGCCGCTTCTGCTGGCACATGGTCACGAGGGTCTGAAGTACCTGATGTAAACTACCAGCACCCCATATAAACTATAAGAGATACGGTAATGGCTTCAAAGTAAAAGTTATTCAGCATGACGGGCCGCTTCTGCTGGCACATTTACCTCTGCTGGAACGGAGTAATGGACGTTTTACTACGGACAAAAATCCAATTACTACAGGAAAACAGGTAAGTAGCAGCGGGTGAAACCGCTGGGCGGGCCGCTAGTCTCTCCTATATTTTTAGAGTTATTCCTATCTGCCACTCAATGAATTCCTGGCAACGAATTCTAACAAGTCACTTTGGGTTATGTATCCACCGTAGCTCAGGGTGACTGGTCAGACATACCTGGGTGAATATCCCAAGCCCAAAAATTGAGTGTCCGGGCTGATAACGAGGGTGTATCGTGTAGATATCTACTGATGAAATTTTTTTTTGGGTAGAAGATGTCGTGAACTACCTTGTACAATAAATATAATTTAATTTGAAAAGCTATAAGTCACATAAAAAATTTATTAAAGTGCCATTTTTTCATCGCGGTGGGGTGTCCGGTTTACATTTTTTGTTATTAGATACCCTGTAACGCTAAAGTGGTCTCATATAGACATGAAATTACAGTTATTTTTTAATAACAGTGAACCAATGAATCGATATAAGTATCACTCATCTCTTTAGCTATAATGTACTACGTTTGAGAGACCTGAATACATGTGTCCGACGAAGCCCTTTCATTCCGGAGGGTAAAAACTTATGGCAGAATAGCTCCTCACTCCCTGCGCTTACGTACTCCGCTTGCCCTTCGACGCCTTTTATTAGTCCCACTCTAAAGCTCGGTGTAGATTCGCGAGAGCTATGTCACTTCGTTTTTCCACCATTAGCGAAAATATTTCATTTCTGTGGAGTGGCGACATTTTTTTCATCATTTCGGTGCCTTTTTTAACTCGTGTATTGCTCATTCCTTTTGTCTCAAAATTACTGTGTTTATGTGCTTTAGGAACTGTTTGACTTTAGTGCTGTTGATGTCACACAATAATAGCATACCTATACCTACCCCCTTCGTACTATCTGGTCAGTAGGTAAGTTAGAGACCTACCTACCTACTAATAGGTAGGTGTGTTAGAGAGCGCGCCTACTAGTATGTGAGTGTGTTAGGGAGAGAGCGCGCATGCCGCGTACTCATCTACCTACTAGTAGGTAGGTGTGTTAGAGAGCGCGCATGCCGCGTACCCATCTACCTACCAGTCGGTAGGTGTGTTAGAGAGCGCGCATGCCGCGTTCCCATCTACCTACCAGTAGGCAGGTGTGTTAAAGAGCACGCATGCCACGTACCCATCTACCTACTAGTGGGTAGGTTTGTTAGAGAGCGCGCATGCCACGTACCCATCTACCTACCAGTAGGTAGGTTTGTTAGAGAGCGCGCATGCCGCGTACCCATCTACCTACCAGTACGTAGGTGTGTTAGAGAGCGCGCATGCCGCGTACCCATCTACCAACCAGTAGGTAGGTGTGTTAGAGAGCGCGCATGCCGCGTACCAATCTACCTACCAGTAGGTTGGTTTGTTAGAGAGCGCGCATGCCGCGTTCCCATCTACCTACCAGTAGGTAGGTGTGTAAGAGAGCACGCATGCCGCGTACCCATCTACCTACCAGTAGGTAGGTTTGTTAGAGAGCGCGCATGCCGCGTACCCATCTACCTACCAGTAGGTAGGTTTGTTAGAGAGCGCGCATGACGCGTTCCCATCTACCTACCAGTAGGTAGGTGTGTTAGAGAGCGCGCATGCCGCGTTCCCATCTACCTTCCAGTAGGCAGGTGTGTTAGAGAGCGCGCATGCCACGTACCTATCTACCTACCAGTAGGTAGGTGTGTTAGAGATTGCGCATGCTGCGTACCCATCTACCTACCAGCAGCGTACCCATCTACCTACTAGAAAATATGTGTGTTAGAGAGCAAACATACCGCTTACCTATCGACCTACTACCTACTCACTGTACTACCTACCTTTTGCCTACCTACTACCTATCTACTACCTACCTCCAACACCCTCACTCGTCCCACTCTGCTACAACTGCTGATTCCTCACTCGTCCTGCTCTGCTGAAACTACTGATTCCTCACTCGTCTCACTCTGCCATAGTAACCAGTTCTTAACTTGTCCCACTCTGCTATTGTTACCAGTTCCTCACTTGTCCCACTCTGCTGAAGACACCGGTTCCTCACTCGTCCCACTTTGCTGTAGTCACCAATTCCTCACTCGTCCTACTCGGCTGTAGTCACCGGTTCCTCACTTGTCTTAATCTGCTGTGGTCACCAGTTTTTCACTCGTCTCACTCTGCTGTAGTCACCAGTTCTTCACTCGTCCCACTCTTCTGTCGTCACCGGTTCCTCATTCGTCTCACTCTGCTGTAGTCACCAGATCCTTACTCGTCCCACTCGACTGTAGTCACCGGTTCCTCACTCGTCCCACTCTGCTGTAGTCACCTGTTCCTCAATCGTCCCACTCGGCTGTAGTCACCGGTTTCTCACACGTCCCACTTTTCTGTACTCACTAGTTCCTCACTCGTCCCACTCTGCTGAAGACACCGGTTCCTCACTTATCCTACTCTGCTGTGGTCACCAGTTCCACACTCGTTCTACTTTATTGCACCCGCTACGTTGGTTCTTCGCTAATCCCTTCCCAGACAGGCTTATTTTTGAGTATTGGTTAAATCCAATCGCATTGAAAATTACCATACAGAAACAGAACACTGCCTGCCTAGAGAAACTCGCACTTGACCACTTCATTTCGATGGACATATTTCATTTCGGTGCACACTTATTATTATTTCGGTGGACAATTATCATTTCGGTGCACACTTATTATCATTTCGGAGGACTTTTTTCATTTCGGTGCACACTTATTATCATTTCGGAGGACTGTTTGCATTTCGGTGCCTTTTTCAAAATTCAAACTCGAATATCTCAGTTTGTGATTAAGATATTGCTATCATTTTTCCACAGTTAAAATAAATCACCATTAAGATTACCGTTATGTAAAAAAAGTTCCAAAACACGGAAAAAATAAAAAATCCTCCGAAATGAGACAAAAAACGCAGTTGTCGATATTCACCCACCTTTGCAATCTTTCCTCCCCAGAATGTCCATCCTAGGGTGTCAGATTGGATAACCTATATCCATATTTCCATATCCATACTAATATTATAAATTCGAAAGTAACTCTGTGTCTGTCTGTCTGTCTGCTACGCTTTCACGCCTAAACCACTGAACAGATGTTGATGAAAATTGGCATAAACATAGATAATAACCTAAGAAAAAGGACATAGGCTACTTTTTTCCGCGGAAAAATTCCGTTGGAAGATTGAAAATCCAAAAAACGATTTATTCAGACGCCCAAAACTACCTACCGAAAGAAAACACACAAGTATCCGTGGTTGATATTGCTCTGCAGGTTTTGTCAGGCGCTCAAAAAAGATAGTAAGATACTTAGGTATCATCAAGATCTTGCTACCAAAAAAAAACTTTAGTTAGGTACATGTTAATTTGTCCGAATGCATAGTTCATGAAAAATGGGAGGATGAATGCCTACGTAGGTATCAGAATAGCCATCGCGCGCCATATGAAACATACTAAACGCATCAAAACTTTCTTTTACACAAAAAAGGAGTTACGTAGGACACCAGTGTCACGCGCAATCCATATCCATACTATACTATATTATATATATTATATTCTGTCTGTCTGTCTGCTACGCATTCACGCCTTAACTACTGAACCGATTTTGATAAAATTTGGCACAGAGATTACTCATACACCGAGAACGGACATAGGCTACTTTTGCTTCCACTTGAGGGTCTGTAACACCCGATGTAGACCATCAGACGCACCACCAGGAGCCCAGCTAAACTATTAGGGATACACATATAACTCCAAATCAAAAGTTGTTCAGGTTGATGGGACGCTTCTGCTGGCGAATAGACAACGAAGGTTTGCAGTACCTGATGTAGACTATCAGGTGCACCAACTGGAGCCCAGCTAAACTACAGAAAATACAGATGTAACTCCAAAGCCAAAGTTGTTCAAGTTGATGGGACGCTTCTGCTAGCGAATAGATAACGAAGGTTTGGAGTACCTGATGTAGACCACCAGGTGCGCCAACAAGAGCGCAGCTAAACTATAAGAGATACAGATATAACTCCAAAACAAAAGTTGTTCAGGTTGCTGGGACGCATCTGCTGGCAAATAGACAACGAAAGTTTAGAGTACCTGATGTAGACCACCTGGTGCACCACCAGAAATATAGGAGATACAGATATGAATCCAAAGCAAAATTTGTTCAGCATGATGAAACGCTTCTGTTGGCATCTGTTGGCAATGCAACTATGGTTTGAAAAATGTATTTCCAACAATATTAGCGTGATGATTATCTAGAGCGTGACGATTTTTAGGATGCTGGTAAGGAAATCAGAATTTTTAACAGGTTTAAGGAATGAAACGATACGAAGTTCGCGGGCACCTGCTAGTTTTAATATAATAACCATAGCTCTCTGAAAATATTATGAACCTTCAAGTTCAGCTTTGTACCACACTATTATTACTAATGAGAAATCGTAGGTGCTCAACCAATGCAAGCAAACCACATTATAAGGTGTGTTCCGTATCTTCAACACAACATTGAAAGTAGGGTACTGAGAACTAGAGATGTGCTGGTATTATGAATATTCAGCTTAATGTTTGGCTTCAAGTGCACTATTTGGAAAAATCTGCAAAATTTCTCTCTGGCACGATTTGAACTTACGACTCACGGCTCTGTACTGCCGATGCCACTACCAACTGGGCTACCGCGACTCAATCTTAACCTGAGAATAGAAAATGTACCTATCTTGCTAGGTACATCGCTGTAAAGACCTATCATCGCGTCTTATTGAAACAAACGATAACTTCAGAGTAGGCACAACCTGACGAAGAAATTTTGCCTGTGGCTGTGTTCTATGCACCGTGGTTCTCATGGATTCACTTGAAGGTATTTCTAACTAGTACCGGGTGATATTGCGATTATTGTTAGCCGTCATACAAATGTCAAATTATAGTCCATCCAATTTTTATTAAACGACATAAATGCAGAGCAAATTCAAGTTATGCTACTGCCCTTTTCCTGGATTCATCTCGTATGTTTTTTTACGTCACTCACGGATATTAATAGATGCTATTCTAAGCCAGCATCACACGGGTGATGCTATTCTAAGTCAGCATCACCCGGCGCCTCATCTCTACTGTACATAAATATCGGATACTAATAAATGCGGGCACACGTCGTATCGCTCCCGAGGTCTTGAAAGATGTTAGTATAAGACATTTACGTGTTCTGCTTTACATTGTGATAGGGATATGATAAAATAATCGATTATACACAGTATTCTGGGGGAATGCATTAAACTGGACACGTTGTTTAGGGCATCGTACTGAAAAATTTTCAGTTTATTGTGATAGGGATATGATAAAATAATCGATTATACAATGTATTCCGGGGGAAATCCATGAAATTGGACACGTTGTTAAGCGCATCGTACTGGACAATTTTCTATATGGGATCAATGCCGAAAAACGATACCGACCTCCCATACAAAATTCACGTTCAGCTGCCTTGAAATTGACGATACGTGGCAGTTCAACATTTTTTTTTTTCGTTTTTTAGGATTGATTCCATCCTGAAGATTGTTCAGTACGATGCCATAAACAACGTGGCCAGTTTAAAGCATTCAAGCAAAACAAGTTAGTACTCCTCGAGAAACCCTGCAGATTCCCCATTAAATTTCTCGTCGAGATACCGTAAACAAGGCAAACATTTAGCCGATATTAAATGCAATGTACACGCCATCCATTTTTACTCTGACATCGAGTGTGTTTGCTTTGCCCCGGCTTCCTCCGGGCATGGGGAAGGTTGGGTAGGTTATGTACACAGGGGAGGTGCGGGGAAACGGGAACAACTTTAAATAGACCTGCCTTTGGAGATATTTTTGGATATAGGTTACGTTATCAAGACATCATCATCACATCAGCCAATTGCTGTCTACTACTTGACGTAGGGAGTTAAAGTGAGTTAGGGTTCACAAGGTACTATCTCCCGTTTTTGCCTCGCTACCAACCGCATTCTTTAAGTCATCGGTCCATCTGGCCGGAGGGCGTCCAACGCTACACTTGCCGAGGCGTGGCCTCTACTCGAGAACCCACTTACTCTAGCGTCCATGGGTTCTACGACAAAATATGTGACCAGCTTGCTACACTTCCAGAATAATATTATGTCGGCCAATTTGCCTGAGGGTGCCCAACGCTACATTTGCCGAGGCGTGGTCTAGACACCGGTTGCGTAAGATAATAAAAATAAAAATTACTCTTCCTCGTTTACTTATACAGTATTATACATACAGGGTTATTTTTTAGTCAGTGCGCAAACTTTGCAGGATGTTTCTACTCGTGGTACTGAACAACTTTTACTATGGGGCCACCTGCGAGGTTTGCGCACTGACTAAAAAATAACCCAGTATATCACGCCTATGTCCCTTGTACAGTAGGCAGGGCAAAAACGGCAGTAAAAAACGGCTATGTACACCGACGTCTGATAAAAGTTCGAGAGTCATTCAGAAAACTGTGTATTACCATATCGAGAAGCGGTCAGCCCTTTTCTTTTCTTACAATTTTAGCCTGTTGGCAAGAATCGTTAACCCTGAAATCTCAGTCTCTTCTTACGACACTCACGGGAAAGATATGGGGTGATGCTGTTCTAAGCCAGCACCACGCGGCCTATAATAAATTAAATTGGATTGTACTTTAACCAATTAATCTACTAAATTAACCAACAAGAAATAAACAAACCTTGTGCTACATATCTCAATTTAACTCCAAATGTTACTGCGTATGAAATTTAATTTCTTACCGGGAATCACACTTAACTAGAGTTTGATGAGAATGCTGTTATGAGGAAAAGGAAGCGAAAGAAGATGTAACGAAGAGGAAGCGGTCAAAGAGATAGAAAAAGAGAATTAATGATTAAGTCAGGTTTTTACATTATATGTATATGTGGTGGGTGCGCTTTAGCGGCAGGTGAAGAGGAACCCGTAAAATTGCGGAGCTATCGCGTTATGAGGATGCGGAAGAAGAATCCTCATTTTAGCGCTGCGTAAGGCATTCATTAGGACAATACGAATTTCCACCTCATTCCTATACAAATAGGGTTTATGTCAAACGTTTTGACGAATGCATCCGTTTAGCGCTGCGCATCTGTCGACGACGGATGCGTCTGTCGAACAGGTTGGACATAAACCGTATTTGTATGGAAAAAGGCTGAAATTTCGTTTTGACCCAACTCATGCGTAACGATGCACTAAGATAGCGCACCAACGGACGTTACATGTGATTCCTGCCTTGCCCAACACGTCTGCCTTTAGGGTAATGTTTAAACTTAAACATCTTTTGGCACATAAAACGGAAACCGGAAGGCAATTAATTAATTTTCTACAAACTGTGTAGTCAGTTTGAAACCGGTAATTCTATTATGCTCAAAATAGGTAACTTATTTCGCAGCATCTATTTCCACAAATTCCTCTGAGAGTGGGTAGGTAATAAATAGATTATCAGTCGCTAAATAGTACCTACCAGTGCTACTTGATATAAGGAAGTAAGTATTAACCACCTCCGTATCTAGGTATGCGTGACGTGCACGTTATCACGTGCGAGAGCTATGACGTTGTATTGTACAGGACCGTATGAGACACCTCACACCACGCTACCACAAATTAGGGAAACCGCGCGCGGGGAGGCGCTACGCTCGTGATTACGCGCTTGCACACGCAGGCAGTGTGCGGCCTCTCATACAATCCTATAAATTACAATCAGTATGCGCGTCATCATGCGCACGCATACGGCCTGCATACGGAGGCCGTGTGTGGTGCGCTTTAGCGGGTATTAAGTATTAGCCGTTATTATTTCCATACTCATCTCGCGTGGCAAGCGATTTTGCGAGCGCAGTGCGAGTCCTGGACGCATTATCCTTTAGTTTTTTTTTACGACACTCACGGGTAAAATTGCGGTGATGCTATTTAATTTCGGAACCACAGAGCAGAACTATCGACAGATCAGAACAATGGTTTCAAAAATCGGAGTCCATCTGACCACAAGTAGGGAAACGACGCGCGTGGCGCCATTACAGATGGCTTACCCAGTACTAGCGACGATTTTGACAATTACTGACTTTTCAAAGGAACTCAAGGTAACTAAGAAGATGGTTGCCACGAATGTCATATTTCTTAGATTAGAATTGGCTCAGAAACTTATGTTATATCTTGTATCAGATTTTGCTGTTTAGATATTCTTATAGGTAGGGACCTACCTACTTTGTGATTTTTGCTATGTAACAAGTGACAATCGGCTAAATGGGATTCTTCTATACACTCTCTATTTTGGGACCAAACCAAAATGCTGGGTTGGCATTTCACGTGTCACATTCATACTACAAAAGCATCGGTCTTTTTTTTTGTTTGGATATCCTGTTCAAAAAACGTAAACGTTACTTTTTTGTCACTGAAAATACCGACGTTTTTGTGTTTCCCGAAGTTTTATAGGTCAAATTGTTACCTAAATTAATATAGTTCACGATACTGGCTGGTTCGTCCAATTAAATCAATTTGGTGAGTCAGATATTCGATTCGTGTCTTTTTATTACGTTGTTAGTAATAAATACTAATGGGTCTAGATTTTCATGTTTGAATCATGTGTTACAGTCGATTCAAAAACATACATTTTTCTTTTTGATCATGTCAGTCATATCAAGAATCAAATAAGAAAAAATAAAAATGATTTGAATGTACTAAATAGGTATATTAAATTGGCTAGCGATAAGACCTATACCTACTTAATCATCAACAATACTATAGCCGCGAGGGCCATAAATAATAGGATTAACTTCAATGGATGATCTTTATTCAAAGATATGGACCCTGCAGACGTAGCAAACATTAACACACTGTGATGTTGGGTATGGAGGTGAGCAGATGGTTGTCAGGGATGATTTGAGGCTTACCTTGGGTGGGTCCATTAATGTATCACAAAATATATAAGATAGACAAAATGTTCACTTTCACTTTTGGACTGTTTCAGGAACTTTACTTGGTTAAATACAGTTGCAAAAATATGCGAGAGTACAAATTAACAAGGATAGGTGTTGACTTCACCGTCAGTTAGAGAGGAGTGCGTCAAAAAGCCAAGAACGGTGACGTTTCGGTGCCGTGTTCCAAATTTAAGTTATAAAATGATTCGAAAAAGGGAGATGTGAGGGTGGCTTAGGGAGGATGTCCATGCAGAGTTTGCACTCTGCTACAGTACCCGGGGGGGAAAAAAAAAATTGATTGCCCTGTAATCGATTTTTTTTTAAATGTAGAAATATTACAATATGTATAGGATGCTGGTAAAATTTTGGTGTGTGTTCCGAAATATTGTGTGTTAATTAGTGAGTGTGATGTAAGTGTAAATAAATTAATTGAAAGTGTTTTAAAGTTAATTAAAATCAATATTAAATGTAAGTATGGGTCGTGAGTGATCAAAGATTTTGAGTGTATGTGATATCTACAGTGAGTATGTACATGGTGGAAATTCTAAGTCAATCATACGTCATATCATGCATTCGTCGTCAATCTAGGTGTCTGATTCCTATTACACGAAATCAGGCCCTTACAAATTGGAGAACAGTTTTGCTTATATTAACTGTTCTCGAAGAGTTTCCACCAGGGTTGTGTCGGCTTGTAAGTCACAACCGACTCTATAATCCTTAGCTTTTGGCTTGTTTATCGTGTCGCTAGACCCGCACGGTGATGTAGTATTTACAAGTTTGAGAGAAAGTATTAAATTATTACGAGAATCGTAATTGAAAAAATTGTATACGAGAAATAGTTGGCGTATACGTTAAGTTCAAATTGTGGAAATCAAAGGTAGACTAAGTTAATATAAACTTGGTTAGCAGCAAGTTTAATTAGAATTGAAGTATAAATTTATTAGAAATTGTTATTATTGAGAAGTGGATAATTACGACATTATCTTTGTCGATAAGGTGTATCTAATTTTTAATTAGATAATTAATTGTAACAAGTGAAAAGAAAATAGTTAAATATAAAATGATTTATCATAAGTTGTGTTTGACATCCGTCAATGTTTGATGGTAAAGGCGAAAAGCGTGATGAGGTGAAAAGGTTTACAAAAAAATAAAATGTGTGCGTGACTACTTTCTAGTGTAGTACGCTTTATCAATTATGGATAATTATAGGTTGAATAAATTTTAGTTTAGTTAGGTTGTTTTGCGGTTTTGGTTGGTTTTAGATCTTTGATATGCCAACGTCCTAAGTTGTTGTTGTTCATATCGGTTAGGTTATATACTAAAGGAGAAATCTTTTGGGATACGATGCATTTAATGTATTTTGGTGCTAGTTTAGCTGAGAAGTTTTTGTCGGAAGAGCTTATGGATAATTGCGTTTCCAAACTATATCGCCAGGTTCAAACTCTAAGTTTTGACGATGTTTGTTGTAGTGGGATGCGTTGTTTTGGTGAATGGAGTGTAGTCGTGATTGTACTTTATCAAAATGGGGATAAGCTGGCCGAGATTTTCTGCATATATATCTCTTGGAGCAAAAATGAGGTCGTCCGTGGTGTCCTTTTGGGAGTAGGTAGAACCACACGGTACTAATTCGCGACCGAATACTAGGAAAGCTGGGGTAAACTTGGTTGATTCGTTAACAGACGAGTTGATAGCGAATTGTATTTTATGGAGGTGTTTGTCCCAGGTTCTGTGGTCGTCATTAACAAATGATGCCACTGCCGTAATAATGGTTCTGTTGTATCTTTCAACAGTATTTACCTGAGGGCAATGAAGGGGTATAAAGTGTATGTGTGGTATTTTGTATGAGTGAAACATGTCCGTTAATTCTGAGCTTGTCATTTGGGGACCGTTGTCTAAAATGACTGTTTCTGGAATACCGTAGTTCATGAATACTAAGTCTTCTAGGACATGTTTGATGACCGAGGAAGTTGCGCGTTTAATTGGGAATAATAGGCAGTATTTAGAAAAGCAGCAGGTTATTACTAGTATGTATCTGTTTAGTTTACGCGATATGGGTAGTGGTCAATAAAATCGATTGAAAGGCACTGAAATGGTCGTGAGCATTGTTTAGGTTCGCCCATTAGACCGATAGCATTTTGGTTACGATGTTTATATGCGAGACATGTGTCGCAGCGTGAGATAAATGTTGCCACATCTTTGTACATGCCAGGCCAGAAATAGTTTAGCTTAATACGATGGTAGGTTTTGAAGGTACCGAAATGAGCTGCGGTTGGTGTGCAATGATTTTGTGCAATTATGGAGTTTCGGTGTTCTGAGGACGACCAATTTCCAGCTGTATTGTGAGTTGAATGGGGTTAGCGAATTAGTGTATTTATAAAGTTTGTTATCTTTAATTGTGTAGTCGGGAGTAGATGAGGATTATTTTTACATTTATTAAAAATGGAGATGTACCATTCGTCCTTGGTACTACTGGAATTGATAATATTAACATTGGGGATGTTTCGTGAAAGCAGGTCGGGTACTAGATTTTCGGGCCTTTTTATGTTTTATTTCGAAATTAAACATAGATAGGCGTATGCACCAACGTGCCAGTCTACCTGTGGGGTTGTCTAGGCGGAGGAACCATTGTAGTGCTGAGTGGTCGGTGTAGATGGTGAATTTGTGGCCATTATCTAGATAGCAGCGCCAGTGCTCTAGTGCTGTTATGACACTTAGAAGTTCTCGTTCTGTGATCGAGTAATTTCGCTGGGGGTGGGTGAGCGATTTGCTCATATAAGCAATTGGCTTTCTATGCCGTCAAATTCTTGTGTGAGCATCGCTCCGATTCGAAGGACGAGGCATCGCAATGGACGGCGAAGGCTTCGTGAAATCAGGGCAGGCGAGGATGGGGTGCTAACTAAGGCTTGTTTAATGGAGTTGAAAGCTGATTCAGCTTCTGGTGTCCATTTGAAGGGTGGTTTTGTGGGTGGAGGTTAGTTTGTTTAAAGTGTAGCTAGGTGCTTAGGTTTGGGACGAAACGTCTGTACCAGCTTACGGTGCCAGAATTTTTTGACATCCTTTGCTGTTTTAGGTACCGGAATGTCCAGGATAGCTTTGACTTTGTCCGGGTCTGTTTGGAGACCTTGACTGTTGACGATGAAACCGAGATACTTTAATTCGTTACGGAAGAATGAGCATTTTGGGAAGTTGATGGTTATGTTGGCATCTGTTAATTTAGTGAGAAGTTTGTTGAGTATTTCAACATGACGTTCGAAGGTTGAGGTGGCTATGACTATATCGTCGAGGTAGCAGAATACTGAGTTGTCGCACATGAGATCTGATAGTAAGCTATCCAGAAATCTTTGTTGGGTAGCGGGGCGTTGGTGAGACCGAAGGCATCACTTTAAATTGATACATTCCGCGACCGGGTACGTGAAAAGCGGTTTGGGTCTATCCTCAACTCGCAAGGATTTCCCAAGGCTTTGGCGATGTCTATGGATGAAGGTATTTGGAATCGCGTAGGTTATCTATGATATCAGAAATGAGTGGTAGTTTGTAGGCATCTTTTTTGTTATTGCGTTGAGCTTACGGCTGTCGACGCAAAATCTCAGGTATTGTCCTTCTTAGGGGTAATCAATACTGGTTAAGCCATGGGCTTTCACAGGTTCAATTACGTCTAGGCGTACCATGTCATCAACTTCCTTGTGAAGGGCCTTTTGTTTTTCAGGGGATAAACGATAGCATCGCTGCTTTATTGGTGGGTGATCACCAGTGTCGATGCGGTGTTCTACCAGGTGTGTCCTACCTAGTGGTTTTGTGTCCGTAGAAATATTTTTGAATTTTTCTATTATTAGGTTTGCTGTAATTTGTTGGGATTCAGTAAGGTTTTGAAGGAGTTGACAATTTTGATTCTTGGGTTTTATTTATTAGGAAGGTAGTGGTTTTAGGAAATTGGAAGGAGGCTATTTTGTGTAAGACATTTGGGGCAATGTTGAATGCTTTCCAAAAGTCGATTCCTAAAATTAAATTTTGTGATACCTCAGGTATAACGTGAGCTGATATTAGTGAAAATTTATTGTTATAGGTTACGGGAAGAGTGATTAGTCCGATGGAGTTTATTTTTGGTTATTGGCTACTGTACCTGTTATCCGTATGTTTTGTTTAATTTGAGGCCTTGTTTTAGTAGTATTTTGTAAGAATCCTTACCTAATATTGTAATAGTACTGCCGCTGTCGAGGAGGCCGTTCAGATGTAAGTTATTAATTTTTACTGTGACAAATGGTCGCTCGTGATCGTTATCATCGAATAAGAGAAGGTTTACGTGGTAAGACTTGAAAATTAAAGAAGGTCTGGTTGGGTTACTCGCAAACTATATTGGGGTTAGGTTGCGTAATAGAATATCGATTTTTTCGTTTTCGGACAATTGATTATGAAGTTTATTGAAAAGGGATTCCATAGTGGAAGTAGATTATGACGCGTTCGTTAGGGTGTTGTTTTCTATTTTCTATTAGCTTTTTAGATTATAATCATGATTTCCAATTTCAAAATCGTTTATGATTGCTGATTTGAATGTTTGCCAGTTTGTGAGTGTGTCTTTGTGTTCTGAACCAGTCTAGTGCCGGTCCAGAAGAATGTCGTAGATGTGGTTGTATAGAGTGTGTTCAGTTAGTCCTCTAACTTGGCGTATTCTTCCACACGGACTATGAAGTCTCGTGGGCAGCCTTGACCCTTAAAGATGAATCTTTTAAGGTCTGTTTGGTATTTATTATTGTTGTTTGCTATTGTGTTCAATTTTTCGGTAAGTGTTTCGAAATAGGTGTTTGCGGGGTTAAGATTTACGCTGCTGGTTTGTGCCGAGCAGTATGTGGAGAGGTGGGTTAATCAAGTTGTTGTATTGTGTTTCTAGCTCTCTTAATCGTTTGAATAGGTCGTTATGAGTAGTTAGTTGTTCGTTTGTAATGTCTTCAGATTCAAGGTTAATAAGGTTGAATCTGAGCTTAGTGTGTGTAATGTAAGGTGGTATTTTATTTTCCTATTAGGAAAACTTAGTAGGCTAGCTTCTATTAGGTTAAGGCATTTAGTTATATCTCGGATATCGGTATCGAGATTGTTTGGGCTAGTTTGGTTTATTGGCTGATTGGAAGTTATTGCTTGGGCTAATAATTGTTGGAGAGTTTCTACAGTTTGGTTCTGGTTGATTTCAACGTTTCTTATTTTTAATTCGTATTGGAGTTCAGGTTTATTTAGGTAATTATAGTTTTCCATTGTAGTGTTTTATTATGAAGGAAAAGAAACAAAGTTTGTATTTAAAAACTTTGAAGTAAATTTTAAAATAAAATTGACACTAGCTGAATTGCTCGTGGGCAAAAGTCGAAGTTATTAACTAATACTTGACGTTGGCAAAATCCGTTTGGTCGGAGCCAAAATTAAAAGAAGTCCAATGACTATCTTTGGTTACTGACACTGGCTAAGTTCTGTTAGCAGATGCCAAAAAAATAAAATAGGGAGAAATGAAATGACAACCTTGGTGTCAACTGAGTGGCAATGACAATGAGTGTTTGACTTGACACTTGTTTTGTTTGATCGTATCTCTGGGCAGTGTCAAGCTTGTCAAACTTGTCAATCTAATTTATTCTACGTTTGTTTATTTTGTAAAATGTAAATTATTTTGCTATGGTTGGAAAATTTCGGTTTCGAAATTACTTTATACGGATTATTTATGAGCGGTGTAAAATAAATGGAAGATATAATGAGTAGGTATAGTAATCAAATTGAAATTGGTATTAGCTTTTAATATTTATCGCGTTATTTAGTGGACGTATTGTCCACTGTTGGACATTCAGTTTTATGAAATAAGGGTCGCTCTGTACAGCTAAGGAAAACAGAGTGGGTTGCGACTTATCAAGGATAGTGTGTGTGTAGTGTTTGATGTGTAATTTAGTTTTTGGGGTGTGGGAAAGGGTGAAAGTTTTATGCCGAATTACTTTGCCGAAATTAGGTCAGGGGTGCCGATGCCCGTTTTAGAATTTTGAAAAATAAGCTAGTTGATGGGGTATGAGATGGGGTATGTATTGAGTTGTGGAGTTGGGGTCTGGCTGTCGGTCTCGAGACCTGCAGAACCCGCTAACTACTCGTATGTCCAATTCCTAGGATATTGTCCTAGTTATTGGTGTGAATTATATCTCCGAGTGAAAGATGACTTTCGTCTAAATCCTACACTCGAAAGATATTGTTAGCTACCAATGGGTAGCCGTGATAGTGTCTATTGTCTGTATTATGGGGTGTAACGATTTGATTTGTGTACTGTAGGTGTACTGTAGTTAATGATGATGATGATAATGGGAATTTATTTACAGATTTATTTATTTATTTACAGAGTTGGACGTCGCGGTTCTGGGTGGCTGACGCTTATTATTATAAGATTGGAATTGGAATTGGAGGACTGCAGAGTTTTACTATCTTGTACTATTTTGCCTATTAAATTATCTAATAAATGAATGTGATTATTTGAGTTCTTTTTTATTTGCCAAATGGGTCCGAAAATAAGATAGGATAATTTTTGAATTTTTGGTAGTGTATGAATTTGATGATGATGATGAAACACAAAAAGGTAACACAATTAATTGAAACAAAATAAATAAAATATCTTGATGTTGAGGTGGTCTTGAGGTGGGTATCTTCTGTCTTGACTTGTTCTTGTTGGGTAGAGGATCTCAGGGTGGCAGTGGGTCTTGAAGTAACCGGGCTTCTACCGCGTTGGCGCCAGTATAGCCGCGAGGGCCATAAATAATAGGATTAACTTCAATGGATGATCTTTATTCAAAGATATGGACCCTGCAGACGTGTAAACATTAACACTGTGATGTTGGGTATGGAGGTGAGCAGATGGTTGTCAGGAATGATTTGAGGCTTACCTTGGTGGGTCCATTAATGTATCACAAAATATATAAGATAGACAAAATGTTCACTTTCACTTTTGGACTGTTTCAGGAACTTTACTTGGTTAAATACAGTTGCAAAAATATGCGAGAGTACAAATTAACAAGGATAGGTGTTGACTTCACCGTCAGTTAGAGAGGAGTGCGTCAAAAAGCCAAGAACGGTGACGTTTCGGTGCCGTGTTCCAAATTTAAGTTATAAAATGATTCGAAAAAGGGAGATGTGAGGGTGGCTTAGGGAGGATGTCCATGCAGAGTTTGCACTCTGCTACAATACTTGGTCGAAAATAACAAGCTAATCTGAGCGTTGAACATTATTGTGAACAAATTTTCTATAAATAATAAAGTATTTTATCGGGCCTACGCGGAATAATCGGGTCCATCCTAATCTTTGTAAACATTGTTGTAAACAAACAAAATATTTCGGGTAATCCGGAAATTTAAAGGATTTGTTTGGTTCTAATCTACATAATTTTATGGGTTAGATTGTGTATACCACTAAGTTGTAATTTTTCCTTATTTTTTGAATACTTTACTGTAATCGTATCATATTTTAAGCAAAAATAATTTGGTCAATTTACTAGCGGTTTGTTGCTGACTTAAAATGAAAACACACGGGATGACCTACCCATATCGGAGGTGATGAAAAATATGGCAGTAAGTAAGGAAGCATTTGACAGACAGCAAAATCTGAGTAGTAGGGTTCCGTTTTCACAAGGGTTTTCACCGTTGGGTACGGCATCCTATAAAATCCGGTAAAAAGTGTTTTTTAACGCGGAAAATTTCCAAAAGTCACCTCGTATTTTCAACCCCCATCCGTCTGAATGCATCGGTTGCAGCATCCGTCAGGTTTTTGGCTTCAACCGCTGAATGCACGGCGTTTAATTCCAAAAATCCTTTTCAAAATTCAGCTTTAAAGCTTAGTTTTGTCCAACGCCATTTAAAAGCTCTTTTTTGTGAATTTCGAAAGAATAAAAACGTTTGCGCATTTCGTAGCGAATTTTTTTGACGCGAAGTGTATGAGCCACAAACTAGCGATTTTAGGCTGCCTCGAACCAATTTGAGGTTGTGAATATTTAAACTAATTATTTTATTTGTGTCATGGTGACATGCATCTTATAAAATCTAATAAGGGTTTGTAGTAGACTACGAAACCCTAACAAGGATACTTTTAACCTGCACAAAATCAGTGCCAAACAAAAATAGTCACCCAGTCTTCGGGTAGTGAACTTATAGTGGCAATTCTTAGTAACCGTACGAGAAATCAGTATTAAAGTACGGATGTTCGTAAGGCCATATTTGACAGCTGCCAAACCCATACTAAAGAAAAATTTACCTAATTTCATTTCATTCACATGATTATGAGACCTGTCAAATATGGCCCATTTTATCAGCAGTAGTTGAAGTTGGACCACAGGTAGGTTGATTACCTACTGTACTGATATTACTTAACCTACGTAAAAATCAATCTGACACTAAAAAAATAATAGTACAAAAATACATGTTGGCAAAATTTACAAATTTGTATACCACGATAAAATAATGTTCCCGAAAAGGGCTCCCACTTATCAGGTCAAGTGTACTTAACGAACAATTAATGAAATTTAAAATTTTAATACGTCTAGGAAGTCCGCAACTTTCATTATGAAGCACTAGAGAAAGATAATTACTTTCAGAGTTTCCAGTTTGAAGGGCCCTCAGGTAAATTTTACTGACATCCCCTTACAATTCCCTTGGATATAAATCGACAACTTTTGCAGACAATTAATTTTCACAAAGCAAAGTAGAGAGAGAATACTACGTAAAACGGAATTGTCTATTTTAACCATTATCACGTCATACGGGGCAAACTACACACTCTGTGTCACTTTTGTTTCATACTGTTGTATCACATTTTGCTGATTTGATATTCTTATACTTTGAGATTTTTGACAGAAGCAACCGTTGCTATGTAACAAGTGGCTACTTACTACGTTACTTCTGTAAACTATCTATTTTGTGGCACTGCATGCTGTGGCGTAGTCTTCTTCTTTTCCAAGTCTTCCAACGGCCCGATGAACCCTGGTATCAGAGTTTTCCACCGCGTACTACAAGTAGCAGGCCTTTGACGTAGTATAATCCTCTTATGTTTGTATTAAAAGTAATAAACAAAGACATCAAGTTTACGAGTCTCAACTATATTCATTTGACTCCGTAATTAACTTCATTTGTTAAAGTACTGAGAATAAGGGCAGCTGTATACTGAAGAGCTTTCTAGTAATATTTCTGTCAAAGGGGAATAAAAACCTTCTTATAGCTGGTAATATAATAATAAGTAAAGAATTACACTACAGAACGTTGTTTTTGGCAATCGTAGTTTTGACCACTTCTAGCGTTTTTTTGTTTGAAGTTTTTTGGATTGCACGTTCCACACTTAAGTACCAAACTTTTTTGTGGTAAGGTAGTAGGAGTTGCAACTTTAAATATGATAAAATAATTGAAATACATGAATACATGATTTTATTTAATAAAGTGTAGACATGATTAACGTGCCTCGGGTAACCTTAGGATATGTAAAAATAATCTCAAAGGTTGATTGCGGTTGATAGATATGCACTGAAAGTCGGTAATATCAAATAGTAATAAAATTATAATATGTTTCACGTCCTCAGCTTTACACAAACAGCTACTGAACTTTGTTTAAACTTCCAAGATGCGACATGTAACTTTCACAATTTTAACCATACAGTTCTATACTTAGAAATCTTGAAATTTTCAACCCTATTTCAAAGGAATAAGGTGGCTGGTTTGGAATGTAGGAATGAATGTGGCTTGGTACGCCAGACGTGGTAGTTAGACATGCTGTTCGGTTACGCTTGTGATACATCGTGTTCATTTTTTGTGAATAACTAGTAAATAGCACAAAAGAACAAATGGTTTCTATGCTTTTTGGCTTTAAGATTTTAAATGCAGTTAGGTATCGATTTTGTTAATGACTATCACTCCAATGCGATGTTACGTCCTTGAAAAATATCTCTATAGGTTCTGTATTTTGTACACTTACCTACCTACCTACCTATTTACACTTTTGCCTACCTATTACGAATAACCAGTACAAATACAATATAGTACTCGTAGTTCAAGATATTTCTGCTCGTCGCTATATTCCGTAGCTCATGTCTACGCTGCCTACGCCGTAGTAAAAATACCTACGCTGCAAATATGCACAATTAAATTGTCAGAATTTCTTCATAGCGAGCGTTTTTATTTTGAAGTATCTATGTAGAAGCACCATTGAAGTTTTAAAAGGACAGAAAGAACTTAGTAAGTGACGTATGGCTTTGGGTTCAGCTCGGCTTTGAACTAAGCCAGTTTTACCGAAAGCGATCCGCTGTAGCCTGTCTCTTTTTATAACTCCATGTTAAAGTCACCGCTGGGGGTTTAAAGCCTTTTCCATTTTTGAATATCAAGTGGAATTCAGCCAGTGGGTGTTCAGTCAATAGTGCGGCTTTTGGTACACGTTAGGGATGTGACAAAATAATCGATTTGAAATAATCGATGTATTTTTGAAAATTCGATTTTTATGTACTGGGAAGTTAAAAAATAATGAATTATTTTAATAATTAAAAAAAAATATTTCTGATCGGTTTGTGTAAAATTGATTTTAGTAATTTTTAGATATAATGTCAATAGGTAATTCTATTTTTGCGCCACGTAAGTACTTGAACCAACGAATAATTTCGGGTTTTACGTAACATCAATCAAAAACGAAATTAATCTTAGCCCTTAACCTTAGTTTCGTTCGACTGCATGATATTTATTTTACCTCTCTCATATGATTTTAAATGGGTTTTAAAACTATTTTTTACATCTCTAATGTTCAGTCAGTAGCTATACGATTTTTGATGCACGGTTCTATTTGTCATTGTTCGAAGAGTAAAATTTTCTGTGCATATCATAGTTTGCCTAGACCACTCCTACACTTGTCATCTATGAGATGCAAGGAAATTTATTGTAAATACAAAAGTCGAACGTTGACGCATGTGCAACGCAATGCCATTGCAGCTTATGCGTTAATCATGCGTCAACGTCCGGTTTTAGGAACGGACGTTAGTGTATTGGTTCCCGTTACGTTGAGCGTTTGCGTACCTATGCCAATCAGTCAAAGCCTGGCACACTGCAAAGGTTGAATGTCAAAATTACCTAAAGAGAAATGCCAGAAATTCTGCGAAAACGTGGCAATGAAAATATATTAGTACTTGGTACTTCCTCAATCAAGCCTGAATACATTATCAAGAGTTTACTAGTAGAAACACATTAAACCCCTTTATGTTCAAAAAATAAAACCGTCTTTCTGTAGTAGTCGGCTAAAAACAACACAAGCACACAAACCAGGATTATTCCGTTTGTAAGGATGCCATAGAAAAAAACAAGAACGCGGACAAAGAATACATAAGATAGCAGATTGTTTTAACCCATCCTGCCTTGACCGGGAATAGAACCTGAGATCTTTTCAACGATTGCCATCAATACAATAATAGCAGCGTTGTACAGTCTATCCACTTTTCACATTTTGACAGTTGTAAATTCTTTAATAAATATGTTATAGAGTTGTACCGAGCGACGAATTTCTCCGAAAACAAGTGCAACAGGTCAAACTGAATAACTCCCCGAAAAAAACTGGACGAATGATTGCAAAACTGCCTCCGCATACAAACTGCTCGGTCTAAAAATGTTTTGTATAGAAAGTAAATTCTTTTATACACTAACACCTTGTATGTAAACAATGAAAAAATATGGCAAATATTACAGCTGCCAAATACACCTTATTAAGATGGCTTTACTGTAACAAATCTCCATACAGATTGCCACCACCAACTCAACGGAACTCCATCGGGCCGGGTAGTAAAAGCGACTGTGCCGATTTCCATAAAATCATAATTTTGATGGCCCGTTTATATTGCTCATAAACTCTGATATTAACTGTTTTTACCACTGATGGATAAGTGTTCTTCCTAAGCCTCTGGTATAATTTATTTGTTTTTATTGAAGTTCGCATGCTTTTTGTTCTAGAAACCCTTGTAACTTTCTCTTCATTCGAAAATTTGTTCCTGTGCTGCCACACCGCAAAACAAAGACAGCTGATCTGTCCAGCTTGCCCCAAGAACTTTACGCCAGAAGACCTTTCGGATGCCAGCAATAAAGCTATCCACGAGGCTACACACGGTCTGGGGACATTTTACTTTTGTCTCCAATGAAGAGGAATTCGTCCGAAAGCGACATTGTGTGCCTCCAACCACAATGCTAAATGCTAGAAGTTCACTTACCTACTTAGAACAACGTTTGAATTAATGAATCGCAAACTGAGACGATTTCAAGTGTTTCACAAAGTTGTGGAATGACTAGATGAGATATTCTATGACAAAGTCACGCGGAAAGTCTGATGTCATATTTCAACACAATCAAAATTCTGCTAGTTTACGATACGATGAAATTATTCGGCATGATGAAATAACGATAAATGGGCGCTTGATATTACAGATTGTTAGGGTTAATCCGTATTACACACTTGCCCCAAAGACTTATCTCATACTTAAATCATTGCTCGAACAAAAGCGGTTACATTTTCTCATTCCGATACATAAAATTTATTACTCAATTAAATCCTCTCCTTTGTTTTCGTGGTTGTGCGGAAATTTTCAATCCTTTACGTATAGTTTTACCACAGACTATACAGGGTATATAGGGAGTAACGGAAAGGGTTTAACAAGCCGAAAGGAGGTCAAGGTACTCATGAAACTGAACAACTTTCCCCATGGAACATGTTCGAAATATATAAAAAAATTGGACCTCCCATAGTAAATCAATCAGCTGATCGGCAATTTTGTATGGGAGGTCCAAATTTTTTTTCATATTTCGACCCATGTTCCATGGGAAAAGTTGTTCAGTTTCATGAGTACCTTGACCTCCTTTCGGCTTGTTATACCCTTTCCGTTACTCCCGGTATAGGACAGATCTCAGAATATTGATAGGGGGCAGTCTGACAATGACAATGACTTGGTGTCCCACTCGAAGAAGAAGAAGAAGAAGTCTGACCGTCAAACTTAACAACTTGTCATATAAAAAACAGGAAACGTTTGTTCATATTTAAAATGTCGACCTCCCATACAAAGTCAATATCAGCTGGGTGCATTTACTATGAAAATCACAGCCATTTTTCGTCACTTTTTTTTATTGAAGTTGTTCAATTTCATGGCCTGAATACAGCATATTAGAATTTGGAGAGTTTTCCCTTACACCCTGTATAGTTTTATGTGGTAGTCTGGGGATAAAATATCCAATATCTTTAACCGAAAATGTTGGTAATATTGTAACAAATAGCTTCGTAAAGAATTTGTAATGATTAAACCTACCAAAAATGCTTGATGTGAAATATTTTTTTGCTTTACCTTGCTTAATGAAATACGGTACTATTTGAAATATACATACATGCGCATACATACACACACATATCACGCCCGTTCCTCTGCGAAGTAGGCGGAACGTAAACGGCTGTAAAAACAGCCATTTATACAACGTCTAACAAAAGTTTGAGTTGAGAGTCATTTAGAAGACTGTGTTGCGCCTAACTGAACTCAACACTTACCTACCTCTATAACATCCATTTGGATTTTTAGATTTTTGGATCCAGTTAGATTCAGAATACATCCAAATCCAGTAAGCAATTTTGGGCGACCATTTTATACGGAAAAAGAAATTGCTTACATTTCTGGGATATTCCATTTTTGAAATCAGTTTGGCTATTGCGCTGGCAAAGAGTACTTCGAGCTTAGCCCATTGCCAATTTTTCAGACTTGTCAATATTTAAATTGGATTGAGCGAAGAATAAATATTTTCGACCAGAAAATGTCATGTTTGTCTGATATGGTGGGTGTACAAGATGAGATCTTAGTTTTACCTGGCTGCCTCAGATGTTTTTCGAGAGTATGTATGTATGTTTGTATGTATGTATGTATGTATTAGGACAAGAAAATTCTTTTTCACGGGGTATAGCCCAAACGGATAGTTGGTTTTGACATATGAGGTTCGTCTCAGCAGCGCAAGTGACACTGGCTATATTAAAAAATCATTTATCCAAGATGGCGGATTATTATCGCAAAATACAATTTTGAAATTACCGCAGTCGGGTTTTTGTTTTTAATACATCTGTTTGTTGTAGTTGTTATTTCGTTTCCGCAAAGTGTTGATTTTTGCAAATCTTTTTCATGTCATGTCAGTCAAAACGACCCGATGAAGCCTGGTTTCTCGCAAAACACTAGGTAGATTTTGTTGCAGTAGTAGGTATGCTATCAAGACAAATTGCTCCGTTTTAAGGACGCCACCTAGGCCACTACAATCAAGGCGCCGTCTTTCTAATTTGTGCTACAATCAGATATAATCTAAAATTCTAAATTCAAAAACTTCGAACACAAACCCACATTAATTATAGATATCATATCCATGCTTGATTCTACTTATTTATTCTATTAGGCATTAATATTGAATGGGGAACAAATCTTTCTGACAGCCGCCAGTTATATTACCCACATCAGGTTTCAGCCGTGGTAAGAATTTCATAATTTCGACTAGCCTCTACGTTTAATTCAAATAAGGACAGTGCTTTCGACCCACGGTTTTAGGCACCCGATGTGGCGCAGTGGTTAGTACGACTACCCGCCATGCAGAAGGTTCCGCGTTCAATTCTCGGTGGGGTCACTCACAAAGTTGATATTTATCACTTTGTGCATTTGTTCCCGGTCTGGTTAGGACGTTGCAGGCTGAACCACCTGATTCTCCGAACAGTAAGATGGTTCCGTGCCTCGGATGGGCACGTTAAGCCGTCGGTCCCGGTTGCTGTCTATGATGGCGATCGTTACACAACCATGTCAGAGGTCTGCTACTTGCAGTAGGCGGTTGAAAAACTCTGACACCAGGGATCATCGGGTCGTTGAACGACTCGGTGTCCCGCACGAAAAGAGAAGAAAGACCCATGAACGAACTATGGATGAAATTGCAAAAGTTCTATCGCGAAATCTGTTGAATTGAACTGATATCAAGAAAGTTGAGCTGTGTCATGGATACGTAGCTGATATTGAAGATAACAGAACTCTGGTCCGTTTTCTTTTTGTACAAAAGTTGTATGTAACCTTATCTACAGTTTGACTTCGCCTTATAATTTACTATTGAACACAATATTACTTAACCAAAGACGTTTAGATAAATCATTGTTTTAATATGATTTCGAAATAATATTGGAAATGAAAATAAGAACAATTACATTAAAAACGTTTGTATTCTAACAAATTTATCAACCTCTTAATGCTCGTTTCGAAGCGGCGAAGTAGGTGGTAGTTGTTTAAAACTTAATACTGAAGCAAATTGATTTATGAAATGTTTTATAGAACAATCCATGACACTCTCTCTCTCTTCGTGTGGGACACCAAGTCGTTCAATGACCCGATGAACCCTGGTGCCAGAGACACTCATTCGAAAAGATTATGATTTTCATATTTGTAAATGACTGTAGGATCATTTTCAACAGCCTTAACGTGAATACCATTACAAATAAGGCAGAACAATTTATCTCCGTCATCACGAATTGCCGCGGAAGAAATATTTAGGATCTTCGAACAGGGGTTAGGGATCAATACGTTTACCCAGGGATCAATATATACAGTGTGTTACCGGAAAGTGGGCATATATTCAAACTGGTGATTTCTGAAAATGAAATGTGTGAAATGTTTTTTGCTTTACCTTGATTTCTGTGAAATGACGAAAAGAAAATAACTGTTCCATACATTTTGCTTGAGTAAGGCCCTATCCGCTACTACATACTACTATTTCAACCACAACAGTCTACTACTGGACATGGGTCTTCCCCATTTGGGGGGTTTCGCCATACTAATTTTAAGCGATTTTATTTCATTTTGTATTTTTTTGTAACACGCTGAGTTCTCTCATCTTCTTCTTACGCAAGTTTCCGCACTGATGGAAAAATATCATGTGTTATTATTTCGCACAAAATAAAATATCACGTAAGAAAAAAAATCGCGTCAAGTAAATAAAATTCGCTGTGCGGATAGTGTCTAAGTGTTTGTGTTTTTTTTTTACGGAACTGTTTTGTTTTTTCGTGATTTCACAGATGACTTCATAGTAAGAGATCTTCATACCCAGATTGAATAAATACCCACTTGCTAGTAGCACCCTGTATAGCACAGTTAGAATCAGGTCGGATACACGCTCTGTTTACTTGGCTTTGTTTACAAATAACGTAACAATCCTTTATTAGGGGACGATCTGGCAAATATTTTTTTCCTCGCGAATTGAACTGTGACGTTCGTGTAGTTCCGCAGTCTAAAATCCATACTCCATACTAATATTATAAATGCAAAAGTGTGTTTGTTTGTTTGTTTGTCCTTCCTTCACGTCACAACAGAGCAACATCAATGCAGTTTTTTTGGGTTTGCAGTTAGGTGAGAGGCTGGAGAGTGACATAGGATACTTTTTATCCCGGAAAAGTATATTTTCTCATCGGAAAACCGATTTTTGTTTAGCATGAGAATACATCCATAGACGAATCTCATGCAGCTATATCATGCTGTTTTTTTGAAAGGCTGGAGATTAAAAAAGACTGCTTTTTATTTTGGAAAAAAGCTTTTCCCGTCTATGATTTAAGTGCCCTCCCAGTTTTTCGCCTTAAGATGTGTCGTTTAGAATACGCAACTAATTGCTAAATCCCTATGAGTACGCGGGCGAAGCCGCGGGTAGCAGCTAGTAACTAATATTTTGCGTCAAAAGTAACCATTCTTCTCTAAAATTAAGACGGGCACTGGGGATAAACAACACATAAACTTGCCATGGAAATTATGACATTATGCCGGCAGCCTCATAAAGAAAGGGTTCGAATATTTTCACAGCGGATGCCATGTTTGGGTTATTACCAAACAAAGGTCCTTGCTGCATTTGTATTGCTTGTTTTCTTTTACAACGAAACGGGGGTTAATAATATTACGCTCACCAGAGAACGTGTACAGTTTGAAAGTTATGGAAGCATGGTTTAGGATTTTTATGAGCTTATAGCCCCAATTTCAAACCTACGTGAACGTCAGAACCGAACACTCTCTTTCATAATTATCAACTTCGGATTTTTCTATAAAAACTTGGTAAATATCACCTACTTCGATTCTTCAATGGGAAACTCGAGTTGCTGCTGATATTATCTTATCACACATACCTCACTGAGGATGAAATGACTGAGGAGGAATGAAACAATAAATTCCAACATTGTTTTGACATCCATTATTTCTTTTATTACACGAGTCGTTTGAGTGTCTAACAGAAATGGATGCAAAGTGGTTTATTAAGACGCACCAGTGAACATAGGCCCATGAGACAACTTGTATGAAGTTGTACCAGATACATCGAAACCTCGTTAGAGGCAACTTGGAATCCCGTGTCTTTGGGGAATCACATCGAATATTGAAACAGTCTTGAACTACTTAAAAGGTCGTTTAGGAGAACCACAGAAGTAGGTAGGTACGCATTTATAGTGAAATATCTAAGTACCTAAGTGCCGAGTGATGCCGGCTAAAATAGCATCATCCCATATCTTTTACGTGGGTATTTGAGGGTTGATGAGTGTTGCAATGATGGATGACAACCTGTCACAATGGTAATACACAGTCTTCTGAATTACTCTCAAACTTTATTCTAACGTGGTGTAAATGACCGTTTTTACAGCTGTTTACGCTCTGCCTGCCCCGCAAGGCATGATATGCTGTCAGTCTGTTGCCTAAAATTAAAGTACCTACGGGAAACATAAGGGGTGATGCTGCTCCAAGCCGGCACCACGCGGCAGTATTTTAAAAATGTGAATAAAACCATACTTCGATACAAAAACTCGATCGAGTAAATTCTGCAGCTTTAAAAATGTAGCAAAACTAAATGCAATATTTCAAAGCTCAGATTCTCGCAAATAAGAGTTAGCAGCAGCACATTTTGTTTCGTATGGATGAAAAAGTATGAAAATTGCTCGTATTTAGGGATTGCAATCCGGTCCGGCACATCCGCGGATCCGGCGGATCCGGATAACGTGAATACTATAGGGAAAATATTTTTTATGTCATTGTTTTTGTAGTTTGTTAGCAACCGTCTATAATAATAACGTCGCTAGATTGAAGAGTATTGATTTAGTGTTTCTAATGGTACCCGATATCTCCTTGCGCTGACAATCCGGTCCAGTCCGGTGGATCCAGCCGTATTTGTGTCAATCCGGTAAAATCCAGCCGGATTGAGAATCATTCCGGACTGCAAACCTTACTTGTATTTTCAGCAACAGAATTTCAACATAGAGAAATTCTTTCAATTACTTCACAATTTGGCCGTGTTACAAAAACCCTTTTTGCTAACTCTTTGTTTTACAGAACAATAGTGGCAGTTCTTTCTGAAAGCAGTTTGAAAATTTCATTTTGAACATCAAAATGCAGTCTGAGAAATCATGAGCTCTATTTTCGACAAACTGAAATGCCGTAAGCTTTGTTACCAAAAATGTAGTAAAATAAACCGAGAGCAACGAAAAGGGTATACTAATCCGAAAAAAGGTCAAGATACTCATAAAACTGAACAACTTTCACGATGGAACATGAAAATAATGAACGAAATATGAAAAAAGAAATTGGACCTCCCATACGAAATTGCCGATCAGCTGATTGATTTACGTACTTACCTACTATTGGGATGGGAGGTCCAAATTTGTTTTAGGCGACAAAATCAAAGCTTGTTTGCAGATGGCACCTGCTTCGACTGTGCCTAAACGCATCATCATAAGTGGTCGTGTTGATCTATTTTAACATTGCTACATTTTGACTAATCAATCATACCTAAATAAAAACCACAGTCAGAAGTGGCGTCCATTTCGTTCTCCGTTCTCCTCAAGAACGGTGTGGTTCTCCACGTAAATGAGAATGGATAACAGATAAGTAGGTAAGTAATAAGTATTTTAATAAGTTCTGTCTACCATCAGATTTAAACTCGTTGCATCTGCAAATATTTAAGAAACTATTGAAACTCACAGCACTTGTCCTCCTAGGTCTTAACTTCAGATGTGTGTGTTTGATAGCAAAGGACCGCGTTTACGAGTTTAAACTCGTGGTACTTCTACAACTCAGGTATTGTCGATAGTTTTAGAGCTAGCACCTGCAGATCGAACTATTTAATAAAGGGATCAATTTATACCAGTTTTCCAGACAATCACTAAGCAAAACCAGCGTAAGATGATCCCTTAAAAGCTTAACGTGAGATGCTATTGATAGTTTCACTAGACAGTTGCACAAGCAACTTTGTCAAAGAAAAACATAAAAGTCAAAAGTTGGACAGCGGCCAATAGAATGCTTGGTACAACCATGTTGCTATCAGTAGCAGATCGGCCGGGTTATTTAAGAGGTCAACTTACACTAGTTATTCTAGGTATGTAAAACCAGTTTAAGATGATCCCTTAAAAGGTAGGTTTAGCTACTGATTAGGTAGAACTCTTAAGGAATTTGGAAGTTTTCAAATTGTTAACGTGTTTGGATCATCCCTGACTGAAACAATTTTATATACAATACAGAAATGTACGCACCTAAAGGTCAAAACTTTGGTTTAGTTCGGTAGGGGAATTTAGGACGGTTAAGGCCATGTGTTCCGGCTTAGAATAGCATCACCCTATATCTTTCCCGTGGGTGTCGTGGGTAACTAAGGGATTTAAGAGATGATAATAGTATTGCAATTTTAGGCGACATTCTGGCAATCTGACACGATGGTGATTTAAAGTCTTCTGAGTGATTTACAAACTTTGGTCAGACGTGGTTGGTGTAAGTGGCCGGTTTTTACAGCCGTTTACGCTCTGCCTACCTCGCAAAGAATATAAGCGTCATATGTGTATGTATAAAAGGCTGGACGTCTAAAACGGGAGATCGTAGCCTATGGTGTACTTCTAGCAGTGAGCTATTTTCTTGGACAAATCAGCTATTTTATTATGATAATGACTGATGACGTGATAGTGAAGTTACTGTAATTATCACCTAATTAAACGATATACTCGACTTGCTGCTGAAAAAACAGTATAGTTCGCTTCAAAAAGCAACTTAAACAGTTGACACCGAACAAAAACAAAGTAAACAATCTGTTTAGACTGGAGTGTCGTATAACTTGAGTATAAACTTTGCTTATATGCGCATAAATTTCCCTGATCTACGAGTGGCTGGTGTGAACAGCAAAACACGGTGTTTGAGATAAAGTTGTCGACTTGACGTTTCCACTTTGCAGGGGAAAAGTGACCGTACATAAATTATGAGGGATGTGATGGGTGTAGTCAGTTTAGAATGGCATCACCCTAAATCATACCAGCATAACCACAACAGCCGCAACAGTCCTCTGCTGGAAATGGGCCTCCTCTTACCGGGGGGGGGGGGTTGCTATTATATGCTATTTTATAACATCACACAGCATACCGACACGTTGGAGTTGTACTCGTATCCCAGTAAGTCTGATTCGAATGCCTGGGAAACAGAGAAAGAAAATCAGAGATAACGAAATGTTGTGGGGTTTTCGATTACACGCAACGCCCTTTTTTTAGTTTCTTGAATGTATCGTCAATTATAATATTCAAGGTGTTCCAATGTAAATACATTAAATTTGAGACGTTGTGTAGACCATCGTACCGAATAATTTTCATTATGGGGCCATGTTATGAAAACCCCTCGTTTAGAAGTAATCAGCAACTTAAATTTATTAAATTTAATTGAGTCCCACATTATGAAAGTAGCTTTATTGATTATGACCTTTATTTATGTCATGTTGCCATCTTGGTAAAACTTTTGGAATTACCGCCACAACTGTTGCCAAGGCAACGGTTTTGGCGGTAATTTAGTTGCCAAGGCAACAGTTGTGGCGTAGACCAAGGTCAAATGTCATATTCGTCAAAAACTGACACAACTGACACTACAGACTCTAATGGGTTCTCTGATTGGCCCTTTGTCTTTGCGTCTCTATGGGGATCTAAGTCAAAAGAAGTTTTTAGTTTGAAACGGCAATAAAATAAAGTTGACACCAAGAAAGAGATCTTTTATCATAAGTTTTCGTTTACATTTAAAACATAGACAACTATGTACCAAACTTTTTCGAAGATTCAAATCCAACAAGTTAAATATGCAAGGTTGCAATCTTGAATAAGGGGTAATACCTAATGGTTGGTAGTAAATGTAGGCATTTAGTTTGTATGAAAATTTTAACTTCTTAATTGTTAAGAATTCAAACTTGGTGCCATAATTGAAATTGTTCAGTACAATGGTCTACACAACGTCTCCAATTTAATGTATTTCCTTTGGAACACCTTGTTTATTAAGCTATTTATTAAAATGCTACGCTCTTGTCGGTGGAGCAATTTCCATTCATTTGTATTTCCTGCTAATGTTTTGACCTCTCGATAGCACACGACGTTAGCTTTTTCTTTTATTTGCGTGAAGTATGTGCGGTTTGCAGTTCATAAAATTTTCTATAACTTTAATATAATGCGATTTCGAGAAAAACGTTCTTAAATATTCAAAACGACAAACGTTTCACGCCTGTTTTATCCCATTTTAAGGTAAACATATTCGAAATGCTTACATGTGTTTGATTATTCTAACATACTTGTAGAAGTATCATCAGGATGGTCCATATCGCATGGGTTAGGTGCTGCTCCGTCGATTATATCATGAATTCACTTGTGGTCGCGTGGAACTAATAGGATTCGCCTGTCTTCCGGGTGCTGGTGGTTTTCTATCTGGAAACCATGACAGCGCTCCGGAGAGGTGACGCTTCCCCAGATTGATGTTGTCAATCTTGTCCCGGCGACTTTCTTCGAAAACAGCAAGGAGACGGCATGCGCCGTCACGGCCAGACTGACATGCGACCGTCCTCGGGCGCTTCCCTTGGGCACTGCAGCTCGTGGCTCTGTAACAATCACGCAAGCAGTCAACGCTCCATTTCAAAACACCCGCTCGTCCAACCTGACGAGTCCAGTTTGTCAGCGTGTAATCCATCAGTAATCACCACAAGTCTCAATCGTGTAATCCACCAATAATCCAAACAACCACCATGTGTCAGGACCGGCACGATCCAGTCTAGAACAGGATGTCCTTTCAACTAACCCCAACTGGGTGTGACCTAGCACGATCAGGTCTAGAACTAGATGTCCTTTCAACTAACCCCACCACCAGGGTGTAGCCTGGCACGATCCATTTCAGACCAGGATGTGCTATCAATTTAACCCACCTGGGTGTAGCCCGGCACGATCCACCATTAGACCTGGATGTCCTTTCGACCAGACACATACACTCCAAACGTTGAACCGGATGCATGTGTCCTTTCAACCAGCCGCTCTAAGCTGCATGGCTTGGTACGACATGACCCTTCAACCACCACAGTAACCACCGCCGTCACGGCATCCAACCGTATTCATTTCAGTAAACAACAGTAACAGTCAAACAGTTCATAACAGCCAACCAACATGAATCTGACTCACCGGATAAAAATCACTAGACAAGACAACTTGACCGACAGGTACAAGGAATCCCACTGTACGATCACATGCTGCGCTTGAGTGACAACACGAATTTCCCCTTGGGCTTCCCGACTATCATTAGGATTCACCTCCTTTTTTGTTATATTCCTCAATTTCTTAGTGTTCAACCTTTCATGCATCGTTTTAATGGAGTAGAGCTTAGAATTCTATATAACTTGTAAACTTCCATCGAGTAGCTCGATACAATTTTGTTTAACAATATCTGGCCATTAAACTCTATTTTACAGCATCGCATGCAAGTTCATCAACTTCACATCCATCTTTGCTAAACAGGAGACTGCACGTCTTTTAGGAACACCAGTAAGCAAGTTAATGTCCATAAGGTGTTTGCAACTTTGAGTTCTGCAATCTTACACCAGTCTTAATAATCTAATTATATTGGCATCGCCATCTTCAGGACCGAATTAGCAGCGTTACATCACAGGACAGCGTAATAAGGCCAACCAGTGGCTGTTGTGAAGTAGCTAACACTCGTGTTAATAGCCTTCAGGTTACTGAACATCTTAAGGGTAGTATTTTCGCATTTCATCAGACAATAGTAATGTAATGAATAGCCCTTGTAACAGTGATGACCCTTGATGGATAATTGAACTTAACATAGTACTGAAAAAAAAAGAAAACATGTTTTACCAAAGCCCATGAACACGGTTGTGACCATCTGCCTTTCCGCACAAAACGCGTCGTAAAAGCTGTTTTTCCCAACACGCAAACTTGCATTAGCTGCAAGACTACTCTTAGTCAAGAACCAATTTTACTTCTTCTTCTTTTCGAGCGGAATATCGAGTCGTGCAACGACCCGAAATACCCTGCACCAATTTTACAGTACTAACATTTTGGGTTTATTCTGCTTATTTTGCTTTTCAGTAACTTGAAAACTCATAGTTCTTAACAAATAAATGATTATTCCCATATTTATAAAAACCATTTGTAAGAAGTCAAGCAACAACTATAGTTCATAGTTATTTAACTTTGGCATTGCAGCAAGTTGATGTAGGTACCTTACAATGGTACGAGCTCAAATTAGGGATACGGCTCGCGACCTCCACCGGACGGTCCTCATGGCACCAGCGACGACTTTGACGCTCACTGGAAAGAACTGAAGTCTCAGAGGAACTCAAAGCAACCACGAACGTTATATTGCGTTTTTTTATTCGCCATATTTGGCCCAAGTATATACGTACAATGAAAGCGGGCAGCTTCAGTGCGCTGCTTGCGACCGAACCTTCAAATCTAAACTCGGTTTTTGAGTCACATTCGTGCTCACGAACAAAGAAGTACTTGACAGTGTGCCGCCGTCGACGGATACGTCTGTAGGGGCATCATCATCATCATCATCACGTTCTTGCATTGAAGCCGGCTCGATCACATCACGATCTTGCACCAGATCCACCTGCACCTCAACCCCGAGCTGAACCTAGCCATATTAAATTGCTGTAAAGGTATTTATTGAAATGGATAACTTAAAACATGCCAGACTAAGTACCAATTTTTTTGGAAGAAGTTGTTATTTGTAAGATCCACATCTCTGACGACAGCCATCGAAGCTCCGACATACTAACCACCACCCTGGCATTCTCTCTCCGGTTTGTGCAACTTTGGTATTTGTTCCCGTTACCGTTTTACGAAGATGAAACTTTGTCGCATTTACAGTTATCGGCGTTAAAATTTTGCAACTGTATAAAAACACGGATAGAACACAGCAAGCATTTAAATTGAACACAACAAGCACACTCGCCACGCGTCGAACGTGACCCGTGCGTGACTGCAGCAACCATGGCTATGCAACAAGCGATCCCTCTGTAAACTTTCTATAGTACAAGCACCTACAAATCTAATATTTCTCCTTTATAGTTTCATTTAAGCAAACGGTATGCAGCGTCTAAGATGCAGCAAAGATAAAGTTATGCCGTGGCAAGGGAACCTTCTGAAACTTCTACGCGTGCTGAGATACAATGCAAAATGCCACAAATCTTCACCCTCCTGAACGTCCAACTTCACACAAATAACATGTATTTGGAAAAAAAATTTATATGTATGCTCGCTCATAGCTCTAGCAATCCGATTTCAAATGTTAACTACCTAGTACCTAGTATAGAAATGGCACCACTAACATCCAAAAGGTTCCACCCATGTGGAGTCACGCGGCTCCAACTGACTCAGTTGCTTGCCGGCTCTTGAGCGCGTAAATTTTGTTTTAAAACTAAAACTAGCAATATCTCAATATGTTCATAACTTTTTTTTTAGGATAATTTTAGCAGAGACGCCATGTTGTGTCGCTTATGATAACAGACATGTGCGGTTACGCTGCATCTATTAGTTAGACCTAGTGCACAGAATATTGTTCCTATTGTAGTCTCTAGTACGTTATAGCTCTCTGGTTAACTACGAAGATTGCTGAAGTTGCAAAACGAAACGACGAATATTTAAAATGAGAAAGACGCAATATGTCTGAAGGTAAAGGAATGGATTTATCTGTGTTGTGATAATTTCATATTAGTAGGTTAGGATACAACATCATGCACGACTTATACAATCGGTTTAGTTCCATTTAGACGCGTTCCCATCGAAACACATCCCCACACCTTGCCATCGAGATACGATTTTAAATCGACACATTATAGTATATCTCTCTTGAATTGAAAAATTTCTGCATCGCTGCTGTTCCAAAACGTATTACTGTTATAGGTAAAATATCACGAAATCATACACCGCAATAAGTTTTAGACAATAAACAAACAGTAACAGCGTGCTGCATCTACGTTCAGTAAGGTATCAGCAATAATTTGTACCTAAAGATAGGTAGTTGTTGGCATAGATAGTCGAGAACGGACTCACTCATTCATTTTCAATTTACAGAATTTTGATAGAATTTCTGATTACTAAATTTTTACGAAGATGTTTTTGTCTAAAATCACCGATGCATGATCATGATACAATTGGAAACGTCTCACCCGATGTAAACAATACTTTAGATGGGTCCACACAAGCATGTTTTACTAGTCAGCACACTAGCATCTAATCCTGCAGTATACGGTCCCCGTTTGCACGCAGATTAAACTTGCCGTATTTAGATTGAACATCTCTTAGTAGAAGCAGCGCGGCTGAAACATGTAACACAAGTGTTATTCAACGTAAACACCATAGAGCGAGAATCAAGAAAGAAAACAAAACGATCACATTTCCTTTGAAACTTCCTTAGGTAGCAGTCGGTAGGGATTTCCAAACACTCCTATTATTTTCCAGGGTTCCGTGCCCAGTTACTGACACTTCACGGTCAATCCATTCGTTGTTGTCACATACGGCTTTCGACAGACGATTCTTCTAATTTACTTTCTCTGAAAACCAGCACTGTGATGCTTCGCTATCCCGGCCGGAAAAATCATCATAGGTAATTTATTTTCTTCACGTGTAAACTGGCATTAACCCTTGTCAGTGGGCGTAGTATTTGGTACCCCATCTTCTGATGTAGAAGTATCATCAGGATGGTCCATATCGCATGGGTTAGGTGCTGCTCCGTCGATTATATCATGAATTCACTTGTGGTCGCGTGGAACTAATAGGATTCGCCTGTCTTCCGGGTGCTGGTGGTTTTCTATCTGGAAACCATGACAGCGCTCCGGAGAGGTGACGCTTCCCCAGATTGATGTTGTCAATCTTGTCCCGGCGACTTTCTTCGAAAACAGCAAGGAGACGGCATGCGCCGTCATACTTAATAGTCTACTCACAAAGTTTGAAACATGTCGCAACTGCCAAGTTTGCAAATCGTGGTGAATATGGCAAACACCCCCCAATATGTGAGCCATGTGCATGTGAAACAATGAATTGTAGAATTTGTAGTGACAAGTTGTACCTGAAAACGAAAAATAATTAAGTATCCGCAATAAATATGGGAATATATTCCTCAAGAGACACAGAAAGGATAGAGAAAGAATCATGTGTGAAAGAATCTCATCATAAACCCTATCGAGCTAAGACTATGTTTAATATCCCAGAATTTAGTTCAAAATAAGTGCGTCTGCATCGTCACTTAACATCAGGTGAGATTGCGGACAAATGCTTACCCATTGTTTATAAAAAAAAATACTGCCCCGATAAGGGAAAAGGCCGCTAAGTGACTTTAGCCGCCTTTTTATATTTTTGCATTATTGAAATAAGCAGAAAATTCCGCATCGACCTATCTTACCCGCATATTTTTACGACCTTTACTTTAGGAGATACGGTTTAGCTAAAAGGCAGCTAAGTGACATTTTTAAGCCCGTGTATAAACTAAAAGGCAGTTAAGTAGTTTAGCTAGACTTTAAAGTGGTTAAGGCACTTTAACGTTTTTTTTACCTACTACAATGATTTTTCCTTTTTGTCGTATGATAAGAAATATGGCCGTTAAGTGCACTAAATAAACTAAAAGACAGTAACATACGTACTTAGCCCCCTTTTTTGTTAGCAGTAGTTTTGTCAGATAAATTTGTTTAATACACTATAAAGACGCTACCTTTGTTAACAGAAACTAAAAAGCAGCTATGTGAGTTTGATCGCTGTCTAGCGTATTACAAATATTGGAAAACTTAACTGCCATACTAAGGTTATAAGCGGCTAAGTCGCTGTTCTACATAAGAAGGCGGCTAACTGATCAAAAATCGATGTGAAGTTGGTCACTCTTAAATGAGCTTCATTGACTCCGTGAACCATATTTCGTAACTATATCTGTTTTAATATTAAAGAAAGCACAGATTTGTTTTCTTTTCTGTTATTGTTCGAGCGAGTCTTTGAATGTAATTAACTGCGTATCTACGGGATTAATTAAAAAAAAATACAATTAAAAGATACAACATCCCCTGGAAACATAAGCTACGTTTTAAGAAAGGAAAATATCTCATTCACTAGTCTGGCTACGAAATCAAACATCACAATTAATCACACAAACTTGCTGGTCTGGAGTACCGAAACTGAATGTGTAACACCTCGTGCTCAGCTGATAAGAAATGTTGAAATGGCTCTATCGATAACAACAATTTCCAGCATGATGCTGCAGCATTCAGCAACTTGCTCGTATGTTTCGACGTATCTATCAAGAGTATGGAGTATAAGATATGCACCACCAAGAGCGTCTATCTAAACTAAAGGAAATATCAAAGCGATTCCGAAGCAAAATTTAATTTCCACGGTAAGCCGTTTTTGTAACAAACATACATACAGACATTCCAGAGTTCCAGACCCTCAATGTCTAATCAAGATTCTAGAGCAGCTAACATTTAAAAAACTCTAGCCCCGATCTTAGCTAAATTTAGCTAAATTCTTCCAGGTATGATTTAAGCTTCAAAGCGGAATTTATTAAATTACCAGGAAGTAAATTTTATCGAGACACAAGTTTATCGAAACACGTAGTGAAAAATATCTAGAAATAAAACAACTGGTATAAAATAAATAAGCTGTTTCTTAGAAGTTTGAATAGTTCGATGGTCTAAATAACCCTTCTATAATATTTAGGTATTTAAAGTTACACGTTTAACAAATTAAAGATTAACAAAAGGTATATATAATATGATGAGAAATTACAATATTTTTAAAACAATATTTTTAAATTAATACGTGTTTTAATATTTGCACGTGCAGTTTAATATACGTCTTCAAATACTATACTTCATCAAAATATTTTTTATTATTATTGTTGTTTTTTAATTTATTGTTGTTTATGCTTTATTTTATAAATTTCTTCTAAGATCCACTTTTTTGCAACAAAACGATTCGAAGAAAAAAAGCGGCTAACTGTGGAAGTTAGAAACTTAACGACCTTTTAGGCTAGTTTGATCCAAGTCGAACCCGTTTTTAAATAAAAAACTAAACAATAAGGCAGTTAAGTCACAATAAATAAACTAAAAAGCCGCTAAAGTATACTTAACTGCCTTTTTGCGTCTGATGAATTTATAAATATTTTCCGTAGTAAATACGTTAAGTACATTTTACCGTTTTTCTAAAATACTGTGCAAAATATTTAAAAAATAGAAATGGCAAATGATGCTTAATATATTTCTCATTATTTTGACATAAATATTTAATTTTTATCTGCAACAGAATTCAAGAAAACTGATTTTGCGGGTTTTTTCCATTTTTCTCAAAATTTACTTTTGTGGCTTAGCGGCCTTCTTTCATATCACGGCAGAATAGTGCAATCTACCTGTAAAATGACAAAATTTGTACCAAAACACAGAAGACGCCACAAGCTAAAACCATGGGCTAGCTGACGAAAATCTCGTCAGATCTCACAATCCAAACTTCATGGTACCAGTAAATATGTATTATTCTGTGTAGTGGCACTTCAGACTTTTACAGGTAGATTGGATTAATTTTGCACTGATTGGGCTTGCTGACGAGACGCACACGAAAGAATCGGTTAGTTTCGCTATGTTTCAGTCCCGCTAGACCTTTTTCTAATAACTGCACTGCTAAAATAGAATAGAATAGTTTCTTTGAAGCAGGTATGCACTAACGATACCTACTTACAAGCAGGTAAATACTCTGATTTTCCAAACTCGCAGAATAGGTAACCGATACATACATATATTTTATGTAAACTGGCTAGGCAAGCTCCACAGAATGTCATACAAGCGATCACCAATAACCAGCCGTTATCGATGAGTCGCGCGTCTGACGTACGTATTATATTTTATATATATTAGTATATGTTATATATGTATTATGTAATTTGTATTTTATGTAAGTATATTTAATGTAAAATATATTTTGTGCACTATCCCGCTTTCTATCTTCGCATAATCCTACCCAAAGGTTGCCTGGAAGAAATTGCTACTCTAGCAATAAGGCCGCCTGTGTTGTACTTTGTCTTTTCATTTTTGTTACATTGTATTTTATTTTGTTTCTTGTACAATAAAGCATATTTGTATTGTATTGTATTGTATTGTGTTTCTTCTGTTTCGTACATTTTATATGGAAACGGTGTCAAGCATCGTGCGTGATGTCGCACATCCCACATTTCCAACGATGACTTGTTTGACAGATGTCATCCTACTTCTCACGTCTACTCTGTAGGGCTTGCAAGAAAAACACACAAAATGGCCATACTTATATTTTTTCCCAACGCCTCATTAATCCGAACTTTCAAAAGTTGCGAAAGTTTTGTAAACTCGTGCTCTTCGTTGCATTGTTAACAAGAGAGTGCAATAGCGAGAAAAGCGTTTTGTTGTTACAACTTTTGACGTTTTGTTAGGAGAACTTTTGCTTTGTAACAGCTCTTGATTTAAGTATGTTGTAAAGAATCTTTTATGAAACGTGTGTCAAAGTTTTTTCATTGAATATTAAAAAGTGACGCCTCCCATCATCAAATGAAAAGAACGCGCCATCTTTATTTGTTTTCAATTATATCTACGTGTCTCTGAACAGTACCACATATAAAATTTCTATATTACCTATGTTTGTTTGTATTACCAAAAGCAACAAGATCTTCGCCAAACATCGGAAAAACATACAAAACTTTGAAGCTTACAATCCAATCAAAACTCATGAACTGTCAAAGTCGTCAAACGTCTTGGTTCCACGGAAGCACTCAGTACAAAGTGTATTAAAAAGTTGGCACTTGCTCATTTTGGGGATTGTTTATCCATCTAATGTTTTGAGACGTTGCATATTTTATAGTACAGATTAAAATTTATAAATAAAAAATATGGGGTCTAAAACGCTAATTACGTCCTATCTCCGCCAGCATGTTTTGTATGGAAATCCATTCCGCAGGGCTTACGTACCAGTTCCGTCCCAAGCCCTGACGAGATGTCAAATAGAGTTTGACAAGTAATTTCTATAGAAAACATGTAACGTCATCGGATTTTTTGTTCCTTTCTACGATTATTTTGACACTTTTGTCTATGCTCGGTCGAGCTATGACAACCGTGTGTACGACAATACTACGACAAAAAGCAGTTTCAACAATCGGTGCCTTGTTGGTGTCGTAATTGAATTACTTTTGAAAAATATCGAAAAATAAAAACAACACATTTTTGTGGGTTGTTATAAATCTTGAGGATATTTGAGACAATGTGGGTACAATAAGTACACTTGAAAAAGTAGTTATGATAGTTTATCAACGCACTGAAATAAGGTATAAATATTACCACTTGCTATCTATACTTGATCATCGATTAGATATGCAAAGTACTTCCAGGGTCAAGATCAAATTGTAGATGTTTGCGCAAATAATCTTGAATTTGTAAAAAGTAATATGGTAATTTATTTTTATTATATTTTCACTCATTCAGAATGATAATGTTATTTGTTTTCGTTGTTTAGGTAAATTGAATAATATAATTAATATTTAGGTATTAGGTATTTATTACATATCTTCTAAACTTTTTACTTCTTCAGAATGTCGATAGATGGCGTTGCTAATCAAACTATTGGAACTAATATCACATAATAAGCGACCGTATATTTTACTTTTGCTTGATATTATGATTGCAAACATCATCAAGGCGAGCCTATTGCCACGTGATATTCTCTATCAGTAAAAGCTATTACTAAAGATAGAGAACCAGAGAATAACAGAAAGAAAATGATACAATGTACTTGGGTGTAAATTCCCCTTCATCATAACAAATTGTAACTATTTACCACTTTTAGGAGGTAACAATCATCACATCATACCCATCAGTGAAAAGAAGTGAAAACTTATATAAAAGATCCTATTTGTGCAGATTTTTACAGATATATAGGTATACCAAAATATTGTTGTTATAAATAAACACAACTTGTAATCATTACCACACTATTTACTTCATATTTTAACATAAGCAGAATACAATTTCAATACAATTCAATTCAAAAAGTTTATTTCAGAAAGATTAGTTCCATAATTCCTTATTAAAAGGAGTCCTTTCACCTTTTCTCCTACTTTTCGGGGTACATATGTTCCAGTGACCAACACTCTTCAACTCCTTGGCATGGAGTTGTCCTCTGACCTCAACTTCGGCACCACCATCGAGTCCAAGGCTCAAATTGCAGCTAGAAAGTTGGGCGTTCTGAATAAAGTCAAGCGGTACTTCACGCCTGAACAGCTTCTAACTCTTTATAAAGCTCAAGTCCGATCTTGCATGGAGTACTGCTGTCACCTTTGGGATGGCTCGGCTAAATACCAACTTCCTGCACTGGATTCGGTGGAACGCAGAGCCAAGAGATTAATAGGCGATAAAAAACTGGTGGCGACCAAGCTTCACAGCCTGGCTCACCGCCGCAAGGTTGCTTGCCTATCGGTCTTCTACAGATTGTACTTCGGAGAGTGCGCGTGAGCTGCATGAGCTCATACCACCGTCTCCTTTCTTCCATCGGACATCCAGACGCACGGCCGGCTACCATCCGTTCTTGGTTGATATGCCCACATTACGCACTAAGCGCTTCAAATCATCTTTCATTATGCGCACGGCTAAAGAATGGAATTCCCTGCCTGCGTCTGTATTTCCGAGTGCATATAACCTGAATCTCTTTAAGTCTAGAGTGAATAGGCATCTTCTGGGCAAGCTCGCTCCACCGTAGATCCCATCTCTGCTCTAGGGTAAGATTGGGGTCAAGAGTAAGCCCATCATAGATAAAAAAAAAAAAAAAAAAATTACATAATTTGATTAATTGTATTAAGCACTTGATATCTAACATTTTCTTAACTACCTACCTACTTCATGTTTAAAAATCTGATATCACTCCTGAGGATTTATTTTTATCTGAAGGTTTCTAGCAATTCTTCCTTGTATTTTGTATTAGTGTTTGCAACAGTTTTTCTTTCAGCAATAAAAATACTTTTGATCTTGCGCTGGAATATAAACGATTATATTGAGCAGTACAAAATACAGTTATATCCATGAATGACGCCTTGTTACTTTTATGGGAGTGTGGAGATATAACATAAATATAAGGGATTTTCGATTATTATTTTCTGCCGGATTAGAATAGCGTCGTAAAAGGCGAATAAGGGATGAATCGAAGCCAGTATTGGATTGCTGTAGGTATCAGTAAAACATCATAGGTATGTGATTTCGCAAAAAGCATTGTAGTACCTATAATTAAATTTTAAGGACTTCACATAAACAGGCATGCATAAAATCACGCCTTTTCCCCGGCAGGAAGGTAGGCAGGAACTACATCCTTCTACTTGCTACGATCTTGACACAACACTTTCGCTTCCTCCATATTCATCAATCTCTTCATACATGCTCGTCGATTTAGGTACTTACTCTTAGCACTTGATTTGATCGAGGTTGGTACGTTTGTCGAGATATTCTCCTTCCTACATTCCCATCCACGTTTTCCAAATATTTGTTTTTTCATCAATATTATCTATCATCATCAGGCAGAAATATTATTATCATCATCTTCAGCACAGAGTACCTTTTTATCTTCAGGTATGTACGTTAGCATGTAGAAACCAGCTTAGGAACTGAAACACTAGCAGAATATCGATTTAAATGAATTATTTTATATAATTATCAGTCACATATTTGTTTTGTGTTTGAGACTGTTTGAGGACTTGAGAACCTTCAATTTCAGTGTCATTTTCGTGATTATATTATATACTTTTGGTGATTTTATACGAGTGACATAAGGAGTGACATGTGTCGGACTCTAAAGCTGAACGCTCACTTGTAAGCACAGCCGCTCCGTACGCGCCGCATTTTGAATTATTTGTATGAAGTTCTACATGGTATAATAAGATACGCCTGGTATTCCATTCCGAGACTCGTGAACCACGTGACTAACACAAGCCTACGTCATCATGCTTGTGGGTTACCAGAATTACTCACTCTTATGATTATTTTTGTAAATATATAAGATACTGTTAACTGATAAATACAATAGGAGGTTTTATTTTTGGAAAAAGAAAAAAAAATAGTATTCTAAGGTATCGATAGATGGCGTTGAACTTACTACGTTACATGATTCCAAAGCCCGTAAAATTGCAAAAAAAAAATGCACTGACACTTTCGTTGGTCTGTGCGGTCGTGCGGTCTGTGCTTTGATCCCTTGTTCGTTGGTTTCGTGATAGCGTTCCCAGAAGCCGAAAAAATATATATTTTTCAAAGACATTACAAACCTAGTTCAAGTTAATACACACGTAAAATCTAAATTATAAAATTATTCAGAAATATTTTAACTCATTTTTCTGAGATTGAATTTATCGTATTTTATTGAAATAAAGTGGCAATACTAGTGACGTAGGCTTGTGTTTCTCTGGGAATGTAAGACCATGTTTTATTAGACTATGAAGTTCTATGGAACCTCGCACATCTGTCAGCACAGCCGCACCGCACAGCCGCGTTTTGACGAATTCCCTAGTCGACTCTGATGACGTCTTCAGCACTATTCGGTTAGTGTGACCATTTTAGCAGTATTATTCTTTTTTAATAGAAGAACTTTAGCATCATATTTTAAAAGCTAAGTTTACAGATTTTGGCAGATTTCAAGGTTTTAAGTTTAAGTTCAAGGATTTTATACAATTATAAGCTCGTTTAGCTTACTAAATAGGTCAAAATAAAATATTAACATATTTTGGTAGATTGCATTGTAGATTGTAACCGAGATAGGTATCATAACAATAAATTAATATGGTCACATGTATGCCTTGATCTCGTCTAGAACTACAAGTTCTTCAAAGAAACTGGTAGTGCAGCATGCACAGTTAAGGAGTTGAAAGTTTGACAGCTATCACCTAAAATGTAGATCTAGTCCAGACTTACATACATCATTCGTTATTCTTTCATACATACCTACAAACATTCAAACATACATATATACTCTCGAAAACATATGCCTCCTTCTGAGGCAGTCGGGTGAAAACGGACGGTGAACAGCAAATTTTACTGGGAGGAAAAGTTAATGGGACAGTCTGGCAGCACCGACAAATAAAAAAAAACTTCTTAAATGGTCACACTCTCCGCGCGCGCTGTTGACGTCATCAGCACTATAGTTTCTGATCAGCTCGCTTAGAAATCTCTATGAGAAATCCGTTCGATTCGGAGCGTGCAGCTCGGCAATATTTTCGAGGCTCCATAGATTTTCACACAAAGAATACGGCTAAAAGTACTTTCACCTCATACCTTTTCTATTAAGGGCGCTACATACCGGGCGCGTATGCATCACGTGCACGTCATCACGCGCGTAGAGATGACGTTGTATCGTATGGGATTGTATGAGAGGCTTCACACTGCTTGCGTTACGTAGACGTGCACGTACGCGTAATGCGTAGGGTTACGCACAGCTCACACCAGGAGACAAAAGGGTTGCGTACTCTACGCAGAGCTGCACGCGGTGATGACGTTGTATCCTATGAGATTCCCTATTGAACTTCATACCGAACAAGTTCAACACGCACAGCTCAGTCCTGAGCGTAACTCTACGCACGTGCCTTCGGACATGCAGTTGTAGCGTTGCCAGACCTTCTCAATACAGATCATTTGACAGTGACTTTAACAGTGAATTTGACAGTGATTTTGACAGTGACTTTGACAGTTACCTTGACAGTAAGTGACTTTAACAGTGACTTTGACATTGACAGTGACTTTGACAAACACCTTGCCAGTGACATTGACAGTCATTTTGACATTGACTTTGACAGTCTTTTTAACAGTGACTTTGTGTCATTGACAGTGACTATGACAGTAAACTTGACAGTAACCTTGACAGTGGCTAATTTACAGTGACTTTGATAGTGACTTTGACAGTAATTTTAACAGTGACTTTGTGACATTGACAGTGAATTTGACGGTTACCTTGACAGTGACTTTGTCAGTGATTAAGACAGTCACTTTGACAGTGAATTTGACAGTAACTTTAACAGTGACTTTAACAGTGACTTTGTGACATTGACAGTGACTTTGACAGATAACTTGACAGTGACTTTGACAGTAAATTTTACAGTGACTTTGTAACATTGAGAGTGACCTTGACAGTTACCTTGACAGTGACTTTGACAGTGATTTTGACAGTGACTTTGACAGTTACTTTGACAGTAACTTTAACAGTAACTTTAACAGTGACTTTGTGACATTGACAGTGACTTTGACAGATACCTTGACAGTGACTTGAAAATTCAGAGAATCGTGAATATCAGAAACGTAAAACAAACACCAGAGCTGTGCATGCAACTACGCAGTCTACGCAACAGACCCCTTGCGTTGCGTTCGCAGTACGCATCCGTAGGGTTACGCGCGTAACCCAGTGTGAAGGGTCTACGGCCGTGATCACGCCGTAACTACGCCGTAGTGACGTGCACGTGATGCATACGCGCCCGGTGTGTAGCGCCCTTTATACCTTTTCTATTATACTTAATACCGGGAGTAACGGAAAGTATAACAAGCCAAAAGAAGGTCAAGGTACTCATGAAACTGAACAACTTTCGTGGAACATGGGTCGAAATATGAAAAAAAAGTTGGACCTCCCATAGTAAATCAATCAGCTGATCGGCGATTTTGTATGGGAGGCCAATTTTTTTTTTATATTTCGACCCATGTTCCATGGGGAAAGTTGTTGAGTTTCATGTGTACCTTGACCTCCTTTCGGCTTGTTATACTCTTTCCATTACTCCCTGTATTAATGCAACCTCAATAAAAAAACTCTTTAGATGCAAAAATATCCGTCACTTGTCAAGTATTATGTGGGTAACCACAATGCACGACATACTCAATGCACAGCAGGTTAAGGCACGGCAGCGTATTGTAGAGCAGATCATTGTACGGCATGATGGATTGATGGTCTTGAAATACGGGCCCGGACCGATAATGTACAGGAGTGGAAATGGAATTAAAACAAATGACGTCACAGCGGATGTAGTGATGTGACAGTGTTGACTTTGATCGACTTATCGATTAATTATTCGAACATGACATGCAAGGCAACCCACGGAGAAGGGAAGGGGGGACGGGGGGGGGGTGGGTAAAAAAAACACATTCAACGCAAATCTGACACAGTAGGTTAGGTTAGATTAGAACAGTGACCCCCTGGAGCGAATGAAGTGAGCGACCAAGCTTACTTAAGAACATATTTCATGTAAAAACAATATCGATTAAGCTATTAATGCATATAATATTATCGATCTAGTCACATCACTATTCTATCACAACACGTGATGTCTCCAACCATCATGTCGTGCAATCCACCCCCGTGCACTTTCGGTACGGGGTGATGGATGGCGACATTGTTTTGATTTCATCCACCATGTCGTGCTTCATCACGTTGTACACTACTCGTTGCAACAAAAGATTGTGTTTGTCTCATGACTGTCCTTTGTGTTTAGATTTAAGTGAATTGGGCGAGAGTGTAGGGGTCACGTGGTTCGGTGGTGAGACTGCTCTGATTATTGAGGCATGCGATAAGTTCTAAGCCAACAGACAGGAGCTTTCTCTCGACCTTTATCTAGGGCTCTTCACTACTCGTTGCAACAAAAGATTGTGTTTGTCTTGTGATGTCCTTTATGTTTGTGTCAGTCCCATTGCAAAGCGTAAAATCATTTTCATAATTGAGATTTTCGGGTAACGTTATTAGATTATTAAAATTTGCTTAAATTATGCGTTACCTTTGGCAAAATAGGCGTAGCTTCATGGCAGTTTGCGTAGTTTTAGTAATAAAAAAAAAAACTAACAAATATCTGCTTTAGTTTTAAGAGGTACAGGCTGAACATGAGTGATTAACCGATTGCATTTTCAGTCTATTGTGGTACAGGCTGAACATAAGAGCTTAACCGAGCGTATTTTCAGTCTAAAAGGTTTTGATTGAGGTACAGGTCGAACATAAGAGCTTAACTGAGCGTATTTTCGACTTAACTAATTAGTTTTAAGTTGCATGTACAAGCTTTTGCGTAATTTTTAGCGAGGGAAATTTTCTTGCGTAAAGAACAGTTTTTGTCTATTCCAAGTGTTTGGCTTGTTGGCTTGTCTATGTGGCGTGAACAGTTCGCGGCGATGTGGGGAAATCAGTACAGAACGTTGTATGGTTACATGCAACGGAACGTATGTGATAACTTTCTGTGACCCTTTGGTCTTAGATGATGAATAAGAGTGATTTTCACAAAACTGACTGACAGTAGAAGTTAGGGGCCTCCTTTAGTTAAATTTGTTGAGAGGAGGTTAATTTGATTGCTAGTTTTGACAAAATAAAGTATGTAGGGCATAAATAAGCTGACAAGATTCATGCCTTGGATACATTTTATTGACAATTTCACCTAGATACAGATAAGTACACGGTACATTCGAGGGTTTATGAAAAGTTGGTGTTAGGTTAGAGTCAAATGCTTGGTAATTATTTAATCAAGTTATTTGACTATTACAGAGTAATCTGTGTGTTTCATAAACCACTCCACTTACACGCAGCGCTCAGCGCAAATGCAATCTTCCCCACACTCAAGTAAATCTGCAGTATTTACTAACTTTAGAATTATCTTCTCATCGCTAAAGTTTGCGATATTAAAATTTTTGTTTTACAACATTTGAACAAATTTCATTGTTGTAAATAGGCAGGTTTATTTGTAACCTTCTTCAGATTGTTGGCGGTTGCTATTTTGGGTTAAGATTCTGAGTTGGATTTTTGGTCAATTGGATGGAAATGACCCATGAGCTATTAAAGTCAACATGTTTTGACACGGGTGTACTATGTCGGTTCAATTTCAAATCCTAAAGAGAGTATTGGTTGAAACGCCTTGTACAGTGCCACTCGGGTCGGCTGGCCTCACAACCCAGTTCCCCTAGGTAACAAGATATGTTGTCCTTGTGCGGGAGATTTTTATCCTTGGCTTCTTATCATGAGCTCAAAATTTCGATCCTAGTAGTCGCTGCTAACTTTTTGAAGCACCACTCTACATGCACTATTTTACATTCTAGGCAAAGTGTCAATAAAATTTTGTTTCAGAATTATATTTGTGAAAACTCAAATATATTTGAGTCATGAAAATTTCCTTCGTTGAAGTTTAAATCAACTCCTGAAATTTGGGGGTCGATTGTAACGTTTGGATCGCGGTTACGTCCAACGTACGTCACAAATATAATTCTTATTTATTTATTTATAACTTTACTAACAACACTTTTGTTTGGTTCAATATTTTAAATGGAAATAAAGCCATCATTTCCATAATAGTTCAAAATGCAGACCGACTTTTCTACTAACTAGTAAAAGCGCCTGTAAATTTGCGCAATCAAATACGTAACAATTGCTCCAACCAAAATACAAGGCGTTCAACCTGCGAAAACTTTGAGATAATTATTTGAGCTAAATTAAGGCTTAGCATTTACTCTTATTGTTTAAAAAATAAGTATTGTTCATTGTGATTTGGATTGGGTTGATCGTTTGATATTTAGAGTCAGTTTAGCCTCAAACCCTGGCTGAACCCTTTTCATATTGGTAGACGAATAATTCCGGTACAACGTAATATTTCATGCTTTGAACGAATTCTATTCTCAAATATTATACTCTCGATTCCTGTTAGATACAAATAAATTCATTAGGCCTTCGTTTAGAGATTTTAGATTTGTTTAGGTATAACATGGTCAGATAGTCCATGGGATTTGAGCCGAAGATTGTATGGACGGTAGCGTCATCTATCAAAATGTAGTAGTACTCGCACGGGTGTGTGTCAGCAATACAGACGTTCGTATTTGATCATATTGGTAGTATGATGCAGGTATAATCCAACCAAATTGGTAGGCCCACCTTTCTTTGAATGCAGCTATTATCTAGTATCGCGATGACGTTAGCCGGGTTTTATTTATCGACCGTGAGCGTCTTTCCTGCCAGGCGGTTTTATGTTGGTACTTCTGTACGATTTTGAATGAAATCTACAGCGAAAACGGAAGTAATTTTAAACTACACAATTTTTTATCATACTTTTTCCCAGAATTATGCATTTTGAATTTCAGATTAAGAGGTTCGTAAATATTTAAGTTGCAATGTATTTTGCATTATATTTGTGGGAGTAAATATCAGTATTTGTGGAAAAAGGTATTTCAACTATGGTACTTTGGAAAACAATAGGATTGAGATCGGTAGTGATGTCAAGATTGCTTAGGTAGTTCAATGGGTTGATCAATTGACTCATCGTTCGTTTTGAGTATGATTGAGTTGAGTTTTCAAGTAGATTTCCATAGTACGCCATCAGTGTAGTTAAAGAGTGAGTCAGTTCGAATGGATCAATCACTGATCAGTTCGGTATTTACTACAGAACTAGCTGCAGGACAAAGGAATTGGATTCTACTTATAGCGCTGTCGCCTAGTATCTTCCTCTTAGTTTGAACGGGACACCTGAGGAGAAGACATGAAGACACCGGAGCTGCCCGGCAGACCAGAAGCGGATGGCTGCAAGCAGGAAGGCGAGGCCTGAAGATCAGAAGCGGTTGGCTGCGAAGAGGGAGGCGAGCGGCTGCAGGTGCCATGCTGTTCCAGGACCCTGAAGCTGCGTGGTTGTCCGGAGGAGGAAGCTGAGGCGGAGCGTTCAGGGAGCTGCAGGACGGATGCTGAGCAGGCGATCGGCGGGCAGGTGCCGCGTGAGTTTTTGAACATGGTCGCTCTTATGTTTGACGGTGCTTATTTTCATGTGTTTCTTTTATCAAGTGCATTAGGAAAGGGATCGCGTCTTTTATTTTACGGGGCGTGTTCAATTCATACCTTCCACTTCGTGCGGGTAGATTTCATGTGGTAGTTTTACTGAATCTCGGGCTTTCAAAAGAAAAGGGGTTGTGTTCTTTTGATTTGCTTCATCGGTCGTGGTCGATTTGTAGTTTTATTTCATGCGGGTATTCCACGTGGTAGCTTTTAACCGAAACAAGTGGTTTTAGAAAAGAGGGGTTGTGTTCTATGGATTTGCTTTATTGGGCGTGGTCAGGTTATAGATTACTTTTGTGCGGGTACATGCCACTTGGTAGCTTTTAACCGATTCACGTGGTTTTGTAAAAAGAGGGGTTGTGTTCTCTTTGATTATTTTTATTGGGCGTGGTCAATTTATAGGTCGCCTTTTAGTAAATGCTTTGAATTAAGTGGAAATTCATAGTGATTAATGATTTCACGTTATATTTTGTAGTTCAGTGTTTAATAAGATCACGTGTTTAGTGTGACCGCGTGGTAATTTCTTGGGTTCCGCTCGTAGGTTTTTATTGAAAAGTGTAGTCGGGTTTTAATTTTTTTATGCAATAATTCCGCAGCGTTTTAACAAACCACGTGCTATTCGAATTTACAAATTAGTATGGGTTTGAATAATAGTTATGGGGTTGTTTTTCAATTAGGTTTTTATTATTTTACAGGATTGTTTTACGACAGTTTCGCCATTTATATTTTGTAGTTTTATTTGTTGTGTACCTACCCTTCTTTTATTTGAAATTTCCCCTGTTTTTTTATCGTGACGTGTTCCAGCATTTATTTTATTTGGCGGTGTTTTCAATTTTCGTGATTTACTTATTACGTTGTGCAGCATATTCTTTCTTTTGCGTCCATATGAATATTCTTTTGTTGCATTATTTTATTTCTGTGTGACTACCCTCGTTTCTCGTATTTGATTTTTCCCCCATGCTTTTTTATTTTGTGCTATCTTTTGACTTGCTTTTTGTATTTTATTTGCGGCATTAATTTATTTTTGATTGATTATTTTACTAATGCTTTTGTGTTGCGTTATTTTCTTTCTACATTTATTTGCGTACGCTTTCATTTAACATTTTATTTGCATTATTTGATTGCGGCATTCTTCTTTTACACTAGTTTTATTTTGTGTTTTATCCATTCTTTTGATTTGTTGCGGTTTTATTCGGGATATTTTTTCTTGAATTACGGCTGTGTTTTTGGTGATACTGACTAGACTAGCCACTTCTGGCATTCCTTTTATTTTTATTTACGGCCCTGCCCTTTTTGGCAGTTTATTATATATTTTTATATTTCATCTACATTTGTAAATGTTTTTGGGTTAATCTGCGGTTCTGGATTTGGCTATTTTCTCTGTGATTTTATTTTGCATTTTCCTTTTAGGATTGCTTTTGAAATCATTTCTTTTACTTATCGACTTTATTTAATTCATTTCCGTTTTTAATATGTTTTCTTTCCTTAAAAGCGCTTTTCTTGAACTTACATGTTTCTATATTACTATTTTACATCATACTTTACAGGGTTCTTGAAATAAATTCGTCTGATAACATTGCTAATTAGGTTATGTTCGATTACCGCAATGGTGTATTAGTTAAAAACTCATACGCGCTTTCATTGATTCGAGCAGAGTACCTACAGATATGGGTTCGATTCCGCACGCGTACTAATTACATTGGTGGGTATTTTTGTTAGAAGCGCGTCGCCAGTCGGTTGCAAGTAGATAGTGCGGCCTGCGGTGTGCGAGGAGGGGTAGATCTATGCGGGGTTTGTCATGTAGTTGATAGGTATAGCCCGTTTAGTGAGGTCCCTTGTATTTGGTAGGCCTACCTAGATTGGTTCTTCATACAGTTGCTAAGTATAACCAGTTTAGTCTGGTCCTTGGATTCGATAGGCTTACCCGCGATGGTTTCTCATATAGATTGTTAGGTATAACCATTTTATTTTGATCCATTGGATTTGGTAGGTTTTCCTATGCTGGCTTCTCATACTTAGGTTCCTTGTACTTGGTAGGTATACATATATATTGGTTTCTCATACAGGGGTTAGGTATAATCAGATTAGTTAGATCCATTGTATTTGAGAGGTCTTTAAATGTTGGTTTTCCATACAGTTACTATGTCCGACCGACGTAGGTTGATCCGTTGTATTTGAGAGGTCTTTATATCTTGGTTTTCTATACTGTTACTAGGTCCGACCGTTGTAGATTGATCCGTCGTATTTGTAAGGTCTTTATATCTTGGTTTTCCGTACTGTTACTAGGTCCGACCGATGTAGTTTGATCCTTTGTGTTTGGGAGGTCTATCTAACCTGGGTTTCCTTACAGTTACTAAGAACGACCAGTATAGGTAGATCCTTTGTATTTGGGAGGTCTGTCTAAAATGGTTTCCTATACATTTTCTGCGACCGACCGGTGTAGGTTGAACTTTGTATTTGGGAGGTCTGTCTAAAATGGTCTCCTATACATTTTCTACGACCGACCGGTGTAGGTTGAACTTTGGTATTTGGGAGGTCTGTCTAAAATGGTTTTCTATACATTTTCTACGACCGGCCGGTGTAGGTTGAACTTTTGTATTTGGAAGGTCTTTCTAAAATGGTTTCCTATACAGTTACTAGGCATGACGGATTTAGTTTGGCACTTTGAGTAGGTTTATGGAGCTGCTGGCGATAGGGATCCGATGTGTCGGGAACTTGTCGGGAACTAACTGCAGTAGGTACTGGAATAAATTATGCTTTCCGTAACGTAGGGTATGAGATGGTTTGACTTATTTCTTATTGTGAATTTGGTTTAGGTTATAGGTAGCAGATCGGTGTGTCGAAGGGCACGTTTTTGTCTGTCACTGTTAGGTGATCTTGTACGGTTGCGTTGGAAGTTTTGAGATAGTCGTAGATAGATTTTATGCTTCTGGGATTAGTGGGTGTTGGGAGGTTATAAGTGCATACTGTACCTAAGTATGTTGGGGTTAGTAGGGGCATTCGTCGACTCGGTATCCCACACATTATGGTACCGATAGGAAGACAGCGTTTCGAAAGTTTTATAATGTTTTAATTATTTTTAAAGATAGATTGTGGTGCATTCTTATAAGGTATCTAGGTACTTCCGCATTTTGATTTTATTTCTGAACTCAATTTTGGGTACCCGATATTTGTATTTAGTATCATTCTTTCATTTATTTAGGTTCTTTTATTTACTTCCTTACTTTCAAGGATTCCGAATTTTTACAAATTTCGGTTGTGCACAGATGATTAACCCTTTGGCCGTAGTGGTGCCATAGTTGTGTACGGCTATCCTTACGGCAATTTACCTGAACCAGGTTATAGTTGCCGGTAATCCTGTATTATGCAGTTGCGTACTTTTACCCGTCGTGAAACTGAAGTTAACTTTAATTTCATTAAACTGAAGTTAACTTTAATATATTAATAGGCAATTAAATTAACTTAGTAATTTGCGGTTATTGTACACTTGCGATCAATCATAAATATTTTAGGATTTTAAACATTTTATAATTTTATTTGGAATTATTATTATTTTATTTAGGTGTCTTTTAGATTGGATCGGTTAGGGCTGCTAATTAAAATTAAAATAATTTAGAAACTTTAAAATAAATTTCGAATTTCAATATTATTTCAATTCAAACAAGCATAGATCGTCAGCAAAATCGATGTCTTCGAGACATTTACCATTTACCCAAGGTAAGCCTCGGGTTTCGGTACAGCTTGTTACTCGTGTCATCACATCGTCCAAGATAATAAGAAAGAGCAGCGGGGACAGCAAGCAGCCCTGTTTAACTCCGGCCGTAACTGGTATAGGTTCAGTGAGTTCGCCCATGTGCATTACTTTACCGGAGGATCCCGCATAAAGGCTCTTGATGATGTTAATGATCTTGCTCGGTACACCTCTCTTCTTTAGCACACGCCATATGCTGGACCACTTCACCCGGTCGAACGCTTTCTCGAAATCGACAAACAGAGCAAAGAGTTCCCCACGCATTTCGTTGCATTGTTCCAAAATCATCCTCAGTACGTTGATTTGGTCTATACAAGAGCGTCCTGCTCTAAATCCACTCTGTTCGTCTCTAAGCTTAGCGTCTATGGTAGCCGTCATTCTGTTTAACAGGACTTTGCACAGAACTTTGGAGCAAACTGGCAGTAAATTAATTCCCCGCCAATTGGAGCATTGAGTTAAATCACCTTTTTTTGGCAGCTTGATTAGGATACCCTCCTTCCAACTTTCTGGTACGTGTTCTTCCTCCCAGATTGCGGTAAAAAGAGGTAGAAGTATATCCGCTACCGCATCTACGTTGGCTTTCAACGCCTCAATCGGGATGCCATCGTTTCCCGGAGCCTTCCCACTTTTGAGGGATTTTAGGGCCTTTACAATTTCAGTCTTTTCTGGTGGTGCTATGCTAATGTCCAAGGCCTCTATACTAGGAGTATTAGGTGTTTCTCTCTCATCTTCGACCTCAACCACCGAGTGAAAGACCTCCGAGAAGTGTTCATGCCAGCGCTTTAGTTGTTCTTCTATCGTAGTCAGAAGTTTGCCCTCCTTGTTCTTAATGGGGCGAGTTGGTGGTGGTTTGTTACACAACTCCCTTCCAGAACGATAGAGTTCACGGGTGTTTCCATTCCTGGCTGCGTTTTCCGCTCTCTGGGCTATTTGAGCTGCTCTAGATCGTTTGTCTCTTTTAGCACTTCGTTTAATTTCACTTTCGCATAAGAAATATTCGTATGCCAAGCCCTCTTTAACACTTTGATCTTTTGCACAATTCAACTTCTCTTTAATGGATTTTCTGTGTAAGATCTTGTTCCACGTATCCGTTGAGACCCAGTTCTTGCGCACAGTGTTGTTGTAGCCCATTTCGCAACATTTTTGAAAAGTCGTTTTGACATGACCCCATTGTTCTTCCACCAAACCATCTTCAGTCCTTTGCGAGTGGTACATGTTATGAAGACTAACGCTAAGCTTATGTTTTGTATCTTCATTTTGTAGCTTAGAAGTATCAAACCGTCTTGATGTTTTGTTTGATTTTCTCTGTGTCTTTGTTATTTTTAAACTTATTTTAGCCACTATAAGGTGATGGTCGCTGTTCACGTCAGCCCTCTTCGATTTCGTACATCCAGCAGGGAATGTCTCCACTTCCTACTGATCATAACATGGTCTATCTGATTTTCTGTTTTTCTGTCAGGGGACACCCACGATACTTTGTGACAATCCTTGTGTGGAAAGATAGAGCCTCCTATCACCATATCGTATTGACAACAGTAATCCACCAACATATTGCCATTATCAGTTCGGTTTCCTAGCGCATGTCTGCCTACCCATTGTTCTATGCCTTGGTTGCTGTTTCCGATCTGAGCATTAAAGTCCCCCATACAGATAATTATATCGCCTTTTGCTATGGTCTGCATTGTTGCATTAAGCTGGTCATAAAATGCTTCCTTTTTGTCAGGATCCGCTGAATTGGTTGGTGCATAGCATTGCACTATGGTAATAGATCTCACTCGAGATTTAAAACGTGCAGTTATTATTCTGTCTGACACGGGCTTCCAATTGAGGAGACTATTTCGTGCTTTTTTGCTGAGTAGGATGCCTACACCGTATTCATGCTTGTCTTTTTGCCCTGAGTATAGCAAGGTATGGTCTTCAACTTGGCGTTCTCCGAACTCCTTCCAACGTGTTTCAGATATGCCCATTATGTCCATTTTGTAGTCGCGCATATACTTTATCACTTGGTGAACTCTGCTTTCCTCTTTCATTGTTCGAACATTCCAACATCCTATGAGTGTCCGTGTTTTCGCGCCAAAAGTCATTTGTTTAGTATCGATCCGGTTTTTTCTTCTTTGAGTTTCTGTAATAGTTAGATTTCGGGTATACAGGTTATTAGCCCATAGTACCCTAGGCGGCTAGCAGGGCTGCTACTTCAAAGCGTGCCGTCACACTCGGTTTGCTCTCAGAGTGCCTTCTCCTATCGTTCTTTTAGGAAGCATTTATACTCCCAAGGTTTACGATAACCTCTTCCAGCCTCAGCCAGGTGTGTGGTTATACCGCCACTGCTCGGTCGCCAGAGCCTCGTCAGTTGTCTAGCAGGGAGCACCACGGCAGCCGCTTGGTCGCCGCCGCCATCCGGCGCGAGCAGGTGAGGTTGACTATTGGGTCGGATGAGATGTTCTTTTAAATCCGTTCTCCCCTTACTCCCCCTAGACTACCGCTATACCTACCCACAAAATAACCTGTAACCCACCTTGACATGACATTCTTTAAAAAGTCTAATAGACAGATTAAGACTAATGATGATAAAAATGAGTGTAAAGCCGCGGGTAATCGCTAGTCTACATATGCATATACGAAGTTTTAATAAAACCTCAATCAATTGGTAAATCTATAAATAAAAGTAAAAATTGTTTGTGGTTATATATCTTGCCTTCCCTTCTATCTGCCCCGTCGTAAATAATTTAAGCATGTTCGCTTGCATACGACGCCTTAGAGGTGGAAATCTATTTTCGCAACCATGAGTACCTAGGTATCTATCGACCTTGCTGATGTTTTGACTGAACTATCGTGTGTCAAACTTAGTTGGTTACATATTAGAAAACCTAAACACAACAAATCAAATTATAAAATAACTATGAATGAAATAACAAAGTTAAAACGATGTTTATTTAGCAAATTTTCATAACATAAACGTACGTGTAGTCAAGTGTAGGACTGGCCAAAAGATGCTAGTTATAAACAAAAACCAAATCATTCCTCATCAAATTTTGTAACATCGAATGGTTTATTTGTAACAAACCTCAGTATAGGTATTAAAATCAAATTAGAGAAATAGACGGTTAAATTAACTATAAACCTTTTTACGCCAACGTTTCCTACATACATAACTTACATATTATATAGGAACATATATCACGCCTATATCCCTTGCGGTGTAGGCAGAGCGTAAACGGCAGTAATAAATGGCCATTTACACCACTTCTGACAAAAGTTTGAGAGTCATTCAGAAGAATTTGTACCACTATAGTGACAGGTTGTCAGCCTGTTGCCTCAAACTGCAATACACCATCAACTCTCAAATACCTTAGTCACTTTCTACGACCCCTACGGGAAAACTATTCTAAGTGCCTCGACACACTACGACCGAAATTCGGCGGCTGAATTTCGTTCCGTCAGTTTTCGGCGTTTTTGGTTGGGGATTACAATCATTCGCAGTAGTCCCATTGAGTATAGTTCCATACGTACAAATCACGTCGAATTACTTCGGGCCGAATTTCGGCGACGGAATTTCGGCTGAAGTGTGTCATCCGTAATGCAAATAAGGCGTAATTGTGCCGAACTCCGCCGCGTAATTTCGTTCGTAGTGTGTCACCACACGGTAGATTTCGTAATTTCGATTTTCTATCTGCACAATAATAGCTCAGTCCTCTTTTTTGTGTAACAGAAGCCCTTACTACAACGTCAAGTTATCAATATTCCTAGAGCGAGCGGCAAAACAAAAGTTGTTTCTCTGTAATTTTGTACAAAAAACCTTTAATAACAAATGTAGTGGTTTTTGATCTCCGAAATGCCATCTAATACGAAACGAAACTAATAACAACGCAAAAAAACGCAATTTATTTCGGCCCTTCTTAAGTCCCCATAAATTGGACTGGAATTCTGTTCGAATTTCGAACCCTTTAATAATGGAGCGTGCCCTTCGATCTGGGCTGAGACAGATTTGACTTGTAACCGCAATTGGATAATAATTAAGGATTAATTGTAGTGGACGTTTTTGACAGCTGATTGCGAGTCTTAGGGGCAAACTCCACAGAATTGACGCGAGAAAGGACTCGCAACATGACATCTCTAGGACAAGCGCTCGCGTGAACCTGATCTTCAGAAACCTCATACATCATCATCTTCCTGCCCTTATCACAATTACTTGGGGTCGGCGGCGCAACACGTTTTGTTGAACACAAAATCGTGTTGCAAAGGATTTGGCTTAATTATACGACCGACCGCCTACCAGACGTCATCTCTTGGAAAAGCATTCCTAACCTTAGGAATGCTTTTGCGCCACCATACGTTTAGCCCTGGCTGTTTGGGGCGGGTTTATCCCTCGGTCGCCTCTTACGACTCCCACGGGTAGAGAGGGGGTAATGCTATTCTACTCTGCCGGCACCACACGGCTACCTCATCAGAAACATGCCTATCAAAATTGTTAACATATTTTCCAATTTATTTTAATACGTGTACCTATGCAATTAACTTCAAATCCTTTGACACAAAAAATACTTACCTACAATATGGTGCTTCAAATAATATTTACCAACACCGATCATAAGTTGAAAAATACAAAAATGATTCATCCAATATCAAATCGAGTTACAATTTCATCAGTTTTTAACCCCCGACGAACCAACCGGAGGGGTGTTATAAGTTTCACGCGTCTGTATGTCCGTGTGTCTACGATTCTTTGAGGCAACGTATCTCTGAAACGACTGAACCGATTTCAACGCGGTTTTGTTTATATAAAAGCTTATATGGTCAAGATGGTTCTTAGCCATATTTCATGAAAATCTGATGATGGAGACGGGAGGTAGACTAGGAATCACACTACGCACTATATCCCCGTGTTTGAGCTACTTTGACTCGGAGTTGTCATATCTTTCAAGTCATGCATGACATTATGGAGGTCTTAACTATTTTAAAATATGACTTCAATGAGCGTACTCGTATTAATTTGACTTTAAGAAATAGGTAGATAAAAGATCTTTTACTTAAAACCTGTGCGTAGGTATAAAATGTATTTACTACAAAAGTTATATGTAATACTTCTGTATGTACCTATGAGTACCTGTACCTGTGCTTTATCCTGGGTGAATGAGCTTAAATAGGTATGTAGAAAAGTTATTTCAAACCCGTACTCAATTTTGCTCGCTTTGCTCAAGGACTGCTTAACCTAGCTTTCTTCAAAGTTTACCTATTATTGCCAATGTAGGAAAAGAGACTTTACAAACAAAATATGTACTTAATAATCCAGATCTATTTTGGGTAATATTGTGAAAATTTGTTTTCGCTTCGCTCGCGATCATCTAGAGTAATTGCTTAGCTTACCCCCTCAGAAGATGCCGTCAAATGTCTGTTTCAGGATTCTTACAAGCACCAAGTGTCATTACAGGGGGGTTGAGGGGGGCTTGCCCCCCTCACAGACGAAGACGTCAAACGTCTGTTGCAGGATTCTTACAAGCACCAAGTGTCATTATCAGGGGGTTGAGGGGGGCTTGCCCCCCTCACAGACGAAGACGTCAAACGCCTGTTGCAGGATTCTTACAAGCACCAAGTGTCATTACCGGGGGGTTGAGGGGGGCTTGCCCTCACAGACGAAGACGTCAAACGTCTGTTGCAAGATTCTTACAAGCACCAAGTGTCATTACCAGGGGGTTGAGGGGGGCTTGCCCCCCTCACAGACGAAGACGTCAAACGTCTGTTGCAAGATTCTTACAAGCACCAAGTGTCATTACCAGGGGGTTGAGGGGGGCTTTCCCCCTCACAGACGAAGACGTCAAACGTCTGTTGCAAGATTCTTACAAGCACCAAGTGTCATTACCAGGGGGTTGAGGGGGGCTTGCCCCCCTCACAGACGAAGACGTCAAATGTCTGTTGCAGGATTCTTACAAGCACCAAATGTCATTACCGGCGGGTTGAGGGGGGCTTGCCCCCCTCACAGACGAAGACGTCAAACGTCTGTTGCAAGATTCTTACAAGCACCAAGTGTCGTTACTGACGTCTGTTTTGGAAATGTTACAAGCCCCAAATGTCATCACTAAAAAGGAAATTAACATCTATTTTGAACCTACAAAAAATTTTGCTTGCTTTGCTCGAAATCTTTTTTTCTCCTGCTTCGGCTCAACGTTGTATTCTTCACCCTGCTTACTTTTTTTTGGCAATGTAGGAAAAGATACTTTATAAAGTAATCTACTGAATAATCCAGATAATTTTTAGTAAATATCGTAAAAATTTGCGCTCGCTTCGCTCGCCATCTTTCTGTGTGTTTTGCTTTCCGTGCATGTCGTTTTCAAAACTAAGTTGACGTACCTACTTATACATCAGGTTATTCTTAATTCAAAAAACTCAATTAAACTCAAAAATCTTTGTAGAATTTTGCACTCGATTTGCTCGCGGTCACTCAGGTTACCCTGCTATTCCCTGTCTTGCCTATTTCTCTGTCCTATAGGATAGATAAAAGATCACTGTGTTAATTTACACAATAAATAAGATTGTTAAGCTAAATTTTATTGTCATAAAAAATTACTGAGCAGCAGCCGTTAAAAATGGTAGAACCGCCGTTTAAGATGCTAGTGAGAAATACTTAGCGCTTAAAAAATCATGTTGTATGTTGTTTGAAGTCAGAAACAAAATATTAATTTAAAAAGCTTCAAATAAAACTTAAATTAAAAATTTAAAGGAACCCCCGACTTTGAATCCTTTAAAAAGTTAAAAATAATTTATTTATCCAATAAAATATTGTAAACCATAATACTCCAACGCGTCGGGGGGCCGCTAAGTGAACAATATAGGTAAGAAGTTTCAATAAAATCGTAAGACAAACTTGTATGAAATGAAATGACATTTGCAACTTATATGTTTATTATGCTTTGTAAACTTCTTACATTATATTGTTTACTTAGCGGCCCCCCGACGCGTTGGAGTATTATGGTTTACAATATTTTATTGGATAAATAAATTATTTTTAACTTTTTAAAGGATTCAAAGTCGGGGGTTCCTTTAAATTTTTAATTTAAGTTTTATTGTGGTAAATGTAATTATTGCCAGACGGTCAATGCCTTTTTCATCGAATTCTTTAAATTTCATGCAAAGATTGTGCTGATTTCGGCAAACACATGCTTTTCTAAATTCTTTGTAATCATCCTTTTGTCTCTCTCACTCATGAAATGAAATGAGGCGATGCATACCCGGCACCACACGGCTAAAGATTTTTCCTATAAAGATTCGTTAATTACTTGAACTACGGTGTTAAGTAGTACCTGTTGTGTAGCGTTACTCGGGCACTTAAAAATATGTTAGTTGAAGTCATTTTCTACGACACCATCCCTATAATTCCTATGCGTTTTCGGGTAACTTTAGTAAAATTACTGTTTAAGAAAGAATAGTCTTATAAATAACTAATGCATCACTATTCGACAGCCCATCATGTGGCGCAGTGGTAGTGTGTGCTGTGCAACTGCCTGCGACGCACAAAGTTTAGGGTTCGATTCCAGGTGGGTCGCTCACAAAGGTGATATTTATCAATTTGTGAATTTGTTTCTAGTATGTTAGGAGATTGCTGGCTGAACCACCTGATTGTCTGTAAGTAAGAAGGTTCCGCGCTTCGGAGGGTTTGTTAAGTCATCGGTCCCGTTTACTATGTATGTTGGATTAAATGGCGACCACAACCATGTCAGAGGCCACACAACAAATCTTTGACACCAGGATTCATCGGATCATTGGACGACTCGGTATCCCCCACGTAGACAGAGAGACACTCAACTGTCTGAATCGACACCATTTCAATACTTATCATTTCGCAATAATTTTCTCGAAGTAAATCTTCATTTTCTTCGTAATACCCATTACAGCTGTAGTTTGTATAGTCCCTGGGGTTCAAGCGGAGTAATACCGTAATTTATGTAGATTAACTCAAATAATATCTTGAGATATTTGCAATTCATTGCATTTGCAAAAAGGACTTGTATTTTCCAATACTCGCAACTTGAATTTACTTGAGTTGAATTGTGTTTTGTTGCAAATAAAATTTAACCAGTAACTTTTAGAATTGTAAAGTAGGCGGTACCTACAAATTACTTGTTTAAGTAGGAAAATAATGTCTAGAGTAAAATAAATTAATCTTACCCTAAGAAACATAGGTCGAAATATGAAAAAATATATGTACCCGCCAAACAAATTAACTTGGTCGGATACTTAGTTACTAACAAATATCAACCCCATGTATCTTCCGTGATTTGTTGTATTTTTCGAGTTATTCAACTTTAAAAGTTGTATAAAAAAAATACTGGCAGTAATGACATGTTTCTTTTGTTTTAACACGCTGGAAAGTAAAAATCATAGCGATTCGTATTGGATACCCGATATATATTGGAGTATGAGTAGATATTGGAGTAGATATTGGAGTATGAGGAATCTCAATTTTATCTTTTGACGTCACTGTCTGGGCCACCCTTAATAAACAAAAAGAAATACCCAAAATAACCCTTTAGCCATAAAACCCGTAAAACAAAAACAAACAGTACTTAGTGGCGTGCAGAATGAGCTGCCAATGAAAATAAACCAATAATGAGAGTTGATTGCGATCGCCTTCCGCTCCCTTTCTTCCCAAGAATCGGTCAAGCACTTCTTTTCAAAGAAATTTAAGGGGTTCCGTCTTCCAGTGAATTTTGGTTCAGTACTGGTTTTCAAATAATAACAATGAAATGTCATGTTCGGTAAAGAAATCTCTCCCCGCCGCGCTGAAAAAATAATATCGTATTTAATACTTAGCATGTGTAATGATTGACAAACTTACAGTGGTTTCGCACTACCTCCGATCTGAATCCGATTCGAACCCGTAAAATGTCTCTGTTTCCGTCAACCAAAATCAGATGGCGATCACTTGTCTGACAGAAGTCATCTAACGTCTCGGGTTGCAGGTCACATCTGTGAAGATAGCGCTTTATTAAAATCGCTATCTATCTTTTTGTCAGATTTTCGACACCGTTTAACTTTATTGGGCACGTCGTCATGTGAGTTGGTTGGCTACATCAAATCTTATAAATACTTATTTACTGCATGAGACTTTTCAATTTAATATGGTACATTTATGAGGTTGTCCGTTCTTGTTAATACTTTTCTTTGAACACCAGTTTGGACCTAGTACCTAGTACTATTATACAGGGTGTTAGGGACGGTGTACCGAAAACTTTGCAGGCATGATCAGACCATCAAACTGAATAACTTTTACTATGGAGCCAATGGTGGGAAACGAAAAAAATGTTTCGACCTCCCATACAAAATTCACGATCAGCTGACTGACTTTGTATGGGAGGTCGGAAAGTAAAAGTTGTTCAGTTTCAAGGTGCCAGTACGGTACGGATCCCTATTATCCGGCTAATTTTCCATTCCCCCATGGCGCCCATCTTTCAAAACACCACAGATTCGCAATTTCCTCTGCGACTGGCCTTGTAAGACTGAACAGATTCTTTTGTCGAAGATTTACAGTTATGCTACCAGATTTTGTCCCTATTTTCTTTTTGAAATAAGGGCTAGGTAAGGTACATGATTTGTTCACGACCTTGAATGGTAATTTGACTGGCATGATTAGTGTTATTCTCTTCATTGATCATGCCAGTCAAAATATATCTCCTATGTTTTTTTCAGGACGCAAAGGAAGATAAAACTATAAAATTCCTTTAGTATAATATTAATTTGCCTTACTTACCTGTGATAGAAACTTCGATGAAGTAAGCTGACTCAAAATCTGTTTAACTATATTAAAGATTCTTTGATGGGATTAACCTAATTTTTCTTTGGGAACACAGAAAAAACTCCTAAATGAGGTGAAGTAACACCAAAATGTTTTCGATTCTCACAAGACGCTTTTTCGTTTAATTCCATGCCGTTTTCGTAACATTTTCAAATCAGTAAATCATCGAATTTGGTGATTTACTTGGTAAAACAAAGTTTGATCCGTCTGAATTCAAAGTGTGCGAAAAAAACGTAAATTTAGAATAGGTTGTCTTAAAATTTTTAGATGAAGTACTTAGATGCGTGCTGTCTTTTATTATTTTCAAGGCTGTACAGTTACGTGCCTTTTTAATTATAGAGAGGATCAAAAAAATTCGATGACGTGACATGTTTTCTATAGAAATTTTTTGTCACACTCTACCTATTTGACAACTCGCCAAGACTTGGGGCGAAAGGTCTGCGGAATTGATTTTCATACAAAACAAGCCTGTACAAAAAGCTGTCGTTTTTCAACATTCTAGACCCCCAGTCTAGCAAATTAAATGTAAGAATTGGGGCGAATATCTTAATTTTCCTTTGGCTGCCTAATCCAGCGTTCGTTTGCGCAAGCTGAGCTGGCAAATTGCGTTTGTGTGTCGCACTTCCTCAGCCTGCGTGCGTGGAATACTGATACTGGGGCATTGATGGATACGCTGTCAAATGTACTGGATGTGTCTTTACATCTTTATTTATATCTTCAATACCTAGTACTATGCACTATGAAGACGCTTTTTGAGTATCTCTGTCTGTCTGTCGTGTCTGTCTGTCTCTATACCTGCTTCTCTTTCTCTTTCTGCTCTCTCTTCTTTTCTCTCTCTCTTTCTCTGGGTTATTACAAGTGGTTGATGCAAGTTCATTACAAGCTGAACTGGCAAATTGCGTTTGTGTGTCACACTTTCTCAGGCTGCGTGGAGTACTGATACTGGGGCATTGATGGATGCTGTCAAATGTACTGGATGTGGCTTTACATAATTATTTATATCTTTGATACCTAGTACTAAATGAAGACGCTTTTTGAGTATCTCTGTCTGTCTGTCGTGTCTGTCTGTCTCTATACCTGCTTCTCTCTTTCTTTCTCTCTTATGTCTTCTCTCTCTCTCTCTCTTTCTCTAGCTCATTACAAGCTGAGCTGGCAAATTGCGTTTGTGTGTCGCACTTCCTCAGCGTCCGTGCGTGGAATACTGATACTGGGGCATTGATGGATACGCTGTCAAATGTACTGGATGTGGCTTTACATGATCATTTGGGCAAAAGCTCCACAGAGTAGACGTGAAACGTAAGACATAAGATGGCATCTGTCAAACAAATGATCGTCGGATACGTGAGACAAAATAGGAAACAGAAGAAACAAAGCTTCACATGTAAGACGCGCGTCCTATCGAAAACGGCTGTCTGACAGATGTCATTTTGTGTGTTACGTCGAGCGTTTATTATTTGTTGTGGAGTTTGGCCTTATATTTTTTGCAATAAAGATAATAAAACATGGCGGCGTTCATGACGTTCTAAAAATTTGATAGCTTCAAAAAAACTACAACAACTCTCTCTCTTTCTATACGATGAGTAAGAGAAAGATCTCTTACTCTGTTTCATTCTCTGCTTCTCTCATTAGAAGTGATATTGGAAGTGGTTGATGTAAATTTCGTTTGTATGTCGCATTCGTCAGCCCACGTAAAGTGGAAGACTGGTGCTGGCGCATTGATGAATACGCTGCCATATAAACTGGAAGAGCCATAACATAACATTATCTATTGAAACTGTATAAAATCAAAGTAAAGTAAAGTAGAGCAAAGAAAAGTAACTTATAAAGCCTTTTTTTTAGAAGAAGTATCGTTATTAAAATCTTCCTGCAATTTGTAAAAATCTATATCTTTGTAGAGGCTGTCGTCAGCTTGCACTATCGATGTAGATGTAATGATGTAGGGTAAGAAAGTATATTCTGTTGTACACGGATATTCGATGTATTTGTATTGTCGAGCTCTTAAAATGATTCAGGTAGGTATTAATATTTCTACTTACAAGCAGCAGGCAACTCGCGCTTTGAAGAAGAAATAGTCATTGCTGTACCTACATTTGCTTTGCTTTAATAAATTTTTAATTTGCTGAAATACGATCTATCTTTACACCAAATCTTGTGACGGAGTTATGAAGACAGGGCATACCGAAAGGCAGACAGACATATACTTGACGAAATGATAAGGGTTTGTAGTTAACTACGAAATCCCAATAAACGGCTTAAATGCAAAACAAAAGGTTGACATCAGGCAGGCAGGAACCAATGGTAATCTATGTTGACAGAAATAAGATTTTTTGTTATTGCCAAATTCATAAAATATTTTGCAAACCTCGCGTTGCAAACGTATTTTTTGATACCTTTATTAGTTTATAGTGAAATCATTGATAGATGGCGCTGAACGTATAGCGAAACAGGTTTTTTTGGACAATAATTAAGAAAACGTTATCGATAGATAGCTTTAAACACGTTAAGTCACAAAACTCAATAATATCCTAAGAAGACGGTATGTAAACGTTTTGACAGTTGTCAAATGTATTATAAACATAATATTTTAGACTACAAAACCCGCCTAGAACAATAGTTTTCTTAGCAAACTCGCGCTATTGTTCTGTGGGCGCCCAATACGATAGTAGGATGTCTATTTCTATGCGACTCAACTGGGAGGGACTTCTGAATGTCGTGCGAAAAAAAGTGACCTTGTTAAGGTTATTTATTTCGTTTTATCCTCTATTCTATACGTATAACGCCCTCCTATGCCGCTTAAAAGTGAAACAAATCAAAAGGCCTTATTGCTTATTTTTTAAACACATCACTCGTAGCCGGTCGCAGCCAACCATCCCCGGCGTCTGAAAGGCGTCTATATAGCGAGTCTAAATGAGTGTTAGAGTGGCAGCGCTCGCCACTCCAGACGACACAGGAAGTGCATTACTGACGCACAAAAACGGAAACGTTTCATGTGGCCACAGATAGCGCAAAATAGAGAGTTTACAGAAGGTTCACTCGACCTTTAATGCCATTTGTTACATAGCCAGGGTTGCTACCACAAAATAGAGAGTTTACAGAAGGTTCACTCTACCATATACGATTGTCATTTGTTACATAGCCAGGGTTGGTACTGTAAACAATCTCAAAGTAAAAAAAAATATCCAAACAGTTAATTCTATGTTTATTACCTAGGGACTCTTGACATGTTTCTGTTACTAACTCACGCACTCTAGACCCCCCTTGCAGGGACTCATTCAATGGACTACTTAAACAAATCACTCGTAGTCGGTCGCAGCCAACCATCCCCGGCGTCTGAAAGGCGTCTATTTAGCGTGTTAGAGTGGCAGCGCTCGCCACTCCACACGACACAGGAAGTGCATTACTGACGCGCATAAACGGAAACGCTTCATGTGGCCACACACAGATAGCGCAAAATAGAGAGTTTACAGAAGGTTCACTCGACCTTATGCAGGATTTGTGCGTTTGTCATTTGGCCATATAAGCCAGGGTTGCTACATTCAACAATATCAAAACAGTAAATTCTGATGCAAAAACGATAATATGATTCTGAGGCACTTTTAATCAAACAAATATGCGTCTATTTAGCGTGTCTAAATGAGTGTTAGAGTGGCAGCGCTCGCCACTCCAGACGACACAGGAAGTGCATTACTGACGCACATAAACGGAAACGTTCCATGTGGCCACACACAGCACAAAATAGAGAGTTTACAGAAGGTTCACTCGACCCTATGCAGGATTTTGCGATTGACATCTGGCTATGTAAGCCAGGGTTGCTACTGTCAAAAATCTCAAAGTAAAAGAATATCAAAACAGTAAATTCTATGTTTATTACCTAGGGACTCTTGACATGTTTCCGAAGAAACATCTTACGTTACTAACTCACGCACTCTAGACCCCCCTTGGAGGGACTCATTCAATGGACTACTTAAACAAATCACTCGTAGTCGGTCGCAGCCAACCATCCCCGGCGTCTGAAAGGCGTCTATTTAGCGTGTCTAAATGAGTGTTAGAGTGGCAGCGCTCGCCACTCCAGACGACACAGGAAGTGCATTACTGACGCACATAAACGGAAACGTTCCATGTGGCCACACACAGATAGCACAAAATAGAGAGTTTACAGAAGGTTCATTTGACCATATACAGGATTTTAGCGTTTGTCATTTGGCTGTATAAGCCAGGGTTGCTACTGTCAAAAATATCAAAACAGTAAATTCTGATGCAAAAACGATATATGATTCTGAGCCAGTTTCAATCAAACAAATATGACATTCGTAGCAAGTGGCAACTATCTTTTTAATTACCTTGAGTTCTTCTGAGATTCCGGTTATTTACAGTTAAAGTCAGCGTCAAAATCGTCGCTCGTACTATGTGAGCTATCTGTATGGGCAGCCCTCGCACCGTTTCTCTAATTTGTGCAGATAGGCAGTACTCACACGCACCGCATGTGTATCCGGTGTTTTTCTGCATTTGTCCTAATAAAAAAACGATTTTTTTTTAAACTTTGCAAAATTTTTCGCTGCCGGCCAGCAGCATTTGTACTGCCGACGCCACGATCAACTAAATTATCGTTGGTAAGCAAGTAAATTATGGCCACTACTACCTAATTTTAGTCAAGTTTACGAAATACTAAAACCGGATATCATAGCACAAGTTGCACGTCAAAGTGCTACTGTCTCAGGAGGAGAGGTTGTCATGCACCGTAATTTTAACCGGTAAGAATGCGATTCGCCATAACTAAGGCGAGTTTTATTGTAGGAAACTGGACGTAGCTTTGCAAAATGGTGTAAGTTTGAAATGAGCTGTATTGAAAATATACTACCTATTACAAATAATTTTTATTGGGCACAAGCTCCACAGAGTATACGTGAAACGTGAGACGAAAGATGGTATCTGTCAAATAAGTGATCGTACGAGTCGTGAGACGTGTGACAAAGTAAGTAATAGGCAAAACTGTATATAATGGCCAAGAATTCCGGATCTTAGGTTATTACCTAAAATCTTAGGGAATTCTTCGGGCAACGAGAAATTCAATACCATTTAGTCTACATCCTTCCTATATCACAGGCAAATCATTTCCGCCGAGGCGCGCATAAAAAACGAAACCCAAATATTTTTAGGGATACTTGGGAATCGAAAAATGACTTCATAAACCCCAACTGCGGATAATGTACGGGGCCCTGTTTGCCGCCGATATCTCGTATTTAAGATTTATGGAGCCTGCAGACGACATCGAGTTGGGGATGGCATCCATCATATCCCCCTATTCGGGGGTGTGAGCAGATCTAGCGAAGACGGAAATCTTACGGAGTCTGATCCGAAAACAAATTAATTATTAATAAATTGCATTTTGTTGTAACTTACTTTTATGTAAAACACGCTTTTTTGATTTAATTAATATGTCACATCACAGCCTGTTTCAGCCTTAAAATGAGTCCAACATTTGTCAAAAGCTCAAATTTCTGAATGTACGAATTTTGAAATTGTGCATGGGATGTCCGCAACTAGGTACTGGTACAACAACTCGTATCACATAGCCCGAGCGGCGACTGGTCTAATCCATACCTCACAAAAGAATAGAATAATTTAGCTATGTACGGGTAGAGGAGCTCGAGTACTTCGGATTGGTCGTGGTCTGCCGCGGCGCAGCTTGGCACGTTTGGCGGAATAGCTAAAAGTTTGCCCTCTGAAAAAAGTTAAAAATATCTCATCGAAGAATAGAATGAGACATGGCTGTAGCGATAGGAGCAGTTTAGTAAAGCTTATAAATCTTGGTCTGCCTTCTGCTATCTTGGCACGTTTGGCGGAGTAGCTAAAAGTATGCCCTCTTAAAAAAGTAAAAAATATCTCATCGAAGAATAGAATGAAAATATATCATACCGATAGCTTGCTTGAGTCTGCCTACATATACAGGATGTAAAAAAATTAGCTGCAAATATTTTAAGGGGTGAACCGGCCCGTGAAACTGAATAACTTTGCCAAAGATATGATGGTTGAAAAGTAAAAAAAAAACATAATTTACCGTAAGTGCACAACTACGCATGCCAATTCTAGTTTGTTATTACTTCTGTGCTCGCTTCTACGCACATAAACATACCTACACGCACACAAAGACATCTTGTTTACTTTATGTTTACCTATCCTTTTCTATCACACCCTGATAATTCATTCATTACAAGTAGGTACTATGCGACAAAACAAAGTTGCCTATGAATGTACGAAATTTCTTTCGCGCCATTAGTCTTTCTAATTTGGTCGGGTAGTCGGGTATGAACTGTTACGGTCATTCACAAATGAGGTTGGAATGTACTTTACGGGTTCTGCTATTACAAATTACTTCTTTGTTTCAAAATTTTCAGCGATATTCTGTTCTCATAAGAGAACCTTAACCGACAAATGAAGATAAATCTCGCTTTAGTTCTGTGTTGTACCGAAACAGGGTCATTTTTAGCACAAAGTACTACGGTTGCCTGTAATGGACTGTACACTAACTCGTGCATGGCGCCAGCGCCCCGCCCGAACGTTAGGTACCTACGTCCACGGCACAAAAACAGCTGTTTTATGTTATGTTTCATTTATGTTGATTCTAATTTCCCATCACACTTACAGGCTTTGGACTGTCAAAGTAATCAACTGCTTAGATTGAACAATAAATTGTATGCAATAGGAAACTAAGTACGACACAAAAGCAAAACGAACCACGAAAATACCTACGCTGTTAAACTGTGTTTCAAATCGTTAACAGTTAGTTACTTTGGCGTGTTTAAAAATTAGAATCAGCTATTTACAATTTACAGAAAGAATTAGGTGTCCTACTTACAAGTTCATTAGACTATCGTCACTGAGGGTCCGACACTTCACACACTTAACAAAGTTGCTGAAAATGCCGCCCATTCAATGAAGCGCACAAAGCCGCGCGTCTCACGCCGGAGCCCTGCACACGTAATAATGTGTCTCTATCACTTTTAACCACTTGAAATGCCGCACGAATCCGTCTTTTAAGTTCTCTCAGGTTTCGGATGCGGTGTCCTGATCTTCCGTACACCAGGTCTTTAACCCTACCCCACAAAAAAAAGTCCAATGGCGTCAGGTCCGGCGAGCGCGGCGGCCATGGCACGGGCCCACCGCCCGATCCAGCGGCCGGGGTATTGCCTGTCCAGGTACGCACGCACATCGGCAGAAAAGTGCGCTGGTGCACCATCATGCTGATAGTACATACCGCCACCGCGATGGTATTCCAGCGGTAATGTCCGGTGCAGCACACGGTTCACTTTACGTAAAAGTCTTAGGTACTCCCTGCCGTTAATGCGAGGGAGGAAATAAGGGCCTACGATTCGGTCTCCCACAATCCCTGCCCACACATTTACACTGAAACGTCTCTGAAAGTGGTTGGGCCTCACTCTACGCGGATTAGTCGAACTCCAATAATGGGAGTTGTGGGTGTTAAACATCCCAATCCGTGTAAAAGTGGCCTCGTCAGTCCATAAAATGTTTCTATGGGGGTTTTCCAATAGCCACAGACAGAAATCCACACGCGGTTGATAGTCCGATGGCTCTAGTTCCTGTACACAAGTAAAATGGTACGGGTGCTTTCCTTCTTCTTTGAGAATGTGCCATGCTGTCGTGTGACTGATATTGAACACCCGCGCTGCATCCCTGGTACTGGCTTCGGGGTCTGACCGGAAGAACTGCAGCACCCTTTCTTCCAATTCCGGCGAGATGCGAGGCCGACCTGCATCGATCGCAGGTGGATTAAAAACACCATGTTCTTGGTGCCGCTGCACTGCTCCCAGTATCGTGTGTCCACTTGGTCTTACTCCAAATCGAGCAAAGAACAGGTCTTGAGCTCGACGAACGACTTGGTCACACTCCTCGTAACAAATAACCATTTGCAGATAATCTTGGTTCGTGTACGCGTACGGCATAGTTAAAAAACATAGGTACTTTTTGTGCGACAAATGATAAATGATGACTAAATTGACTAATCAATCAATCTCACTCTCGCACCTGTTCAGAGGGAAGGGGTAGTGCGCGCACGCAAGACACCCCGTTACGAGAGATGGGCAAATGTCGCAATCCGGTACCAAATATCCGGTATTTATCCGGATCAGTAGTGGAATAGTTACATGCTATTTCTAGTCACGAAACTAAACTTATTATCTCTACTAGTGCAGATTGAGTCATCTCATCATCATCACTTATCGATTGCTGTATCATTTAATGCAAAAATCAAGAAACCTAATCTAAATCCCTCTCTTGAAATAATTAAACTTGTTACGAAAAGTGTGGAAAGGTAGTTAGACAAAGTTATGTTTATGTCAATTAGGTATAACAGCAAGCCGTAATGGATATTGGGAGAAGTGTCCCGAACATGGTTTAAACCGACGTGCCGTGGTCGGCCTCGCATCCCACTAGAATCGGCAGAAAGAGTTCTGCAGATTTTCTGCTGAGACCCGTGTGTTTAATATCAGTCGCATAACTGCGTGGAAAATCCTGAAAAATAATAAGGAAGCACCCATATCACTTTACCAGTGTACAAAATTAGGAACCTACGGATTAACAACAGTGCAATTAGTTCAGCCGTTGAATTCTAAAAATATCTAATACACTAATATTTTGTGGACAGACGAGCCTACCTTTACGTGGATTGAGATGTTTCAAATCCATAATTCTCATTATTAGAGTACAAATTATTTACGTAAAGCCCTGTTTACATAACGGTATCGCACAGCGACGCGATAACAATTTGATACAGATACCACGGCATTGCGTGTATAAATAACGCGTACCGCACCGATACAAGTGTAAACGGGCCTTAAAGTAAGGCTGAACCATTTTGAAGGCAAGTTTAGTGCGAATGTTTAGGTTAGTATTAACGCCGATACACAATAACGCAATACAATGACAATATCCACATTGTGCGAAAAAAACAGTGAAGTTGGATCTCATCCTCATCACTTTCAACCGCGATTGAACGTTAACGTATAAGATGACATAGTGGAGCTTCAACTTGCCTAAGCTGAACCGTGTGACTGTAAACGAAACTGCCAGTTGAATACCAGCTTGACAGTGGTATGTACTACGAGCATGATAGTGCACCGACCGACCGACTTATTACCCCGACAACGAGATCGGGGCACATAAATATTCGTGAACTGAATAAACGTATTTATGCTGTTATTTAACTAGTGTAAAAATAGAGAGACACTTAAATACTTTAGCGTTGCCGTGCGTGGGTGGTACCTAACATAACACGGACACCGGACACGTAACAAACTCGAACGACTCATTAAACTTCTGATACCAATCATACCGAATAATCTTAAACGTCATCAAATTCGAAGTCTAAACATCCCAGCATACTTGACAGGTAAATCCAAAAACTAAAAAAATAACAAGTAATTCACCGGATAAATACCGGATATTCTTTTAAGGTAGGAAAAGATCCATGTCCCAACTCTAGTTTTGTGGTAGTCCCCGACACGAAAGATGCAGTGTTGCCGCTTAGGACAAATGAAAGTCACCAGATTTGCGTAAAAAAAATCGATAGATGTTGAGAAAAATGCTCTAAAAAAACCGCTAGAAGTTGTAAAATTTTCGAAAATCGTTCTGACATTAAAATAAAAGGCGATATTTAAATATTAAATCAATCAGCACAAAAATTTCATCATCTAAATGAGGTTAGTTTCTCGTCGATGACTTTCACAATCTGTAACGACTACGATGAGGCCGTACGCTGCGTCGCGCGGTTGTCCGCGTGAACCGGCCCCTTGACCGGCCCGCGTTCCAAATTAACTTTCGTGGTACTTCGCATGAGTCCTCGCATTGCGGGTCCAAGCGGAGAATCCGCGTCACACAGCGAACGCGCGAAGCGAAGCGAACTTACGCGGCAGTGACGTTTCATCCTTGGAAACAAACATGCACCCAAGTCATAAAACATCATTTGAGTTCTCTAAAAACTAGTCGCCAGACATAGCTACACTCCTCATAAAAAAAACGTAACATTGATTGCATAAAAAAAAGTACTTGACTGTGTAGCTGGCAGTTTTGCCTTTTCAGCGGATATAAAAACAATAACAAAATTAAAACCCCACCTATTTGTTCTGCAAATGAGATCAATGACTGACACACGTTTGCAGTTTGTTCTGTTTAACTTTTCATAACATTTTCAACATTACAATTTAAAGTTTGTCTTATCTTATCGTAAAACAATTTTTTCATTTTTTATTTACTGTGGCTTTGGAACGCCTGAATAAAGTTAGACACACGACAGAAATGCGAATGTTACGCTGGTCGCGGAAGACCCCCCGTTACTTGGTTGACGACGGTCCAGAAAGATCTGAAAGAGACAAATATGGATGCCGAAACTGCACAGGACAGAGAAAAATGGAAAAGACAGACAAGGAGAGCCGACCCCAGATGATGGAATAAGGCTAAGGAGAAGAAGAAGATTGTCTGGAACATGGGTATTTTGCCCGTTGAAGCCACCCAAGTGGTCATATTGCTGGATTCTAGACTTGGTCATTGTGTTGTGGCTGAATGATTGCATTTAAGTCTGTTCAAATAGTTTGCAAACGCTATCAGAAGACTGGTTCGTTATGCGACGTTCAGATTCTGACGGGAATCAGGGAAGTTTTATTTTGACATATTGTTATGAGTTCTTTGCAAAATCGACGCCTTAAACTGCAGCAGAAGCTACCAAATGTACAAAAAGTGGCTGAAAGTGACTCTACAGTCAGAGGAAGGTTAAAAGAACGTGGACTGGTACGGCAAAAGTCGGAAAACGGGCCCAAATCAACTGCAGCTAATTGTGTCAGTCTTTCATCTCATTTACAGAACAAACAGGTGTGGAACCCCACCAACTTTGATTTTTATACCTACTTAAAGGCAAAGTGCCCGCTACACAGTCAATTTTTTTCTGTGCATACAATTCGTTCGTGTTAAATTTGGCCAAAAAAAAAAAAACCGAAGTAGCTCAATTTTTTTTATGAGGAGTGTATTATTCAATTTTTACTCAAACACAAAAGTCGCTAGAAAAGTCATTTACTTTTTTAGCGCCAAGATCGTTTAAAAGTCACTAAATGCTTGAAAAATCCGCTTGATTTAGCGAAAAAGTCCTAAAACGGCAACACTTCTGGGTGGAAAGTAGCGGGAGATAGGTGTCCTCGGTGCGGGGCATGAGGTGCGACGGTGAGAGTGCAAAGAACGAAACGTGATTGGATATTAGACGTCATCACTACTTTGTACAGTCTGACACAATAAAACTTTGGAAGTTTGAATATTCAAGTGATTTTATTCTTCCATTATGCGTCAGACGGATACTTCTCGAACAATTTGTTTTTATTCGGTTAATAATGTACATTAATGCTCTGTTACATGATAAAAAAAAAAAAAAAAAACCTTAACCGAAAATCTGTTGCCAACAAATGAGACAGTTGATGTCAATGCTGCTTGGCGAAATTTGTCATGTCATCTTATAGAAGCCGCTACCGCTACTTTAGGTACAAAAGACCGGCGTAGTGAAGATTGGTTCGATGACAATGACGAAGTTCTCAAGGCAGCATTCGACAAACATCGAGCTCCTGCGACAGCATCATCGGAGAGGTGGAAGTGTAGCGGCAGTCAAAGAAAGTGACCAAGAATTACGTAGGCTGTCTCGGCAAATAAAAGACAAGTGGTGGCAGGAAAAAGCTTGTCAGATGCAGTGGCTTGCCGATACAAACCAGCTTGGGGAGTTCTACTGCGAGGTGCGTAAACTGACAGGTACGCCCCATAGAGCAAAAGTGCCTTTGAGGTCTCTGGATGGCTCGCAACTCTTGACCAGCAAAGAGGATGTGCTCAAACGGTGGGCTGAACATTTTAACGATCTGCTTAACGTAGATCGATCAGCTAACCTGCATCACATCAGTTTATTACCTCAACTCCCCCTAGCCACCGAGCTGGACGAGCGACACTCGTGTGATGAGGTTGTTACTGCCATCAGACAGCAGCATAATAAACGGGCGGTTGGCATTGACCTTATACCAGGCGAAATACTTAAATATGGCGGTGCGGAGCTGCACTCGATGGTATGGAAACTTTTTGTTCGAATGTGGGAGGAGGAGCGAGTCCCGGACGATTTTAAAGTGTCTCGCATTAGTGCCCTCTACAAGAACAAAGGTGACCGTTCTGACTGCAACTCGTACCGCGGTATTTCGTTATTATCGGTCCCCGGAAAGGCCTTTGCAAGAGTCCTATTAAACCGCTTGAAGGACTTATCAGAAAAGATTCTGCCCGAAACCCAGTTTGGCTTCCGACCTGACCGAGGCACATGTGAAGCTATTTTCTCGGTACGTCAACTGCAGGAAAAAAGCAGAGAACAAGGTCGTCAGTTGTACCTCTGCTTTGTTGACCTGGAGAAAGCGTTCGACAGTGTGCCTCGTGAGGCTCTCTGGATGGTGCTAGGAAAACTGGGGTGCACGGAGAAGTTTGTGCGCCTCCTGAGACTCCTGCATGACGATATGCAGTGCTGCGTCTCTGTAGACGGTGAACAGTCTGATTTTTCTCCGTCACCTGTGGGGTGAAACAAGGGTGCGTTCTAGCGCCCACACTGTTCGCCTTATACTTTGCGGTAGTAGTCAAGGAGGTCCTAAATATTGTCTCCGAAGGAGTCCGCATCCGCTTCCGCACTGATGGCAGTCTTTTCAATTTGGCTAGACTTAAGGCGCGCACCAAAGTCTCGCATGCACTTATTACTGAAATTATGTATGCCGATGACTTGTGCTTTCTTGCAGAATCCCCAGAAGGCCTACAACAACTGATGACCGTTTTTCACCAAGCATGCTGCAAATTCGGCCTTAAGATTAGTGTCAAAAAGACGGAAGTGATGTCCCTGGATACACAAGGTCGTGAGACACTGACAATTAAGCTTGGTGAAGATATGTTGAAACAGGTTGACAAGTTTCGATATCTGGGGAACACTATTACAGCTAAGTGTGACCTTGATGCTGAGATCAATAACAGAATCAGTGCTGCAGCTGCAGCATTTGGGAAGCTGCGTTCCAAGGTTTTCTGCTCGCACGACCTTAAACTAGCCACAAAAATATCTGTATATATGGCGATTGTGCTGCCAAACCTTCTGTACTCTTCCGAGACCTGGTGTGTGTATCGTCACCACATACGCACTTTGGATCGATTCCACCTCAAATGCCTTCGCGCCATCATGAAGATCAGATGGTCCGACCGAGTGCGAAACACCGAAGTTCTAAGACGAGCCAATGTTGGTGGCATTGAAGCCTACTTAATGCGTCGACAGCTTCGGTGGTGCGGTCACGTATCCCGGATGGCGGATGAGCGAGTGGCGAAGCGTATCTTCTATTCTGAGCTAGAGGAGCGAAAGCATGGCGGTCAACTCCTCCGATTTAAAGATGTTCAGAAGAGACACATGAAAAGATGCAATATCGAACCCTCTCAATTTGAGGTTTTGGCAGCACAACGGCCAGAATGGCGCGGTCTTGTAAAGAGGCGAATCCGCGACTTCGAGGAGCAGCGTAAAGCAGACCTTGACGCTAAACGCGATGAACTGAAGGCCCGTCCTCCCGCCGCCATTAACTACAATTATATCAATGGCAAACTCACGTGCCCACACTGTGCACGGGAGTTTACTGCCAAAATAGGCTACAATAGCCACTTACGAGCGCATCAGCGCCGACTTGATTAGGAGTAGAAGTGGTCGCCATGGCCGAAACCGGCCGGAAAGATCATCATCATCATCATCACATGATAAACTTAACGTTAGGTTGCTTGTATTGTACGGTACGACATGCTTAGATTGACAATTTGAATTTGGCGCCTTCCCAAGGACTACTTCATTATGAGCACGACCGTACGGGTTCACCCAGCAGTCCGGCAGGACAGGACTCATCTTTCGAGTCGGGAACTAGACCTAGCTATCCATCTCTTTCATTCATAAGCATAGTATGATATTTGCTCTCTTTCACTCTCAGGCTTTATTTGTGTGATTTCGCGACTGAATTTATGAATGAACTTAGGCTTGTCGGCGTGTTTGAGTTCGCCGCCGTTTTTCTTTGTAATCCGCCGCCCGCCGCGACCGCAGTGACGCATGTTCACACAGAAGTATTAAATTATAAAAGTGGTAGAAATGTCATAATTTGTTTAGTGTGTACTAATTAAGTTTGTGATACACTTATGGTCTCTTGGAGAAAGTTGTTCAGTTTCACGGGCCGGTGCACCCCTTGAAATATTTGCAGCTAATTTTTTTACACCCGATATACTGGTCTGCCTGGCCACAGCCTGGCAGTTTTCCCGGTCCGACCACTTTTACTTTTTTTAGTAAAAATTTTATCTCTTCGAATAAAAGAATAAAAATATGTCGTACCGATAGCTTGCTTCAGTCTGCCTAGAAAAATTCTGGTCTGCCTGACCACAGCCTGGCAGTTTTCCAGATACGACCACTTTTACTTTTTTTGAGAAATTTTTATTTCTTCGAATAACAGAATGAAACTAAGTTGTAATAATAGTTTATTTAAAGCTGAACACATATCCCTTGGTCTGCCTGAGCTCAGTCCTATTTTCTCCGATGCGATCACTTTTCACTCTCAGTAAATTTCAATTTTAAAGGACCCTGACTTTGTTTATTAGGGAGTGGGCCGTCAATAAAATGAAAATTTGTCGGTGTATAGAAGTGAGATTTACAGAGCTGTAATCTCTCAATGTCTAGATGAAGAATAAGTATGTTAATTTCAAGAATCTACAACTTCAGATGTATTCGTAGTAATTATTTCAAAAATACAATACTTGGGAAAACATTTTCTTCATCTGGACATTGAGAGATTACAGCTCTGTAAATCACTTCTATACACCGACAAATTTTCATGACAGTCTAATAAATAAAGTCAGGTCCAAATGAAATTTACTGAGTGAAAATGATCGCATCGAGGACTGAGCTCAGGCGACCAAAGGATATGTGTTCAGCTTTAAATAAACTATTATTACAACTTAGTTTCATTCTGTTATTCGAAGAAATAAAAATTTCTCAAAAAAGTAAAAGTGGTCGTATCTGAAAACTGCCAGGCTGTGGTCAGACCAGTATTTTCTAGCAGACTTAAGCAAGCTATCGGTACGACATATTTTATTCTTATTCGAAGAGATAAAATTTACTAAAAAAGTAAAAGTGACAAAAACCAGGCTGTGGCAGTATATATATGAGCAGACTCAAGCAAGCTATCGGTACGATATATTTTCATTCTATTCTTCGATGAGATATTTTTACTTTTTAAGAGGGCATACTTTGCTACTCCGCCAAACGTGCCAAGATAGCAGAAGGCAGACCAAGATTTATAAGCTTTACTAAACTGCTCCTATCGCTACAGCCATGTCTCATTCTATTCTTCGATGAGATATTTTTAACTTTTTTCAGAGGGCAAACTTTTAGCTATTCCGCCAAACGTGCCAAGCTGCGCCGCGGCAGACCACGACCAATCCGAAGTACTCGAGCTCCTCTACCCGTACATAGCTAAATTATTCTATTCTTTTGTGAGGTATGGATTAGACCAGTCGCCGCTCGGGCTAACACTCTCTACTCGAATTCGTTAATATCTAAGGTGTGCAGGGTGTGTGCCAATTGAATAAGGTATGTGTGAATGGATTTGTGACGCAAAAAGTAGAATACATTCGCATACGAAAATAAAAAATAGACCGCCTGGTGGGACGTTCGCCCTTTGTAGGTAAGTCAACCCAGCTAGCGTCCGTCAGAATCTTAAAGGTCAGAATCTTTTTTCTCTAGTCAAAGGTCAGAATATTTCACTTTTTGCAATGACGGGTCTACTCAACGGTTTCTGGCCATCATTTTACTATTTGTCATTTATCTGCAAACTACGCTTCTCAAATGAATTTGTGAGCATAACAAGTATAGCATAGCTTTTTTACGGTTCCAGAAACCATATACCTACCATAACCATATAACCATAAAACTACGATTAAAACTACGTGGATGGGTAGGTTAATTTTTAATCTTTTTTCTCCGCATAAATAACTGCAAAGTTTGCTATCTATAAAAAAGGCTGCTAAAAACTTTGTCACATTTTTATTTCTCATTCGCTTGGTCTGACTACGCTCTCAAATGACAAGCGTTCTTATTTTGTGAGCATGATCTATTGCTCGTTTGTAAGCCATTTAAAAAATAAAGTTATCTCGAAATAAACATTACATAAAATGATATTACAGCATTTCATGTGAAAGAGTTTGATGTGTTCTTGTGAATATAATTTGATTACAGATTACACTCACGGTGATTACGAAAATAAGTCCCTCTTCCAGTTTTTGTCAGTAAAGGTGCCTATAGACGTAGCTATAAATATGCCAGTGTTGTGGTAAATATATTTCTCAATCATCGACAAAGTTTTGTGAAATAAATTATAATAAAAGATCTACAGCTACAAAAGTACCTAAAGACGTATATTTTCAAATAACTCGATGAGTAGAATAATAAAAGAAATGAAACGTGCAAAAATAACAAGTTTTTAATATATCTGGCATGGCAGTTTTCTCATCTATTGTCTTTGATCTATCGAACGGCAACATCACTAGCGATTTATAGCCTACGTCTGTGGGCACCTTAAACGTCAGTAAGCGTCAAAATCGTCGCTGGTACTGAGTGAGTCAACTGTAAAAAGCATCGCGCCGTTTCCCTAATTTGTGGTTACACCTTCTCTACATTCGAATCAAATTTAAATCTTCTTTGTTAGAGTCGGTGAACAATGCCCAAGCTCTATTACGTAATCGCATTAGCCTACTTCGGAACTTAATATCACAACCAACTTTTACTAGAGGAAAATTGTAAATCGTGTTTCACTAGGGAGAAAATAAGCTCGTTATTATGAGGACCGAGCTTGCTAACAAGCCATATTTTAATCAAGTTGCATTATAGTTTGCGAGATAAATGGTGAGGCAAGCAGACCGAATTAATGGCCTGATCTACCTATTAGTTGCCTGATCTAATAAACCTACCCTGCCGTGTGCCGGCTCAGAATAGCATCACCCCAATTCTACGGCCGTCTTAATATGAGGACTAACCATCCATTTTATAGCCGGAACGGGACGGAAGATGCGTTGATCGAAGGTTTTATGGTATACATACAAGGAAAAATTTAATTTAGTGAACAATTTTATTTTTGTTTGTTTCGTATAACTTTTCGAGTGCTTTTTCACTTATTTCTAGATAAATATAAGGTAAGAATAGCTTCGAAAATTACGGATTTAGGTAAAGTTACGTGGAAATAGTCTAATTAGTTTCATAAAAACGTGCATTAAAAATAATTTAAAACTGTTCCTCCCGCAAAGGATTATCTACAAAGATCTCTGCATTTGACAGCATTGAAGGGGTCTCAAATAAAGCTATTGTAGAGCGCTTTACACTTAGAGTATACTTAAGTAAGTTAAAGAGTGCGCCTTGTAGGGCATGCTCTGTTGGCACGGGTACGAACACAAACTCTCTATCTGTCAGCAGCGAAACGACAGTCACAACCCTATTATTCATCTTAACATTATTCGCCTACATTTGACCACAAATTACGGAGATAGTGCGCGGGGCGCCTATACAGATGGCTCACTCAGTATTAGCGACAATTTTGACGTTAACTGACTTTAACTGGAAATAACCGGAATCTCAAGGGAAGTTAAGTTAACTAAGAAGGTGGTTGACTTGAAAGTCATATTTACTGAATTTAAAATTGTCTCAAAATGACATGACGCTCTTTGTCAGATTTTGCTGTTTTGATATTTTTATACTTTGAGATTTGTTCCCAGTCTGGTAAGGACATCGCAGGCTGAACCACCTGATTGTTCGAAAAGTAAGATTGTTCCGTGCTTCGGATGGGCACGTTAAGCCGTCGGTCCCGGTTGCTGTCTATGATGGCGGTCGTTACACAACCATATCAGAGGCCTGCTACTTGTAGCAGGCGGTTGAAAAACTCTGAAACCATGGTTCATCGGGTCGTTGAACGACTCGGTGTCCCACACGAAGAGAGAGAGAGAGAGAGCGAGACTTTGAGATTTTTGACAGTAGCAACCCTGGCTATAAAAAAAAATGCCAATCGCGAAAATCTGAAATAGGGCCGAGTTAATCTTCTGTAAACTTTCTATTTTGTGCTGATACTGGCGTACGACAATGCGGTGGCCGTGGCTGGGCTGGGCTTGGGCTGGGCTAATGACGTTTGAGGTATGCCGTCGAGGGCATGCCATCGACTCGATAGAAGAAGAAGTATTTATAGAACTTGGCACAATGGTCCGCAGCGATACGCCCACTCTGTGCTTACTTACGTATACTCTAAGGCTCAACAAGACTCAAACACAGCCATTGTACTCCTTTTGTTATGGGTTTCTTCTGGAAACTTCCTTTTGCATCGCATCGATATTGGTGAGCGCACTTTATTCATAGTTTAAAGCCTCTTCTGCATTGAACGATCGGACAAGCTGCTTCTTGGAAAATAATACTAAGAAGTTTCGCTGGTTCTCTCCGGGAAAGTTATTTGAATAAGAAATGTAAATGTTGTGATTTTAATGCACTTACAGTGTTGTATTATTCTTATAAATTAAAATAAGAAATTGGAGATGTCGCTTGGAGACGAGCATCAAGATAATATTGAAAATTTGTGCATTGATAGCTCAGTGACAGAGCGATGGAGGTTGACCCATGCGGCCCGGAGTCGAGCCCCGGTCGATGTACGAGACTTTTCAATATCTCACTTTCATTTAGGTATGTAAATATTGCCTTGTATTTGTATTAGATATGTTTATAGGATCTACACACGGCATAGTCATCAATAATTGAGCAATTATAGCTCTCGCGACCATGAGCGATGTAACTCGCTCGAAATATCGAGGAATGTCAACCTTATTACTGTAATTATTCAGGGCTTAGACCCAGTACTTATAAGCATTAGAATATCAATGAACCTAAATATCTTGAAGGTTTTTTATGTGGATGTTTTTAAGAATGACCACAGCATCCCAATTTAATCCTGGTGGAGTTGTTGCATTCTGACATGACATATAAGTTATGAGTTTCAGAAAAGTTTTTCAAAATTCTTCTTTTCGAGTGGAACACCGAGTCGTCCATCGACCCGATGAACCCAGGTGCAAGAGTTTTTCAATTGCCTATACTCCAAATAGCAGGCCTCTGACATGGTTCAGTAAGTAGTATTATTATAAGACACAAATCGTTTTTGTATTATTGAAAATATGGGCACTACAAATGTCTGCGTACTTTGTAGTTGTCTAATAACAGATACAGCATAGTTTGTAGTTCAGGCACACATGCTGCCATGATGCACGCGACGGCGCCCGGCATAACTTTTCAGATAACGGGCCAGATGCAACACGAAAAGCTAAAGTTACTTAGCTAGGGTATCGATACTACATACATACATATCACGCCTATAACGGTTGTAAAAATGGACATACACCACGTCCGTCAAAAGTTTGAGACTCATTCAGGAGACAGCCGATGTGGTTAGTATGACTGCCTGCCACGCAGAAGGTTCCGGGTTAAATTTCCGGTGGGGTGATTCACAAAGTTGATATTTAACAATTTGTGAATTTGTTCCAAGTCTGGTTTGGACATTGCAGGCTGAACCACCTGATTGGCCGAAAAGTAAGATGGTTCCGTGCTTCGGATGGGCGCGTTAAGCTGTCGGTCCCGGTTGCTGTCTATGATTTCGGTCGTAACACAACCATGTCAGAGGCCTGCTACTTGCAGTAGGCGGTTGAAAAACTCTGACACCAGGGTTCATCGGGTCGTTGAACGACTCGGTGTCCCACACGAAAAAGAAGAAGAAGATTATTGAAAATATGGGCACTAAAAAAGTCTACGTCCTTTGTAGTTGTCTAATATGAGATAGGAGCTAGTTTGTAGTTCAGGCACACATGCTGCCATGATGCACGCGACGGCGCCCGGCATAACTTTTCAGATAACGGGCCAGATGCAACACGAAAAGCTAAAGTTGCTTAGCCAGGGTATCGATACATACATATATATCACGCCTGTAACTACATAGGTACATACATATCACGCCTATAACGGTCGAAAAAACGGCCATTTACACTACGTCCATCAAAAGTTTGAGATTCGTTCAGAAGACTGTGTATCACTATATAGTGGCAGCCGATGTGGCGCAGTGGTCAGTATGACTGCCTGCCACTGCCTGCAGGTTCAGCGTTCAATTCCCGGTGGGGTCATTCACAAAGTTGATATTATTTATCACTTTGTGAATTTGTTGTTGTTGTCTATGATGGCGGTCGTTACACAACCATGACAGAGGCCTGCTACTTGCAGTAGGCGGTTGAAAAACTCTGACACCAGGGCTCATCGGGTCTTTAAACGACTCGGTGTCCCACACAAAAAAGAAGAAGAAGATTATTGAAAATACGGGCACTAAAAGTGTCTACGTCCTTTGCAGTTGTCTAATAAGAAGCATAGTTTGTAGTTCAGGCACACATGCTGCCATGATGCACGCGACGGTGCCCGGCATAACTTTTCAGATAACGGGCCAGATGCAACACGAAAAGCTAGAGTTGCTTAGCCAGGGTATCGATACTACATACATACATATCATGCCTTTAAAACGGTTGTAAAAACGGCCATTTACACCACGTCCATGACGTCGACAACCGATGTGGCATAGTGGTTAGTACGACTGCCTGCCAAGCAGAAGGTTCCGGGTTAAATTTCCGGTAAGGTCATTCACAAAGATGATATTAATCACTTTGTGAATTTGTTCCCGGTCTGGTTAGGACATTGCAGGCTGAACCACCTGATTGTCCGAAAAGCAAGATGGTTCCGTGCTTTGGATGGGCGCGTTAAGCCGTCGGTCCCAGTTGCTGTCTATGATGGCGGTCGTAACACAACCATGTCAGAGGTCTGCTACTTGCAGTAGGCGGTTGAAAAACTCTGACACCAGGGCTCATCGGGTTGTTGAACGATTCGGTGTCCCACACGAAAAAGAAGAAGAAGATTACTGAAAATATGGGCACTAAAAATTCTGCGTACTTTGTAGTTGTCTAATAAGAGATAGAGCATAGTTTGTAGTTCAGGCACACATGCTGCCATGATGCAAGCGACGGTGCCCGGCATAACTTTTCAGATAACGGGCCAGATGCAACACGAAAAGCTAAAATTGCTTAGCCAGGGTATCGATACTACATACATACACTTAAATTATTGTTTAAAACGGGATTATTACCGCGATTAGGTTTTTGTTTACCTCGATATTTCAGAGCGATTGCACGCTCCATGGTCACGAGTAGACTGGCAATTTAAGTGTTGTGAACAACCGTGAAAATCTAAAAACTTATATTTCATACATACATACATATCACGCCTATAACGGTTGTGAAAACTGCCATTTACACCACGTCCGTCTAAAGTACAGTGTTATTACAAAAAAAGTTAAACATTGTTTAAGCGTTTTTAGACATCTGTTTAAAACATTTTCTATTACAAAAAAAGTTAGATCAGGTTTTAATTTTCGACCAATCACGAGTCGAGTCAGACTGAGTTTGATATGTGACATTGCTTTCATTTCAATAAATGTGCGTATTTGCACCAGTGCGATTCGACTTTTTACCCGACTGCCTCAGAAGGAGGGTTATGTTTTTCGAGAGTATGTTGTATGTATGTATGTATTTATGTCGATAAGAAAATTCTTTCACGGGCTACAGCCCAAACGGATAGTTAGATTTTCACATATGAGGTGTAGTTAGACTTCTCAGTAGCGCGAGTAACACTGGCTAATTTTTACAGCAAAATACACTTCAAAGTTACGGCAGTCGGGTTTTTTGTTTTTAACACATATACTTACTTCTTGATTTCAATATAATGAAAAACGTATTTTCTTTTAATTTCCGGTTCCGTAATTAATAACTCACACGGAAGCCAAGAAAACCCAAGACAGAAGCGTTCTAAAATCGGATATTGTTTATTTGCTTTAGTATTAGCATGTACTTGTTACAATGTTAGTAATGTCGGTTCGCATCGCCATGACCATGACATCCACAACAGTCAACAGCTGGACATGTGCCACCTATCGAGGGTTTTGCCATACAGTACGCGTCTCAAACATGGAACCCCATGTATCACACATTATATTGATCGCATAGAAAACATCCAAAAAAAGTTTTTACGATATTTATGTTACCAGTTACACCAAAATTATAATTCTGATAATTTCATACAGTTGTGTAAAAAACATCATTAATTATTTCCCTTAGAAAAAAGATGTGAAATAGCTGATTTAATATTACTCTTAAAATTTGCCTCTAGCGCTGTAGATAGCCCTGAATTATCTACTGGCACAATTATCACATAAGCCTCCTGGTAAGTCCCTGCGTTCTAACTTTCTTATTTCTCTTCCGTTTGCTTCAACTCAACAAACTATAGGCATAATATAGGCAGGATACTTTTTATTTGGAGAACTTCTAATAATTTCAATCATCTATCCAGTCAGTTTGATCTCGACTTATTTAACACGGGTTGCGAGTCGGCGAGGCGGATTAGCGAGCGCAGTGCAAGATGTTGAATTGACAGGAAACTCTGCAGCTCAATCCCTGGAATTGGGGTGATGCTATTCTGAGCCAGCATCACACGGCATCGCACGAGTGTGAATAAATTTACAGTTGGTGACAACTTCTGACAACCATATTTGCTTTTTAGTAATGTATACTTTCTTGACAGCCAGTATTAAAATCAAAAAGAATTTAATATAATGAACGAATGGAACGCTTATATCAAATAATTAAACGCTTGCCTAAATATTTCTTTATTACAAATCCACTTTTAGCTATGTCTAAAGATAAACTTGGTTCAAAATGCCATTTAATTTAGTTACAAGCCCGCCCTTGTTTAAATCAGTTGGACAAGACTGATTTTTAGTTTTCTTGCGGGAAAACTACGTAAAACATTACAGAAACATTAGATAGGGCGTTTTTAAATGCAAAACAAGCTTTTTTCAATAAGTAAATTTTTTTGGACACACATGACCAAATCCAAAATCAAATCTAGATGTGATTCGTTCGCTATGGATTATCTTCCGGAGCAGCTGCATCAGCTAGTGCCCGCCCGGTCCATGAATGGTGCTAGCGCACGCGTGTAGATGGAAGCGAAAACAACATGCTACCCTGAGGACTCAGAATGTGGATATCACGATTGACAACGCGTTTTACTACTCAGGAAACTCTGCTGCTTATTGACTGAACTCATCCTTAAGTTGATTTTTACAGTTCCTCCGGTAAAAATAGGGTGGCGCTATTCTAACTCGTGGTACTCCTCTAAGGCCAGTTAAGATAGACATCTTGAAAAAGACAGCTGATAACGACTGGACTGCGAAATTGGGGTATAGTTGCCATATGGCAAATCTTGGGGTGGAACTATGTTCAGCCTGATCTGCTATAGGCTGATTTTATTTTTTTATTTTATTTATCATTGAGAAACAAACAGCATTATTAAACATGTGTGATAATAAACAAACTTAAGTAATACATTTGCCAGCAAAGTTTCCACTACTTAACTAATACAAAATCGTCGATGTTGACAACTAATTTAAGAAATTTAGAATTTAGAAAGTTTAAATTAAAATATGTGTTTAAAATACAAAACATGCCGAGACAAAAACTAAAATTAAATAAATGAATGCTTAAATCTAATTTTCTAACAATATTTTTTAATTAAAAAAAAAAATTATATATCATTTAACTTGTTTTTGATTGCAATAGAGTATTTGTGGAATTTCTCGTAGAATATATCGATATGACTATAAGACCCGTTATATTTTCTGCATGACCTTACAAGAAAACGGTTCTGTGCATAATTGGTTTTGCAAAATTGAGGAGCAAATACTTGTTTAGAGCGACTATTAACTCTTGAGCACTTTAAAGATATTTTGCTTAATAAATTAGATGAGTCGATTTTATTATTAATTATTTTGTATAGAAACAATTGATCTCTTTGTTCTCGGCGATCCTCTAGTGATTGTATGCCATCAAGATTACAACCAGGGAATTTAAATTTAATTCGCTTGATAAACTTATTTTGTATTTGTTCTATGGTATCAATGTGAACTGAGTATTGGGGGTTCCACACAGTTGAAGCATATTCAAGATGGGATCTCACGAGTGAGTTATAAAACAATAACTGATGTGATGTTTAGCCCAAAAAATCGAAACTTTGCACGTAATCAATCTATCTAACCTTAAAATCACATCAAAATCCGTTGCGTGGTTTAGGAGTTATCGGTGTCCACGATAGACCGAGAAACGCAAAATCTGCATGGCTTTCTGTGTGACATGAAACCAGTAGGCCAGTTTTATTTTCAGGTTCCACGTCTCAGCTTCGTATGTAATGTAATGATGAAATGACGAATTACCAAGGTTATAAATACGGTGGGACCTTGGAGCCCAAGACGACGGCAAACGGATGATGAATTGATTAAATATGATCTTTGTCATGTCCAAGCAGATCCCGAGGTCAGCACGTCTCGAGGGAACATTTACGTTACGTAAATTACGTAGAACTGTGAGCATTTTATGCAGGTCCTGCAGAGATAGCTTAAAACTTTCTAGTTTCTGTTACGTTCATCCATAATAAATAACTTACGAATGCATGATATATCAATTGCATACTACTGCTACTACTACTTCGGCCGCAAAAGTCCACTGCAGGACATGGGCCTCCCCCAATTGGGAAGGTACACACAGCTAAAAACTAACAAACATTAACTGGGTGTGCTATCTCTACCGAAATTGAACCTGGGTCGTCCATATTCTCAGACCACTAGACCACGAAGGTATAGCGTATAGCTAACCATTGAAAATAAACATTATTGCAACTGTGTAATAAAGCTTAGATTGGCTTGAAATATAAAAAGCTGAAATAAACTGCTTGTCCAAGCTAAGTTGGAAATTCAAAACAAAAGTTGTAAAATGAAATGTTTGACATATAAATTACATTACCCATGCCTGTACACTTATAAGTCAAAAAATAATTGAATATTTATCAATTGCATTTTCTAACCTGCGGTGTTTTGAATTGAAATATAAGATGGACTAAATAATAACTTTGATTTAAACAAGCATATTGTTGATGAAAATATGAATATTCCAAATCTACCGGTTCATTGACTCAAAAAACTTACCTAACTGTAAACGGTAAAACGTACTTATTGATTTACGATTTGCTGGTTTTTGACAGAATCATAAGACCCTATTCAAAATGTGAACGGTGAGTACAACAAGTTTCTGGTTACAGAAATTTAGATTGGTACAAATGTAATTTTTGTAGCCTTTTTACGAATGTACATAAATGTGGAAAAAGAAAAACTAAACAAAACCAGATTTTTGGTATTTTTGAATATCAATATGACTGAAATTTTAAATATCTACTAAACACATCGCCATCTGGTTTGTAATTATAAAAAAACGGCCAAGAGCGTGTCAGACACGCCCATAAATAGGGTTTCGTAGTCAACATTTTTGTCAACGGTCTTTCAGCGTTACAAAGTTAATTTTGTTGTCCATTTGTTTGCAGCTGTATGATTACCAACTGCAAATAGAAAAACTTTAATATTCCCTTAAACTTTAGTGGTACAGTATCCGTTATAATTTTCATGGTAACTTCAAGTTGAAAACTATATACCATAATATATTTTTTCAAATTTTTAGTTTTAGTACTGTAGAAGTTACAGTTGGAACAAATTATGGCTCAAAAATGGCCCATTTAAAAGCATGTATCTAAAGACAGAATCATTTTAGAGACTTTGTTTCAAAGAAGCCTCCCCTTAGTTTTCAAAGACCCATTCAATGAAACCCTACTCAATATTGCAGGTAAAATTATTTTTTCTATCATTTCTAAATTTGGATCAACACAATCTATTTTCATCCCAAATTTGATGTCAATCGGTTTTAAACTGACGAAGTTATATGAGGGCGCGGTTTACAGACATACTTGACGAAATGATAAGGTTTTCTAGTAGACTACGAAATCCCAAAAAGGGTTGATAACTGTCAAGTACGTAAATACCCCATTGTCGAGCGATCGAGTACCGTGAACAACGAGTTCACCGTGATTCACGGGAATTCCGGTCATATCTTATGAGGTAGCGACGGCAAAAAAATTTTGACCATTATATCGGCTTAACTAAGGCATGTCAACTTGTCTAATTCCGTGGTAACCTCTTCAATATAGGTATTGCTTTAATTCTGATATAATGGAATTATGCAAGTTAACTCAAGAATAATGAAATAAAAATGGCGAAACCGGCGAGAGAACTGAAAAAATCGTTAATTGCAGCCATCTCGCTCACTTGAGCGTCCCCAAACTTTGCAGATGAATTTGAACTTTACAAAGGCGTAAGGTTGTATTTCCAGTGATTGATTTCATTCGTACGGCCGTACAGCAGCATTCAAACTGAATACCACGGAATTAGGTGAGTTATAGAGTTAGACGAGTTTACCCTACATTTGTAAGGAACATTTTTGCTATCCGTACAACATTTATGTGCAACTGACAGACAGTTCGTTGACATCCTCAAATACCAAGAACTGGTGGTGGGCTAGTACTCTTGGAACGAATCTAGAGAACGAATGGTTACCTGGTGTTGCTATTATAAATAAAAATTGGTGTGTTTTTCGCTAGACATGGTTTAAAATTGGTTTTGTAATAAAATTACTAAACAACTGCCTAAGTACTATAGTCCGGCAAGTTCGTGCGCGACCTTCCCTAGGGGTGACAGACGTTGGGGAGGGAGATGTCAGCGGGTAGCGGGAGGTGTAGCGGGGTAGGGACACGCGCGCATCCGCGCCGCACGTCATATTAAAATGACGTGCTTCCTCGCCCCCCTGCCGTCTGTACCCCGCAGGAAGGTCGCGCACGAAGTTGACGGACTATATAAACATAGTTTAGCCAAAGCACGATTATGAATTTCGAATTTATACTGCCTTTTAAAAACTAACAGCGTCATCTATTGAATGAAAATAGTTTTGAATCCCACCATTAAAAGCTTAATAAATGGTAGGATATCTTTTGTAATGCTTATTATTTTTTATTCCTTGCAAAATAATAAGGTCCTAGCAGCGTTGTTAGCAAAAAACTGGACCAAGCAACTAAATCTAACGATATGTGTAAGGTTTCTTCTCCGCCAGTCGTTTATTCTTTCATCAGCCTCGGCTAATGTGTGATACTATTCTTAGTGATATTATTAATAAAAAGAAACTTATTTCGATTGAGGAAATAAAAAATATCGTGGAAAATAAAACAATGAAATGTATTCTCATCATCATCACATATGGGCTAATGTAATGCTGATGATGATTGTGTTCTGCGTGGTGCTTTCATCACTTCGAGATATGCGTTTTGTTCAGAATGTATGTGCTACGTTCATTGTGTAATGCAGTCCATATCAGCAACAGCGCTAAGACTGCATGGACAATCGTTTATCTAAGTTTATCTAAGGGTGTAAGCTAAGAATGAAAACGACACAATTACACATAACATAATATTTATTCAGAATTACACAAAATACTTAATATTTATTATTTATTCTGCACACCTTTGTATTCAAACGGTAACTTAATCTTAAACTTATCAACTAGCTGGCTGCGGGCACAGGGATCCTTCGAGGCCGATTGGCAGTTGATCTGGGAAAAGAGAAAGATGATACAGCGATGATGTAGCTTTCATGCGCATAGCGCAGACGATAGGGGTAGTCGGTATCCTGTGGGAGTGGACAGAAATCTTCAGGATGTATATGCAGATGCAGCCAGGTTTCTCCCAGGTCTACAATATGTAGTAGCTACTAACCGCAGACAATACTGGGTGAAATTTTACCACTGACCGATAGCGGAAACTGAAAACCGGCAATAAGGAAAAACTGGTAATAAAGGAACAACTTTTCTCCCCAAGGATCATAGGTCGAAATATGAAAAAAATATTTCCGTGTGATGCCGGCTTAGAATGTTATCACCCCAACTCTTTCCCGTGGGTGTCATAAGAGGCGACTTAGGGATAAATTCATTCAGGAGTTTAATCCCTGGATTTTGCAATCACATTGCAATATCTTGCATTGCGCTCACCAACCCACCTAAGCGTGGTGAGTATAGCAAATACCCCCCTACTAGGGAGAGGCCCATGTTCAGCAGTGGACTTTTTTGTGAATGTTATAGTAGTAGTACCTATTGTAATTTGGACCTTCCATACAAAATTGCCGATCAGCTGATTTGATTGAGTTACTATGGCAGGTCAACTTTTATTTACTTTTTTCGACCTATTTTTCTTGGGGAAATTTATTCCTTATCATCAGCCGGTTCTGAGATTTCGCTATCGCTCCCTAGTAAAATTTCACCCTATTAGGTATACCTATGCAAGCGGTTCTTACGTCAATTTTCCCTTTATTTTAATGGGATGCTCCGGCGTTTCGTTTGCGGTAGCGAAGGTGGTATGTCTTTTGCATTACAGAGAGTAAAAGCGTCAGGAATCATACGCTGTCTATCTTAGGAGTGTGAACTCGCACTCTGTAGTGAAATTTTAATACAGGTTCCGGTTCAACTGTAATATGAGAAAACATGATTAATAAATTTGTTTATAATTTTCAATATGAGGTCCTATTTTTAAATTGTTTGACCTTTGATTCTTTCCTTGATGAGATTTTTTCAGTATGCCCTGTTGAGTTAGGTACTGCCATACGCAACACGCTTGGCAGTCGGATTGGCGAGCGCTTTGCAAGGTGTTGTGCATATTCGCAGGTAACGCTGCTGGCTGACCATTCCCAAGGTTCATCCCTTAGTCGTCTTTTACGACACCTATGAGTAAAATTTAGGTGATGCTATTCTAAGCCGGCATCACACGTTCAACAACGACTAAGCTTAACGATAAAGAATTATTTTTACAAGGCTTTTATCCTTGTTTACCTCGTTTGCGGGTTTGCTTCCTGGTGGTTATTGGTGATGCACGGTAGGCTCTACGGGTCCGTCAGCTCTTTTAGAATACACTCGGTAGGTACGATTTTCAGGTCACAACCTAGAACATAATCAACTATTAGAATAACCATATTAGTATTGTTTACTACAAATACTTACTTACATCTAATTATTTTTGTCTAAACCTAAACTTATTTATGTAATATTATGTAATGTTCATTCACGTAGTTTATATTTTGTATGTTATTTACTTTTCTTGCATATATCCCACTCTTATTATCGTTAAACTACTTATTTACACAAGATTGCCAGGTAGAACATGCTTTGTTATCTATATTTCGTATGTGCTTCTCTTTTTTGGTATTTTATTCTTCGAAAATACTTGTAGCGTGAAGTCTTTGTGACAAATACAAATACCTCAGATTGGAGTGTAGGTAAACATAGTCAGCAGTTGACTGTTGTGATAATATTGATAATTTATTCGTTTCTCAGGGTAATAGCCAAGTTTTATAATCACCTATTACAACAAGGTAGGCCACTGACATCATTTTTGGAACACTCGCCGTCTAAATTATCATAGACACCAGCCCTCCGAAACACAGAACCAGAGATGGGCAAAAATTATTCGCCGAATAAATTGCCTGGCGAATAAATTTTTCACGAGTAAAATATAGACAAATGGCAATGACCCAAAAAAACTTTTTGGATGAAATTGAGAGTACACAAGTATCTTGTAATAAAGAAAATAAAAAACTTGCATTTTATTCCTTGTTCAATGAACTTACCTACTCTTAAAAAATTTATTCGCCGGGTAATTTATTCGGCGAATAATTTTTGCCCATCTCTGCACAGAACCATCTATCTTTTCCGAGAATCAGGTGGTACAGCTTGTAATGTTCTAATCAGACTAGGAACAAATTCACAAAGCTAATAAACATTATGATTATGATTATGAAAGTGATAATTATTATTTCTGTGAACCCAGAAGTTTGTGCCTCGCTGGGAATCGAACCCGGAACTTACTTTGGTTTTTTAATACAACTAAAAATACCGTTAAAAAGCAATAAAGGAAAAATTACATTTTACGAAGAAGCCGGCCAAGTCTTGCTGCAATGTTGGAAGGTAAGCTAGCTGGCAGCGTAGGTAGGTGTTAGCAGGGCGGGTGAAACTGTGAGAGAAAGTATTAGTTATTTTAAACACATAAGGCATACCATAACACATTTTTAGGCAAAGTGAAACAGTGTAAAAAAGCTGACTCGATCAGTGAGCATTAATGTGAGCGGTAGGGGTGGCTTTTCTTCTCTTTGATTTGATACATCCCTGTATACCTATTATAATTTATCTTAACAGAGACTACTACTACAACAACAACAGTTCACTGCTGGATATGGGCGTGCCCCAATTATATGTTATTGTAATTAGGTATTTCCATACTCAACACGCTTGGCAGTCGGATTGCAAGGTGTTGTAGATATTCGCAGGTAACGCTGCTGGCTGCCTATTCCCTGGATTCATCCTTTAGTCGCCTTTTACGACACCTACGGGTAGAAATTGGCTGATGGCATTCTAAGCCGGCATGACACGGTCGACATCGAATAAGCTTAAAAAACAATAAATAATCATTTTTACAAGGATTTTTTCCTTTCTTACCTCGATATTTTACGGGTTGGTGTCCTGGTTGATATTGTAAGATAGCTGGCAGCGTAGGTAAGCTATACTATAACACATTATCAGGCAGAGTGAATGGTGTAAGAGAGCTGATTCAGTGAATGAGCAATAAAGGGAGCGGTAGGGGTGAGTTCTCCTCAATTTATACTTCTGGATCAGTACAGGTGTGTTGTTTTCCTATACTGTAATGACAGCAATAAGCATCTCACAAGAAGATTTAGAGATCTCTAAAGTATTTAACTCATTAAATATTCAATTTATTACATACATACATTATTTTACGCCTGTGCTTTGCGGGATAAAATTGTTGTTAAAAATATACTTTACACTCAGTAGCCCAGTTGCGAATACAGACTAGTGCGAATAGAAAGTAGTGAATACAGACGGTGCTGATGATTCATGCATGACTAAAGAAGATCTGAACTTGGTGACTGATAATGCCATTGCCGTCGCCAAGTACTGTCAGGAAAAAATCTAATTCGTACTATTGACACGAGGAAGAAGAAGGTAATGATTCATGCTAAGCAAAGCGCTTTGCAATAATAGTGCGGGCGTGGAACCTATTCCAGAAATCGTTTTTAATGTTGAGTTTATCATCATCATCATAATAATAACAGCCACAATAAAGTCCACTGATGAACATGGGCTTCCCCCTATTAGGGGGGTATTTACCATACTCACCACGTTTGGCAGGCGGGTTGGTGAGCGCAATGCAAGATATTGCAATGCGATTGTACAAAAACCATCGAGGGATTGAACCTCTGGCTGAATTTATCCCTTAGTCGCCTCTTACGACACCCACGGGAAAGATATCGGGTGATGACATTCTAAGCCAGCATCACCAGACAAGAGTTCTGGGTATCTATGTATAATAGAATATAATAACGTAGGTACGTTGTGGTTTGGCTAGCTCGTGGGCTTGCCGTACCGACGCTTGGCGGGACCAAGCTGGAAATGACGGTTTGGAGCTTAGCTTCGTTCACCTCGTGCCTTAGCAGCAAGGAACTGTAATATAACTGTGCAGACGTTACAGGGTGATGGCTAAGGGTTTTTTCCACGAATCATCCCTAATATGGTGTGTTATCACAGCTTACAGCTAAATAACAAACGGTGTGCGTTGGCTCGCCGAACGGAGGGAGGGCTTGCTAGGCAGTAGAGGACAGGCTGCTACGGCTGTGTTGAGTCAGCGCAGGGCTTAATTCTAGCTTTCTTCCAGTTGAGGCGGTTCTGCGTTTAAATCACTTGGGATCCGAAGTTCTCTCTCTTCAATGCTTAACTCGTCACTAGAATATAAAAATGCCCACATTAAAAATGCCTGCGAAGAGATACACTGTCCTTCATCAAAATTCAAGTATTATGAGCGAAATATCCCGCGTTGAAAAGGCATGCTGGGAGACACCGTCCTACATCAGTTTTATAAGTATTGCGAGCGAAACGAGCTCGACATTTCAAATCAGAAATGTCATAATCATAACCGTTGGTTAAGCGTGATGATGTTATACCAGCTATAGTAGTTGAAGAATTCTTGGTGAGTGGGGGGGGGGAGGGGTATAGGTACTTATCTTATTTTATTCTTCTAAATATACCTTACTGTTCATTACCTTACTTACGACTAAAGCACCTTATAAAAGCGACTAAGGGAAAAATCCATTCAGAAGGTGAACTGTGTAGTGGCTGCAGGCAGCAGTGTTCTAAGTGAATGCGGCTCCTTATTCTGCACTAGCATACCCCCCGATTAGCAAGACTAGTAATGTAATGATAATGAGCATGGCAAACACCTTCTCGATGGGGAGCAATGATCGGTCATGATTTCCCAAGCTTCTACTATCGATCGTAGTTCTATGAAATGAATGTAGCCAAACCATGTAAGCTAGACCGTTGCATGCTGTCTATTACTGCAATAATGCGGCATTTGAAATATCTTGCAACAGGCTTCATCGGGTCGTTCGACTACTTAATGTTCCATTCGAAAAAGAAAGAACACTGCACTATTACGCACGTTTCTTCTTTAAACCCTGAAAATACAAATCTCGGTTGATGATTTTCCAAAGAAATTTACGTACGAATTATCTGATTTTTTATTAGGAGACGGCACTTTTAGATGATAAGTGGGACATTGAAGATACAGGTACGATGATGATGACTATATTTGGCTACTCCTGGGCAATCATTTACGTGAATTTTTTTCGGGAAAGGTTGATATACTGATACTGAATACTTACAACATTTTTTCAGCACTACAATCAACTTATGGAGCTTTGCTATGCAGTAATTTCATTATTTTTTTTACTTGGTTAAACTTTATTTTAACTTAGAAAGTAATTATGTACACTTTTTAATATTATTTTTCATGTATTTTTGCAAATTCTATAACATATTTTTACGTTTTGTAAAATTGTAAACAAATCTGACAGGAATTTGAATGAATGGAAAGATTGTTTGTAAAAACGTTGCCATTTTAAAAACATATTTGGCAGGGCTGAAAAATTTAAGCCAGTGTTTGAATCTGTGGTTTGAATTCGCTAAACGTTGCCTAAACTAAACCATGTCTAAGGCATATCTAAGAATTTTTTTGTAATAACACTGTGACTCATTCAGAAGATTGTGTATCACTCACTATAGTGTGGCAAGTTGTCACCTTAGTCGCTTCTTAAGACACCCACGGGAAAAATATGGGATAATGCTATCTAAGGCGGCACCACACGGCGATATTTTTAAGCCGTTTGCGAAATAAAAAGATTCATCAATAAAAATAGACATCGGAAAACAACCAGATTGCAAATTAATTCAATCATTTTACAGATCGAAGTTCAACATTTCAACAATTCCAAACAAACTGGATACCGAACAATAGCAATGAGTTGAAAATTTCGAATAGCCGAAAGTTTATTTCCTAAATAATCAATGTAAATTAGTCGAAAACAATAGGTATTTTCTGAAGTTTTGGGGTGCGAATAAACACAGATCTTTGCCCGATTGCGGCAAAGAGAAAGAGGGTTGTGTATTACAACTGAAAGTCTTGGAAATAGTGGGGAACACTTGGGTTTACTCAATCCATGTAACAGAACAACTTTTCATTGTTTTACTTTTGGGAAAAGTGTATTATTTATATTAAAAATATGACCACGAAATTAATTTGAAACAAAAAAATATTTTTCTACGTTTAGGTACTGAAATTGACAGCAGAGGCTGAACTAAACATCAGAGTGAGCCCAAGCGAGCTAGTTAGCCACTTTCCTTACTCAATGGTTACGATAATAAAAATATTGATAATAATGTACTGTGTGTGAGTAACAGAATAGGTATAATAAGCCGAATGGAGATCAAGGTACTCATGAAACTAAACATCTTTCCCCAAATCCCCGAAGTCGAAATGTTAAAAAAGAAATTGGACCTCTCATAGTGAGTAAGATCGGAGACTGTATGGGAAATTCAATTTAATTTTCCATATTTCGAACCATGATCCATTAGGAATGTTGTTCAGTTTCATGAGTACCTTGACCTCCTTTCGGCTTGTTATACCTACCTAAACATTATGTTTCTCCCTGTATGTTGGAATGGAATAAAATACCGTAGGCGGGTTGCAATTTTTAATCTTTGTTTACTTCTCGTGGCTTTACACTGAACAGACCAATTAATTCCTGAGAAATTAGAATTCTGCTTATTTAAAACTTGTTTAACAACAACGTTGTTGGTTGCTACGAGCGACTTCGACAGATGTTGATGGTTGGTTTTACACGATGTTGTTTAGAAGACCAAAATTAAAACAATTCCCGTTTTAAAAATACAATTTTTGAATAACTTGCAAAACTTTCCACCTCAGGCTGGATTTGAACCAGCGACCTTTGCCATCTGTACTAGTACTGTTTAGCAGCGCCTTTACTATCTGGGCCACAGCGACTTACTCCAAGCCCGCGAATTTTGAAAGTGTATCTTGCTACATCCAATTTGTAAAACTATCCCAGCAGAGCTCTGCTACGAGACAGACTTAGTGGTTCTTGTAAAATTCGCTGGCATACGCGATGGCAGACGCGTCGCCAGTACAGATGGCGAAGGTCGCTGGTTCAAATCCAGCCTGCGGTGTAAAATTTAGCAAACTTTAAAAAAAATAGAAGTCGTTTAATAAGCAGCGAAGTATAGTTGGTGAAATACCTGTAGGTATTCATTATGTAGTATTTATTAAAGTCTATATCAATGTAACTCGAGCTACCGCTGATTATAACTGAACGTGTTACATGCGACATAGTTAGCCGGAAGTTCCAGTTTTGTTTTTACATCCTTGATTTACAAGTCCACTTTTCTTTTTCGGGTGGATTACAAAGTCGTCCAGCGATCCGAAGAACCCTGATATCAGTTTTTCTACCGCCTACTACAAGTAGTAGGCTTCTGACATGGTGGGGAACCCTTATGACCCGATGAACCTTTATGACCTGATGAACCCCTATGACCCGATGAACCATTCACCTGACGAGGGAACATTCAAAACAGCATTATACGATGCAGAAACATTCGACATGGCAACCTTCGATGTAATGCACATTCGATGTGGCGGTCTTTCGATGTGGCGACTTTTCGATGTAGCGACCATTCGATGCGGCGGCTTTTCGATATGGCGACCATTCGATGTGGCCGCCTTTCGATGTGGCGACCTTTTGATGTAGCGACCATTCGATGTGGCGACCATTCGATGTGGCGACCTTTCGATGCAGCGTTGTCGATGTTGCGACATTCCATGTAACGACCTTCGATGTTATAATCTGGACCCGGATTTAGGGTATACCTACATTTTGTTTGTCATAGGAAATTGACCTACTACTACTACCTATTGTCTCTGAAAGAAAGTTCAAGAATTATCATCATGGGTGTACAACAGAATCATCATGTATGTAATGTACCTACGTATTGTGAAGATTTGTATAACCAGCAAAAAATTTTCGCTTAATAGTAGTAGCAAACCACCAAATAATACTCTTCCGTGGAAAGAGCCTCTCACGGAATACTTCAGAGTGACAAAGTCGCTAGTTGATTTTAACATTCATGAATTCGGTGCGCCACAAACGTCATATTTCTTGGATTAAAATTGTCTCAGGATATGACGTTCTCGTATTACTTTTAGAATTTGACAGTAGCAACCCTGGCTATGTGACAAATGACAATCGCAAAAATCCTAATAGGGTCGAAAGAATCTTGTGTAATTTTTCTATTATGTGGTTTGGGTGTGTCTGCAGGGAATATACCAATACCCTCGGATAGGCCCATGTCCAGCAGTGGACTGTTGGGGCTGTTATGGTGATTATGAGTATGATATTTTATGTAGGTAAATGTAATTCTATTGTGCAGGATTCAAAATATGCTGCGTCACGCAACCTGCGTGAGGTCACGATGATTAAATGGGAATGTAGGTAAATGACATGCATTTTTATGACACGCCACGAAGAGTATCATATAGGTGTAGGTAGTATAGGTAGGTGCATTTTCGAAGCAATGAAATTGATGTAACCACTCATAATTAGAATTCTACTACACGAATTTGTTAATGTCAAGCTTATGTGGGAATGATTTCAAAGTGCATTAGAACGTGTAATGTACTCGTAAGCACAAATTAGTAGCGCAGACATTCGCATACAAACATTCGAAAATTCAGGTAATGAATAAATATACGTCTAGACTCTAGAGTATTAATGCACTAAAAATGAAAAATTACATAACAGACAGAAATTTTAGTAACTTGTACAATTGGCTGCCGTATAGATAATGTAGCTGCAACTTTCAGGCAATCAGTTAATAAGCTGCAGACCAGCTCAGTAGTTTCTTAAGATAGATGTTCCGATTTAGGTAGCCGTATGGTAAAAATTGCTCCCCTTTCCGGCCAATTTTGTAGCTTAACAATTTATGACCATAACTTGTCTTCAGTTTTAGATTTATCGCTGTTCTCCTAGTCGCCATATTTTATGAAGTCGCCACCGTATTGAACTAATAGGGGTTTAGTTTGGACTAGATGGAGAGTAATATACATACATACGGCTTTTTCCCTTCCGGAGTAGGCAGAGCGTCAACGGCCGTGAAAATATGGTCGTTATCGCCACGTCTAATAAATATTTTAAAGGCCGTTAGAGGCTATTTCGTGTATCACTTATCACCATGATGACAGGTTGTCAGCTTGTCGCCTAAAATTGCAATACACATGAAACCCTCGAGTCCCTTATTCGCTACTGCCAATACCCATAGGAAAGAAATGGGGTTATGCTTTTCTGAAATCCAGCATCACACGGCATAGAAAGGAAAATAGTTTTGGGAAAATTAGGTGATTTTATTATTAAACGAACAAGTATCACTCATTATGTAGGTTTACGCGACTTACTTGTTATTTAGTTGGTAGAAGGTGTAGCCCTCTACGTTTCGGCTGGTTACGACAGCCTTCTTCTTGGAGGACGACAATCACACACGCGCGACGGCCAGTTGCGATTGTCGACTGGCTCGCGCCGCGGCTCGCTGCGCGCGCGCTGAGATGATAGAGGGCGCTGCAGTAGCCGCAGTTGGTGGCTCTTGTGGTGGTTGCGGTTGATTTGTGGTTGTAGAGTCATCGAAAAGTCCCGAACAAACTACGCTAACTATATCGTCACTTCTTATTTTGTCCACTGACACCGGCAACACCGTTTTTAGCACTGGCTTCCATGACGGCGATATCGACCAACCACTATCTCTATTAAAATTCGGACGACGGCTTATTTCAATGGCTTCACGAACTTTGCGGGGCACATAGAACTTCTCCCTAGCCAGAATAGCTGTCTTGTCGTGTTACAGTTCTTAACACGGTGACGTCGGCAGTAGCTGAACACTCGCTGGATACGGACACTAACCACTATATTCGGTTCGACAAGACAGCTATTCTGGCTAGGGAGAAGTTCTATGTGCCCCGCAAAGTTCGTGAAGCCATTGAAATAAGCCGTCGTCCGAATTTTATAGAGATAGTGGTTGGTCGATATCGCCGTCATGGAAGCCAGTGCTAAAAACGGTGTTGCCGGTGTCAGTGGACAAAATAAGTGACGATATAGTTAGCGTAGTTTGTTCGGGACTTTCGATGACTCTACAACCACAAATCAACCGCAACCACCACAAGAGCCACCAACTGCGGCTACTGCAGCGCCCTCTCATCTCAGCGCGCGCGGCAGCCGCGGCGCAGCCAGTCGACAATCGCAACTGGCCGTCGCGCGTGTGTCTCAAGAAGAAGGCTGTCGTAACCAGCCGAAACGTAGAGGGCTACACCTTCTACCAACTAAATAACAAGTACGTCGCGTAAACCTACATAATGAAAATTAGGTGAACTTTTATGCATAACATGTATGTTATGAACAAATCTTTATTCAGGGAAAGCAGTACATTTTAGAACATGACAAAAAAAAGCCTAAATACTACTTATAAACTACAAACTTATAAATAAAAAAATACTTTCTAACGCGTCCCCGCGAGGCAAGGTACCCAAAAGGCTGGCAGCGTTCCCTCTCTGGATAGCAATGCTCAATCTTTGAGCAAGGTAGCTGCCTGACCTCGGATCACCATGTTTGTTGAATGCATTTATGTACAACTTTTTGAAACAGCGTTTTCATTATTGGGATTTTCATTTAATTTCACCTATGCATTTTAATACTTACCAAAATAAACAAATAATTAAATTATTCTATGATGGGTTTCATTATATTTAAACAGCTATATTATTTTAAATTCATAATATTACAGATAAAAGCTTTTAGCCTATAACCTATATTGCATGCAAACAAAATCATCCCAATGAATACTAATATTTATACAAAAACAAAACCAGCAAAAGCAAAACAAAATTTTACCACAAATTCACCAATTTAATAAATTTGAATACCCACTAAATTAAACACACGTAATCACGTACAGGCGACCAAAATAAAATAACATAATAACATGTTTTACGTGTTTGTGTATTTTTTTGTAGGTTGGTATCAGATCAGCCTACAGTCTACACGTGTAACACAGGCACCAATTTTTGATCTATTTGAGGGTACGTATCAACTTTTTAATCAAGTGAGAGCTATTTTAGTAATCATAATAGGTACAAGCATAATTATTTAAAAACAAAACCAGACTGCTGCAGTAATTTAAAAGTAATATTTTGTGTTTAAAACGTGCTATTTATAATAAATGAAATTCTTAAATAGCCAGTGTCACTTGCGTTGCTGAAACAAATCTAACGACACCTCATTTGGCAAAATCCACCAAGCCGTTTGGGTTGCAGCCCGGGAAATAGAATTTTCTTGTGTGTATGTTTGCATACATACGAAAGTATTTTAATAAAACATAACCCTATTTCCATAATATAAATCGGATAATAGTAAAACGTTATTATTTTAACGCCAGTAATCCATCTGTCTGTTGTTTATCTATTCAAATTCCAGTTTTGAGTCACATTTATATAAATGGTTGATTGATACAGATTACGTACCTACCTATTTTATGTCATCTACAGATAGTGGGTAGTAGGTAATGGTGGTAAAAATACACAAGTGACAAGTATTTAAAATTGTACGTCAAATTAAAAAGAGTAGTTTTATTTTTAAATTTGTATCCGTGGTAGAACTTGTACAGAAAATTAATAGGATAGTTAGTAGTCGGTTTTAGTATTCGAAACTTTATTTTTTAGTGGCATTTCGTATCATACCTAGTAGTTTAGTACACATTTGCATCCAACTGTACAGCACAACATAACAGTGTTACCCAAACTCCATAACTCAGTCGAACAAAACACTAATGTTGATTGGTGATGCAATAACAATTTATACAGTGTTCGCAATAAGGTGGGGAACGGCATGAAGAGCGCAGCAGTAATTCAATTCGGCACTTGCACTGGACGGACAACTTGCGAATTTACAAAGTAGACGATGAAAGGTTGAAACATGGATATGGTATTTTTGTAATGTTATTGTACCTAATTTAATTTATGGTATTATTACACTGGAAAATACGGCTGTTGCTTATAACAAAATTTCCTTTCGGAATGATTGTTCGGCGCATGGAACCATTTTAGAAATGTGTATACCTACCTAACTCAATTATTTGAGAATGCAATCTTGCAAATTTACGGATTGGAGGCAGGAGGAATTTTGAATGCGGATGTGGTGTATTAGTATTAATTAGGTATAATGCCAAACTGTCGAAGAACACGAAATATCTATAGTGTCCTCGCATTTCGCCACGATCTTGCCCTAGATGTTGATGAACCTTTGCTGGAGACTAGAGAGGGGCTCGACTGCGGCGGAACCTTCCACTACTGCGACGAACGAGAGCTTAGGAAGCGTCGCGAGTGCTCCTGTGCGCGAGCTACAGCGGCGTAGAGTAGAGGTAAAAGTCGTAGCAGGTGCGTAGGCGGCTTCGTAGCCGCGTGACGCCTTATACGCAGTTTTCCTGGATTTATGACCATTCAAATAACGAATACGCAGTTTTCCGGGAAATGTGCGAATAAATAGATGCATTTCGCAGTTATCCGGCTCTTCGCGAAGGGCCTAGGGATTTCGCGAATAACCGGATTTCGCTACATTTCCTGCGACATATACCTACGTGGTGTAAAAAAATTAACTGCAAATATTTTAAGAGGTGAACCAGTCCGTGAAACTGAACAACTTTCCCCAAGGAACATAGGTCGAAATATGAGAAATAGTACAGTCGGCAAAGCTATTAGGGTACCAGCTAAACACTTACAAAGATCTTTGCAAGCACCGCCCATTACGTGTAAATACAGCACATTGCTACAATAGTTTAATGCACACAGACTTATCAAGCAAATCCACTGACGCACCCAAACAAGCCGTGAAACAAGTTCTTTTTGTTTGACATTTTTGTTGAGAGAAAGATATTGGTTGTTAGTTACGAGCGGCTGTGTTTGCTGTGCGCTGTCCTTAATTGGGATTCACAATTTCACCGCTATGAATAACTGCGTGTATAGCGCAGTGGATATGTCGTGAGGTTAAGAAGCTAAGGAACACCAGTTCGTATCTCCGCGGGATTCTCGGTTTTTTTCTTATTTCGTAAATATTTTATTTCTGTGAATTGTGAATTTGTGAATTATTCTTTGGCACTAGGACATTCCTTTAAGCGAGTGAGTAGGTAATTTGATGTTTATGATAGCAGTACAGAAATATGAATTTTCCCGAGTTTAGAAAGAATTGACTATTGTCACAAACGTCAATTTCCTACTCTCTCGACTTTAGGAATGTCCTTTATAAGAAACTAGGTAGGTAGGTATCTTAAAGATTTGTTAAAAACTGTGATAAGTAATATGATAGTGTATAAAAAGAAAAAATACACATTATAAAGGAATAACACTTTTATTATTAAAATAATGGTATAATAATTTACAAACAACATAAAAGTTACAAATTATCAGCCTCATTATTAATCCTTTTATAGATCATACATTATTGATAAAATTATTATCTATGGCCGCTGCAGCGACTAAGATTCGATTACAATGTTGATTACCTACCGATTCCACATTCCATTTCATTGGCACCTGATACATTAGGATGTGTTTAATTAATCACTGTTTTGGAGAAGTAGTAGGTATAACAATTTAACTATTCAAAGTTAAACTTTAATAATATTTTAACGCTCTTTTTGCTAACGCCTTAAGTAAAACCTTATAAGACGATCTATCACAAAGTATTCAGTTAATAGTTCTTATTAAAGTTATTAGTAAAGCAGGTAAGCTATTAGTGAAGTGAATCAACATGTTTTAGAGTTAGAATTTATAATTTTCTAACATCAACAACAATAACATCACTTACAAAACTTGCCTACTTGTTCAAAAGATTAATTTCATCCCTTTACCAACTTACTTAATAATAAACCCTGTATTTGTTCTGCGTTATACAAAAAGAAAAATTGTAGGCAGGGCGTAAACGGCTGTGAATACACGATGAAGATGTATTTATTATGCTTTGCAATATATTTGATACTAAGATAAATGTATTTTGATGAAAAAGTAATAGTAGTTGGTAAAGGGATATAAAGCTCGTTAATATTTGATAGGAGCACCTTGAGTATTGAGCAGTAGTTGCATTCGCGGATTCATACTTGCTACTAGATTCCGACATAGATCAGATCTTCGTGTCATCTCCCAAGTTGAAGTCACTAACTGCTGTAAGTTATTTTTAGACCTAACTTCAGAAGAATCCCAGTTTAAAACCATCTGGCCCCATAAATTTTCAATCGGGTTTAGATTTGGGCTTTTAGCGGGCCAATCAATAACAGTGAAGTTATCTTGGGCATTTAACCAATTTGTCACTATACCTGCTCGATGCACGGAACAGTTATCGTGCACAAAATAAATATGCTCGTGGGGGTAACGAGCACGCACACTCGGCAACATTGTATTTTGTAAAGTACCAAGATAACGTTCACCGGTATTGCGACCGCCTACTTCCAATAATTCACCAGACCCCATCGAAGACATCCAACCCCAGTAACCCAGGGTGATGCGACCACTAGACCTGTTCGGTAGCCAGTTGACCTCATCGTAGCGGGTGTTGTCTGGTCTCCATGAAATTTTACGCCCGTCTTTATCAGATGTAAACACTTTTTCATCTGTGAATATGACGACATTGTTTACCCAATCAAAGTCTAAATATTCCCGTGCAAACTGCAGTCTCTTTTGCTTGTAGGCGTCACTAAGTTGGATTTTCTTTGCCGGTCTCCGACATTTTAATCCAGCCGCCTTTAAGTGAGTCCGCACAGTTTGTAGACTTACGTTGTGCTGAACTGCAGATGTGCGAGTCGACGCAAAGGGGTTTGCAGAATGAGTAGCCACAATCTCCCTATGATGTTGCGAAGCATTCGTAAATGCGGTGGCCACAATTTCAATTTCAATTTATTCATAGCAAAAAACATCTTTACATTGAATATTTTACACACATCATTACAAAGTAATTTGAAGTAAAATACAATTATTGACTAATTCGAACAGTTCATTTAAATAAATAACAAAATTACCAGTCACAACATAATACAATATCACAAATAATTCTTTAAAACAATAATAAGCAAAAAGTCATCAATGTCATCATAAAATAATACCTAATATGTCAATAATAAATAACAATAAAAAAATATACAATTCATAAATTAAAATCAAATGTCAACAGAAAGAAAAATATACAATTCATAAATGAAAATCAAATGTCAACAGAAAACTTATTGTAAATTTCATTAGTTACGATCATTAATAAAATCATTAACGGAATAATAACATTTTTGAAAAAGCCAATTTTTGAGTCTGTTTTTAAAAGGTGTCAACTTTGTTATAGATTTAAATTCTACTGGCAATTTATTAAACAACCGCGGAATCTGGTAACGTGGGCTGTGCTTAAAAACGGTCAGCCTGGCCGCAGGTCCAGGCCGACGACGGTCTGCATGACCCTCTTCTGCGTAGCGATGTGCCCCATAGTCTAATAAAACATGGTCTTTCCTTCCCAGAGAAACACAAGTCAACGTCACTTAGTATTGCCACTTTATTTCAATAAAATACGTTATGGGGTAAATTCAATCTCAGAACAATGGGTTAAAATATTTCTTAATAATTTTATATTTTAGATTTACGTGTGTATTAACTTTAACTTTACAGCAACACTTATGTTTTATTTATTAGTTAACAGTATCTTATATGATTTACAAAAAACATCATAAGACCCACTCTTATGATGTTTTTTGTAATTCTGGTAACCCACAAGCATGATGACGTAGTCTTGTGTTGGTCACGTGGTTCACGAGTCTCGGAAAGAAATACCAGGCGGAGTATCTTATTATACCATGATGTGCCCATAAACGAGCAGTTTTTCTCTGTTAACAAAAAAATAAATCTTTGATAACGACCATAATGTGATAAAAAAATGCCTACCTACCAGATTATTTTATTATCATCTCTAAGTATTATCTCATGAATTCGATATATTATAACTATAACACTTCATCTATACTTTTAAAAATGACAACTTTTACTTCTATGTAAAATAGCATTAACAGCTAAAAACAATAAATATTACTTACCGATATCATTAATCGTCGCGCAATTTCACTAAAAGACACATTTTCTCGAAACAAAATAGCTATTTCGGATCGCTGCAAATTCGATAGATGATTCTCCATCGTGTCGAGTTCACAAAAACTTTTCACTTGTGCATAAAACAAAGAAAGATTAAGAAAGTTGTAAAGCGCGTATACTACTGGGATGCAATAGATACACTGAAGTTTCTAAACAGGTAGGTAGCTAAACACTCATTCTTTTGTTGAAATTTAGTTAAGAGGGTATATTAGAATCCAAATGCACGAAATATTGTCCATCGTTCTGCATCACACACTGGTTCATATTTCAAACGGTGTTTCCTTAAAAAAATATACAAAAAATAAAAAACACTGAAGTCCATCGTGGGATTTGAACTCTTATCACATTACACGACGTGTCGATCTAAACCACTACGCTACCTGAACCGTTGCTAACGTAACGAAATTAAGAGTCACAAGCAACATCATTATGATTCATCATTTAACATTATGATTGTGTGAGTGCGGTATATCATGCGCTACCCAATAAGAGAGAAGCGACTGCTTGTTTTTACTATTAACTTTTTGGTTACAAAGTTAATACAAACGAAGCAAGCGGAAAAAATTCACACCGCCGGCGGGATTCGAACCCACGTCTTCTGACAAGCCGGGTCAGACGTGTTAAGCCGCTACACCACGGCGGGTTCTGCCCGAGGCGGCGAAATTGTGATCCACTTGCTTCGTTCATATTGCTTTGTCACTTGACTACTCACGGGTAGCTTGAGCGCCATCTATGACTTTGTAGTAGAACTATACAGTCACTCAACTGACTACATTACGTATGTACAAGTTGACGAGAGATGGAGCTTTTTCCGATTTGTGAATGTTTACTATTTTGAAGAAATTTTTCCACAAGATAGTATTTTTTGGAACACTTGGTGTTTTAATCAAACACTAGATATTGATATTAACTTTTTGGTTACAAAGTTAATACAAACGAACAAGCGGAAAAATTCACACCGCCGGCGGGATTCGAACCCACGTCTTCTGACAAGCCGGGTCAGACGTGTTAAGCCGCTACACCACGGCGGGTTCTGCCCGGGCAGCGAAATTGTGATCCACTTGCTTTGTTCATATTGCTTTGTCACTTGACTACTCACGGGTAGCAGGCGCCATCTATGACTTTGTAGTAGAACTATACAGTCCTCAACTGACAACATTACGTATGTACAAGTTGACGAGAGATGGAGCTTTTTCCGATTTGTGAATGTTTACTATTTTGAAGAAATTTTTCCACAAGATAGTATTTTTGGAACACTTGGTGTTTTAATCAAACACTAGATATTGATATTAACTTTTTGGTTACAAAGTTAATACAAACGAAGCAAGCGGAAAAAATTCACAAAAAAAAAAAATACTATCTTGTGGAAAAATTTCTTCAAAACAGTAAACATTCACAAATCGGAAAAAGCTCCATCTCTCGTCAACTTGTACATACGTAATGTTGTCAGTTGAGTGACTGTATAAATCTACTACAAAGTCATAGATGGCGCTCAAGCTACCCGCGAGTAGTCAAGTGACAAAGCAATATGAACGAAGCAAGTGGATCACAATTTCGCCGCCTCGGGCAGAACCCGCCGTGGTGTAGCGGCAACACGTCTGACCCGCTTGTCAGAAGACGTGGGTTCGACTCCGCCTGCGGTGTGAATTTTCCGCTTGCTTCGTTTGTATTAACTTTGTAACCAAAAAGTTAATATCAATATCTAGTGTTTGATTAAAACACCAAGTGTTCCAAAAAATACTATCTTGTGGAAAAATTTCTTCAAAATAGTAAACATTCGCTTGTTTTTACGTATCGAGCAAATCTATGCTTGTGTTTGTTGGTACCCTATCTGCTTTGCCGAGTGTACTAGGGTATCAGTAAACCGTGACTCGGGGTTCCGATCAACTTTGCCAGATGTATAGAGAAAAGAAGTCCGTCCGTCATGGCAGCGGGCATGATCACGACACTGGTCTGTGGCCACTGGTCAGACTTCCTCGTCCTTTGCCTGGTGACGTGGGCTTCAACACTTCAAGCAAATACTTAGCAACTATAAAGGTTGTAGTGCCGTAAAAAGTTGACATATTTCTCGCGTTTTTCGGATGTAACCAAATGTAGTCATGTATTGAGGTGACCTGTCCTTAAGTTGCTACAGCCCAGGTGTAGATGCGGATCTAGGGAGGCGCATTCGGCAGATTCACCGAATCGAATAGGTCCAGCCGGAACAAACGATGATGAAATGAATTTGGTTACTAAAGTACCACATCTGCAGATTTCTTCTATGGTCAGTGCATATTGCAGATGGCGATCTGTAGTTAGACTCGCTTGTTTGTTTTATCAACGCTAAAGTGAACAAACATTTGGCATCTCCCAGTTCAGAATTCTGAGAATTGTTAACTGAATGTTGCCGTTGCAGAATTTGAGCGCAATGATTTTTGCTACTTCCCTTTGCAGAACAATGGGAAACTGGTTTACGTTCCGACTATCTAACTAACCTATAACATGTAATATAATTCTAAAGACATATAGTCTGGTCCACTCAGGGTGTTACCTAAAAGGCGACGTAGAGTTTTTAACCTCGACTTGTTATCTGTCGTCTATGGATAACCGCTTGGTGGCGGTGATACCTACCACTTTTAATATGGCATTGCAAAATCCATTTGCTACATCATTTTGTGCTCTAATTTGTGGGATATGATGATGTGATGATCATTCTAAAGGCATACTTGACACTACAGGGACATTAAACTGCATTGCACAATACGAGAATCCCTTAGCGAGGTTGTTTATCTCATGTTCATTGGCTCCAATGCTTTTCAGACAATAACGCAAAAGTGTGAGCAGTTCTGATTGGTAACACCAATAAATGATAATTCTCTTGGTAGAAATTTCCGCGAATAGTAAAAAACAACGCAAGTTTTTTAAAAATCGTTTTTATAAAAATGATGTTGCCTTGCACAAACCCCTTTTACCATGGAAAAGTGAAAACCAGACTCTTCCTCATAGATTATTCTATTTCTCATGGTATCTAATAGGTTACGGCCATTTTACTCATCCTCTGATCTCTGTTTAGCCAACCACATGCCCCACGGTAGATAATCTTGTGGTAGAAAACCAACTTCTACAACAATGCCTAGAAATCTTCCAAACCAAACTATCTTATTAAAATAACAATAGATTCAACCCGAAATAGTTTAATAATAGAGTCTTCGCAAAACCAAGACAGTCCCATCTTGATAACACGAAACGGAACGTAACAGCTTCCTTGGGCGCAGCATTAAGCAGTTTGTGGCGCTTGGAAACGTTTGCGTAAACTGGAACATTTATGGGCCGCGACTAACACGCTTTCGCGATGATCGCGGATGTATAGATTTGATGAAATGGCTTGTAACCGTGTGATGCCGGCTTAGAATAGCATCACCCCAATTCTACCCGTGGGTGTCGTAAAAAGCGACTAAGGGATATTCTTCCAGGGAATGGGCAGCAGCGTTCCCTGTGAATTAAACATCTTGCACTGCGCTCGCCAATCCGCCTGCCAAGCGTGGTGAGTATGGTAAAACCCCCCCATACGGGGGAGGCCCATGTCCAGCAGTGGACTGTTGTGGCTGTAAAGGTAAGGTAAAGTAAGGCTTGTAATCTGAAGATACTCATAGATAGAAGGTTTCAAGTTTACCCGTTGATGTTGTTTGAACGTTTAGTCATGTGGTTGATTGGCGATGTTCAATTGAACAGCTATCTATACAATTGAACTGTGTTTTTAACCAGTTGTCTGCGACGTATCCGATGCCATCTTGGTGAAGGAAATGACAGATTCTTACGTGCTCAATTAGTGATGTTGCGCTCTTTTGTAGTGCTTATTTTACATTTTTGTTAAAAGCTGTAAAGAAGACCAAAGATTTCGGGGTTTATCCCGGAGTTCTGAAGTTGAACTTTGCCCGCGATTACGCGATTTATTTGCATTCGGAAACGAAGCCAATAACAATATTGAGGCTGCAATTAGATCGTGCGCGAACTGAAGACTTTGTTATACCTTCGAGTGGCAGTTCAGTTCCTTTAGGCCAGTTCCACCATTTATTAACGTTTGATAACACATAGTTTTTTATTCAGTTGAAAAACCGTTTATTGATATATTTTTGTGTGCAATACGTGCGACTCTTCCACTTCTTTATTTCTTCGTAAAAACGGGATTAAACCCAGCTTGCGATATTATGCAGTTGTTCTGAATGCACCACTAAGTTTGGAAGGTGTTCTCAGATCGTTAAATAAATCCACAAAGTATATTTTTAGCAGTCGACCTTCTTGAAAGTTTGTGGCTTTTAAAGTTTTGGTTTCTCTGAGAGCTTCTGAAGTGCGATAGTGTGTTTCAGTTTTTGTTCAGTTTAGATACTTTTGTTTACCATGGCAACGCCCAAACGAGACATTTGTTGCTGCGCTATTGTGATGCTGATGATGATGATGATGATCTCTCCGACTGATTTCGGCCATGGCGACCACTTCTACTTCCCATCAAGTCAGCGCTGATATCTGTCAGGTTCGTACAAATTTTGCGCTCTCCAAACTAGAAACCGGCGTCAAAATAACGCAACGCAGACACTCATATTGAACAGGTACTTTGCGGTAGAATTGCAACAAACGTTACCTGTGAGCCATACCTTACTGCGCTCGCCTATTCGCCTAACAAGCGAGGTGAGTACGGAAATACCCTCCGAGAATAGGAGGCCTATGTCTATGGACTGCTTTGCCTGTAAAGGTTCAACCAAATTCTTACCACTTAGTTACCTAATCCCAAATCCAACCACACAAGGCGTGTTCCAAATTTATTTCCATCCCCATATTTTACGAAAACGCCGGGACGCCTAGCTTATCGCCGGGGTCGCGCAGTAACCTCTCATAACTTATGGAGAGGTCGAAATCTTTTTTAAACATAAAACTCTTTTTTGTGACCCGCGAAGGGACGGAATGACAGCGGGCGGAAGTCAAAGGGTTAAAGCTAAATAAAGTTTTTGAGGTAGTGCTCTTACAAGTTTGGTGTGGTGTCGATAAAAACTGTGTTTCGTGAAGGTTTTTTGGGATGCCTGCTTAGAGGCAAGCTCCACAGGATTGACGTGCAAAATGACATCTGTCAGAAAAATGACAACCGTTATCGACAGGATGCGCATCTCACGTGTGTAGATTTGGTTCTTTTGTTTCATACCTACATTTTATACGGAAACGGTTTCAAGCGTTGCGTTGTCTCCGATGATCATTTCTTTGACAAAACTTATGACTTCTTACGCCATTTTATGTCTCACGTCTCACGTGTACCTACTTTGTGGAGCTTGCGCCTTAGAATATAATTTAGGTTGAAAAACTCTGATTCCAGGATCCATCAGGTCATACAGGATAGTAAAAGTCGTAAAAGATACATACATATTACACCTATTTTCCTTGCAGGGAAGAAAGAGCGTAAACGGCTGTGAAAATCAGCCATTTACACCACTCTGACAAAATCTTGAGAGTTTTTCAGAATATTGTGTAATTGCAATACACATCAAATAAATTAGTCGCTTTTTATTAAAAAAAAGTCATTAAAGATGACTAAGTATAAATGCAAAGAAAGGGCAGCAACAATCCGTTAGAACACAACGCGTAGTTTACACTGCGCTCGCCAATCACAAACTGGCTGCCACGAACAAAACAAAAGATTTAATTACCATAGATTTGGCTCCAATTTCCTAGAATCAGTTCCTCAGATCTGCTTGGTATCTGTCTACCTTAGATTACATAATAAGTAAGCTATAGAGTTCGCGTAGCGGCCCGTGCCGAACTGTAAAACTTAGGCAGTTGCTCTCTAGACACAGACGTCAAATGTATGAGAAGTTGTAGAGATTCAATAATGTTGTCACTGGCGTTTTGCTACTGATAGATAGAGAGGTTGTGTACTGACTACTGCCAACCGTTCTAACTATTTAGGCGCACTCTATAGCTTGCTTATTTAAACTCTAAAGTATCTACAGATTACGGGTTTAATATCTAAAGTTGTGAAGTTTAATTTTCAACCTCTTGTGTTAATGTTAAAATTAATTACATAGCTTGTTTTTTATAGGGAAGGCTTGTATGGGAACGTATATTTTTTTGCGTAGAGCAAAGCCCTATAAGTACGGGTATTCTATACATCTACCTGAGCCAAAAACGCCCGGTAGCCGGATTCAACACCGTGCAGGGAGGGGGGGAGGGGGGGTTAAAGTACAGTCCTCCCGGCGCTCAGAAAAAAAAACTGTTGGATTATTTTGGACCTTTGAGACAAGTTTGGTGTCATTTTCAGGTATTTAGATGATGCCCAATTCATTCCCTATACCAGTTTTTTAGGGTTCCGTAGCAAAATAAGTCGCAATGCTTAAAATAATAAATTTTTTGTAGTTACAAAATGTAAACAAACCAGCATATTTTCATATTTTTGTATGCAACTTGCTTTTTTAAAAAAATACTGTCTGAAAGCCCATTTAATGCAGATTATTTGAACATTAACATTATTTATATTTTCAATTATTTTCTGCGTTAAAAAAAATAATCCTACACGTACCTAACTGATTCCTGCGGGCAGGGTGCAGGTTTCGCTCGGTTTTCTGTTGGGAAATAGTATAAGATTTTGAAGTAAATCAACACTATTTAGTATGAATGGTTAAAACAGGTCCACTTGAGTCGAAATCGACTAATAGGAAGCTTCAAATCTGCGACAGGTAGGAGTAGGAGGGTTTCAAAGTACCGAGGCCTCGGCGCTCAGAAATAAAAATGTGCTGGTATCGTTTTAACCTTTGAGACAAGTTTGGTATCGTTTTCAGGTTACTAGATGACGTCCAATTAATTCCCCATACCAGATTTGTAGGGTTCAGTAAAAAAATATGATGCAATACTAAAAATATTATATTTTAGTAATATACAAAGCAAAGACACCCTCATACTTTCATACGTTTGTATCAATCTTAGATAAAGTTTATTAAATACACTGTCTGATAGCACACATAATGTAGATTCTAAAAAATTACAGGAGATATAAATTTGACAATCATTGTAGAATGAAACATTGAATTGAAAGTGATTAGTTTCCGCTTGTTTTAGGTGTTCCGCTATGGCTGACTTCTGGGCATCGTTGTTTTTTACAGCTCTGATATGTTCCTTCATGCGGTCGACTATTGTTCTTTTGGCCTGACCAATGTAAGAACTCCCACAGCTGCAATTAACTTTGTAGACGCCGGGAGTTTGAAGAGGAAGCTGATCTTTAGGCGATTGTAGTAGCTTTCCAATTTTGTTAAAGGGAGTGAAAACAGTTTTTATGGAAAACTTTCCTAATAATCTGCCTATTTTATCCGTCACTCCCTTTACATAAGGCAAAAATGCTGGCTTTTGTTGCGCTTCTTCTGCTTTCCTCTTTTTTGTTTTCTTTTTAGTCTCGCAAGCTTTGACATTATAACCGTTCCGCTGTAAGACCGTCTTGACATGATTCAACTCTTTAGCTAGGTGGTTCACATCACACAAATCGTGAGCCCTATCAACCAACGATCTAACAACAGAATCCAGATGCCGTGGATGATGGTGTGACGTAGAATGCAAATACTTGTCGGTATGCGTTGGTTTTCTGTAGACCGAATGACTTCAAGATCCATCTTCTTTGACCTTAACTCACACATCTAGGAAGGCGAGCTTTTTTGGTCTTCGATCTCACAGGTAAATTTTAATTTTGAGTGAATGTTATTCAAAAATGCCAAGTAGTCCTTTACCTCTTCCTCTTTTCCTCCACAAATTATACAAAAAACGTCATCTACATACATTTTCCATAATTTGACAGTGGATGAGGCTGATAGGATGGCCTCTATGTGTTCCATCCAGATGTTAGCTACTATGGTAGCAACGTGACTGCCCATTGCCACTCCATCAATCTGTAGGTAGTATCGACCATTGTACAAAAAGTAGCTCGTGCTACGAAATAGTGAGTGACAATAGTAGTGGTTCGAGTAACCGAGTAAAACGCAGTCGACGAATCCGAAAGAGGGTAGACAGATATGTTTGCCCTTAGAAAGATGACATCACTCGCCGAGCCAGTCTACTCGTGACCATAGAGCGTGCAACCGCTCCGAAATATCGAGGTAAACAAAAACCTAATCACGGTAATAATCCCGTTTTAAACAATAATTTAAGTGTTTTGTTTTTTCGTTTATTAATTAAAAAATATAAAAAATTACACTAATAGGTATTATGATGGCGAAAATTAGTGACTGTTAGCATAACTGGGCCCTACCAGTTGTAGTATAACTCTGTTAAAACCTACAGTGGTTTCGGAACTCAATCGCCTGACAATTTGTACTAATCGAAATACCGCGTATTCAGTAGATACGCGCCACGCACCGCGCCGGTTTCGCTCAGGTTTGAATAGGGTCTTAATGGATGGGCTAAGAAAACGAACGGAGCGCTCGTTCATGGCGTCTTTTTTTTTAATAGTGCTTGTTTTTCAGGTTTTTTGTTTACTCCCACGCTGCACTGCCGACAGTTGCTGTAACTTTCAATGTTTCATTCTACAATGATTGTCAAATTTATATCTCCTGTAATTTTTTAGAATCTACATTATGTGTGCTGTCAGACAGTGTATTTAATAAACTTTATCTAAGATTGATACAAACGTATGAAAGTATGAGGGTTTCTTTGCTTTGTATATTACTAAAGTATAATATTTTTAGTATTGCGTCATATTTTTTTACTGAACCCTACAAATCTGGTATGGGGAATTAATTGGACGTCATCTAGTAACCTGAAAATGATACCAAACTTGTCTCAAAGTTTAAAACGATACCAGCACATTTTTATTTCTGAGCGCCGAGGCCTCGGTACTTTGAAACCCTCCTACTCCTACCTGTCGCAGATTTGAAGCTTCCTATCAGTCGATTTCGACTCAAGTGGACCTGTTTAACCATTCATACTAAATAGTGTTGATTTACTTCAAAATCTTATACCATTTCCCAACAGAAAACCGAGCGAAACCTGCGCCCCGCCCGCAGGAATCAGTTAGGTACGTGTAGGATTATTTTTTTAACGCAGAAAATAATTGAAAATATAAATAATGTTACTGTTCAAATAATCTGCATTAAATGGGCTTTCAGACAGTATTTTTTATAAAGTAAGTTGCATACAAAAATATGAAAATATGCTGGTTTGTTTACATTTTGTAACTACAAAAAATTTATTATTTTAAGTATTGCGACTTATTTTGCTACGGAACCCTAAAAAACTGGTATAGGGAATGAATCGGGCATCATCTAGTTACCTGAAAATGACACCAAACTTGTCTGAAAAGTCCAAAATAATCCAACAGATTTTTTTTTCTGAGCACCGGGAGGACTGTACTTTAACCCCCTCCCCCCCTCCCTGCACGGTGTTGAATCCGGCTACCGGGCGTTTTTGGCTCAGGTAGATGTATAGAATACCCGTACCTATAGGGCTTTGCTCTACGCAAAAAAAAGTACCTTTTCCCCATAAAAAACAAAGATTCGCGTTTCGTCTGCAACCATTGTGGCGAAAAATTACATGCTGCTGTAACGGGAGTAGGGATGTGACTTGAGCAATAAAAAATCTATTACTTCTAGTCGATTTTTAATAAAAATTGATTCTTTTCATTTTGAACCTTTAATTTTATCAAAAAAATGTTAGTCCATTCACTTTGTTAACAAAACACGCAATTAAATTATTTTTTAAATGCGTAATTAGGTACTAAAAGTGTAATGAACTTCATACAAGGTGTTACAAAACAAAAAATAAAGCCTTTCTGGCGTTAGATGTGGGTATGTACGTTGATGCGACGGGGACAACGTGTGCCATTATATCCACAAATTTTCACGGCCCTACCTAAAACTTCTTTCAAAATTATAGTGTAGGTGTGGGTACTATCGCCAGCAAATCCACCTTCTCATTTAAGGGATCAATCAACTGAAACAGGTAAAGGGTAAGGGGTAAACTCATGCACGATATGAAATTAATACAGCGACCCATTCTTTTTGTTATTCAAGAGATAATTTACACTGGTTTTTCATACATCTGCTAAAAGACTCACCAAGACAACCAAGACCAAACTGCAAGTTGGTCTCCTATAAACGGGGGCCCGTCTTATGAAGCTGACAATTGTATTTTACAATGACACTTTAATGTACGTTGCATCGTCAGCGAGCTGATTCGCTACCAAGACCTGAACTATCCTTACTAGCTTCGTAATGTAAATTGAATGGTCATTGTAAATAACAATTGTCAGTTTTATAAGACGGGACCCTAGTTGAGTTGATATGCTGGCAATGTTCTACACAAACATAATCTATACTTAGCCAACAGCACAGAGGTTCCGCTTAATATCCGCGTTATCAACGTAACCGTCCTCAATTAGGCTTGCTTATCGGGCTAACTGTGCTGGGAACTTTGCTTATGAACTCATGAGGTTGAGCCCCTCATATAGCGATGGTAGTGGTTCAGAATAACATCAACCTATTTTCAACAATTTCTTTTTCCAAGTGTCGAAAAAGGCAACCCAGGGAAAATATCAGGAAACGGGCAGCAGTGTTAAATTAAAACTGAATGTGTCAAATACATAATAATCAAACTTGTTTTGAGACCTTGGCTGCCAAAATAAAGCGCATCGATATTTTGCCTTCAGTACCAGACAATAACTATTGTGCAGAGTGGTGTGGCGGAATCTGCTACTCAATAAATGGATTATCCGCAGCCACAAAAAATGCTGTCACCCACCACACTACGACATTTTTAAATCGTCTGCAAAATACGGACTAATGCCAATGATGATATCTCTATCGATAAGCTTTAAGACGTGATAAGCGACTTTGGTTTTTCATACGATATGTACCTATGCCTCCTAATGGTCAAAGGTTTTCAGTTTTCTAGCTTTTTTGAGCCAAACTTCCGAGATTGGCGCTAGATTTGTCTATACGGTGCAGGTTACAAGCCCACTGGTGAATATCATACTGTAGGTACGTGAATATTATAAAGTATTCTGTGACAAAACTTAGAATATTTCAAAGCGCATTTCAGAGCTAAACTCAGAGCATACTTTCCAGAAACTCCACATTTTCAGAGACTACATTCCCTGTGCGGGGGTGTAGCTCAAAGTGGCTTGATTGAACAAAGCAACAGAACTTAGACGATTCACACACGAATCGGGCGATTTTCCGGTTTGTCACAGACATTTTGACAGCCGATGTGGTAATACTACAAAATAGAGAGATTACGGAAGGTCCACTCGACCTTGTTTAGGATTTTTGCGATTGTTACTTATTACATAGAGAAGGTTGCTACCTGTCAAGAATCTCAAAGTATAAGAATATCAAAACAGCATACCTTTACCTTACCTTTCCAGCCACAACAGTCCACTGCTGGACATGGGCCTCCCTCGTATTGAATAGAATAGAATAGAATAGAATAGAATAGAATAGAATAGAATAGAATAGAATAGAATAGAATAGAATAGAATAGAATAGAATAGAATAGAATAGAATAGAATAGAATAGAATAGAATAGAATAGAATAGAATAGAATAGAATAGAATAGAATAGAATAGAATAGAATAGAATAGAATAGAATAGAATAGAATAGAATAGAATAGAATAGAATAGAATAGAATAGAATAGAATAGAATAGAATAGAATAGAATAGAATAGAATAGAATAGAATAGAATAGAATAGAATAGAATAGAATAGAATAGAATAGAATAGAATAGAATAGAATAGAATAGAATAGAATAGAATAGAATAGAATAGAATAGAATAGAATAGAAATAGAATAGAATAGAATAGAATAGAATAGAATAGAATAGAATAGAATAGAATAGAATAGAATAGAATAGAATAGAATAGAATAGAATAGAATAGAATAGAATAGAATAGAGATAGAATAGAATAGAATAGAATAGAATAGAATAGAATAGAATAGAATAGAATAGAATAGAATAGAATATAATAGAATAGAATAGAATAGAATAGAATAGAATAGAATAGAATAGAATAGAATAGAATAGAATAGAATAGAATAGAATAGAATAGAATAGAATAGAATAGAATAGAATAGAATAGAATAGAATAGAATAGAATAGAATAGAATAGAATAGAATAGAATAGAATAGAATAGACATTTATTCACTGTAAACAAACACAATACACAAAAAAGTAATAAAACAACAACAAAGGCAAACAAAAGTTTAGATAAAGTAAACTAAATAGTGTAGGTGGGTGCAACCATGTCGTCTTAAACTCAAACTATTGGGGGTATTGCCATACTCACCGCGCTTGGCAGGCGGATTGGCGAGCGCAGTGCAAGATGTTTAATTCACAGGGAACGCTGCTGCCCATACCCTGGATAATTATCCATTAGTCGCTTTTTACGACACCCATGGGTAGAATTGGGGTGATGCTATTCTAGGCCGGCATCACACAGCACAATCCGATAAAAATCTTCATAATGATTCTTTAATCCCAAATTTTAATCCAAGAAATATGACGTTCGTGGCAACCATCTTCTTAGTTACCTTGAGTTCTCCTGAGATTCCAGTTATTTCCAGTTAAAGTCGGTAAATGTCAAAATCGACGCTAGTACTGCGTGAGCGATATAGACGCCCCGCGCGCCGTTTTCCTAATTTGTGGTGATACTGCGACTGCCTGCGACACACAAGGTTCTGGGTGGGATACCCAGTGGGTCTGAAGCTGCACCTGATTTAAAAAGAAAGTTGGTTCCATGCTTCGAAGGGCACGTTAAGCCATCGGCCGCGGTTGTTGTTAATAAACACTCAGACTGTCGTCGAGTTCAGGGTTCATGGAGTCGTTGGACGACTCGTTGCTCAACACAAAGAGAGTGTGACAGCCACTGTACAAATAACAAAGCTGTCTTCAAGCGCATCAAAGCCGCTAAGATAAGTTCACCATCTTAATCCGAAATCGGGTTGCTAGGTCATCCGAAGGTTACCGATTTTTCAAATGGGTTGATTTATCAAAAATGGCAACTTGCGACAGCCGCGATTCGATGCAGCGACGCTATCCGGTATTAGTACTTCCTTAATTCCTTTTGAAAAAAAAAAGTTTTTCAGATCCAGACCAAGAAGCACCGTAAAGTCATGCGGTGCTTGTGAAAACCGCTTTAGGGTACAAAATTACCTCTGTCCGATTTCGAGCGAATCCTTAGAAACTTTTGTCAGAGTTTTGATTAAGCCTGACTTTTGGTTTTGGTTGCTGGCTGGAGTTCGAAGGGAAATTGAAGACTATTCCGCGAAATCCGCGGTCTCATCCTTTAGGTAGGTAGGTAATGTAGGTATGATAAAAAACAAGGAAAGCAATAACTTTATAAAAATGGGATTCAACACACCGCCTTTTGGGGAACTGTTGATTAGAAAATCATTGTTGGTTAACATATTTCAATGGTCCCGAATTTTATGACTAACTAGATTAGTAGATATCTATCCAAAGCCGACAACAATACTTAAATCTCTTCAACAAATTACCTCAATTTAAGGTTTAAAATAAGTAGCTTTGTGTATGTATACCAATATTGTACTGTAGCACTGTACTGTTATTACTAGATTGTACGAGTTTATTTCAAAGTTATGCTAAATATTTACAGTTTTGATTTGTTGGTTTGGCAGCGGTCTTGTTATTAATGAGTTCCTCGCTCAGTCTAGACATTATCTTGCAAAGTTTCCTGTAATTTCAGGGTTGCTAGGTGTCGGAAAGAGTCTAACTCACATGTTTGAAAAAGAAGAAGTTACACACCTACATAACCCGACATTATGCCGTCCTATCCAGTATTTTCCCGCGAGATGGACAGACGATCTGGTCAAGTCCGCGGGGAAATGCTGGATGAAGGCCGCTTCTAATCGGACAAGGTGGAAATATTTAAAGGAAGGCCTATGTTCAACAGCGGACGTCCTATGGTTGATATGATGATGATGATGATAATCTAGTATTTATCCGGTCAAATACTTAAACTCATCTGCCAGAAAACAAATGTCATCTGCCAGCGTCCTGAAGAACTGATTTCTTCAAATGCAGGCTTGGTTTCATACCACCACATTTTTACTACAGATTTTAACAAATGAAAGTCTCGTCCTTGTTTATTACAACTGGCAACCCTAATGGTTTTCTTTAATTGTTTATGATAAATGTACTCGATTTTCAGTTTGACCTAAAGTTTTTGATACGAATACGAGAAAGAGATCTAATTAGGAAACAAAAAGCAGACTCCTCTTTATAAGAGTTTATTAACATCAAAGTTCATTGTCTTGTGACGTGAACAATCGACGCTTCGTTTGATAAACATTTGTATGTTCATCTTACAATTTTCAACAATTTCGTAGGTATACCTACAAATGAATTCTCCTATATGCCGGTGCCAGCTTTGAATAGCATCCATCTGCCCATTTGTGTTGTAAGAGGGGGCTAAGGGAATGCAGCAGCGTCCCCTGTGACTGCAATATCTTGCAATGCGCTGCCTGCTAACCGTGGTCAGTATGGCAAATAGGTACCTCCCGATAGATAGGGGAAGACCTACGTAAAGTAGTGGACTATAGTGACTGTTAAGGGCAGGTTAGTCCAATCGATCTATTTTCAGTTGAGTTATATGGCATGAAATGATCATTTTTCTGATCCAGAAAAAATATATGTTGTTGTTCATGAACCATTCTAGATTAATTAATGGTTCAAAACACGATATTCATTACTTTGCTCGATCATAAAAAATTCCAAAGATAGGTAACTTTAGCTTATTTTATGATATTTTTTCAGTTTTATATAAATAATTAATAATGCTATGTTTAATAAAAGTATATCAATAAATAGAAAATCACATGATCTAAATAATTTAATGGATAGTTTTTTGAAATAATGTATATTGACAAGATGAAGGAAAAAGGAGAAAAATGGCCAAAAGTGAGCTTAATAGCGTATCTATTCACACGTATCTAAAATTACAGAGACGGCGCATTGTGGACTAACCGGCCCTTAAGGTAGAATCTGTAAGGCTATTCCAAATTTATATATTGCTCTAGACAAGATGCCGTCTGTACTGCTGTTAAATGACGTGTCAAAATCGCTCAAAAGATTTATTTCTTTGAGAGTAATTTATAAAAACGGGCCATAAAGTGCTATTGACAACTTTGACGGATAAAATTACCTAGAATTGCCATAAAAACAAAGAATATTATGTAAGATAGAAGGATGACTTGCTCATACGTTAGTACACCTTTGAGATTCATTAGAAAATATCTTTCTTTTTAACTCGCTTGAACTGCGACTGTACCCTATCACACAAAAGTCTGTGGCGTTACGGGTCTCTCCCTATTCCGTATTGGTGTTTCTATTTGTTTGTTGAACATACAAAATAATTGTCCGACACAATCTAAGGCGAAGTTTCTAAGAGATAAGGAAAGCTAGAAGATTTTCGCAATACCTAATCTAGGTACATGTATTGTAGTTGGTACAGATGCCGAAGGTCGCAGGTTCAAATCCTGCCTGCGGTGCAAAATTTTCGAAGTTTTCCAAAAATTGTATACCTAACACAAGAAGTGTTTTAAAATTTGGGATTCTACATGTATTAAGTATAGGCAGGGTGAAAAATTACAAGTGATTGGCTTTGAAAGCCAACAATTGAAACAATTTTCTCTAAAAACATAGGCGGTTATCATACACACCGTGCGATTTTACGGTGTGTAGCCCGATCCGGTTTTAAGACGAAAACCGGATGTAGTGAGAAAAGTTACCGTCCCCAATTGTGTCTGTCAAAGGTTGTCATTATGGAGGTTGTGCGTGCAAATCACCATATGTTACTGGCTGTTAGACAATTGCCATTTTAATACATTACACATCATATTACAGAAAATCATCACGTTAATCAAGCTATTTTGTCGTTTGTCTTAAACTTCGAGCAACACAGCCTACCTGCTATCATAGGTCTTACAGTATATGAATTTCTCTTCTCATTATTATTTTAATTTGTGGGCGTCCGCGCGTAAAGGGTCCAAGTGTCGGCATTTAGTTTCCGAGATATTTGCATTTTTGTGAAATTAGGATTTTCACAGTCACATCTTTGGATGTCTGTTACAAAAAAAGTGTTGAAGAAATTGTTCTTATTGGTAGTCAGTAAAATAGAGGGACTATACTAGATTTCGAAATTGGTCATAAGTCTATATCAGCTCACTAGACCTCCGAGATATTTGCATTTTTATAAAGTTGGGTTTTTTGAAGTTAAAACTTTGGAGGTCTAAAAAACTGAAAGTTTCAGGATATATGTTGGTTTTTATAGTCAGTATTATAAAGAGACTCTACTAGATTCCGAATCTGATCTTAACTCAATACCCCACAGATGGACCCTTTACGCGCGGACGCCCACATTTGTGTTCCGTTTGACGATCTGTCACAACGACAGCTTGAACATACATGTCAAACTAAAGCACTGATCTCTGTCTCTCTCTAGACAGGAGTCAGTCAAGCACAAGCAGTATATCGTACGCCTGACGCAACATGACATTGAATTGACAGCAGTAGAAGCGATATGCAAACTAGCTAGATACCACAAAATAGAGAGTTTACAGAAGGTTCACTCGGCCCTATTTCGGATTTTCGCGATTGTCACTTGTTACATAGCCAGGGTTTGCTACTGTCAAAAATCTCAAAGTATAAAAATATCAAAACAGCAAAATCTGATGAAGAACGTCATATGATTCTGAGTTGACTTTGAATCCAAGAAATATGACGTTCGCGTCAACCACCTTCTTATTTACCTTGACTTCCCCTGACATTCCGGTTATTTCCAGTTAAAATCAGTAAGCGTCAAAGTCGTCACTAGTACTAAGTGAGCCATCTGTAAAGGCGCACCGGTTACCTAATTTGTGTAGACACAATGTGCTTTGGTTTGAGTGAGACAGGGCACAGGTGCAATGTTCAGACGTGCAAATCCCTTTATATGCGTCTGTCTTTATGATTAATAGCAACATGCTCCATGACATGTGTCGAAATATAAATATTCTACTCAGATTTGGAAATAAGAAAAAATATTTTACTTACATTCAAAGCAATTTCAAAGGCTATATTTGATTTATATTCCAACCTACACTTCTTGGAAAAAGTTACGTTGTCACCAGTCCATCATTGTTTTTAGTATGAGTAGCTATAGTTAGTGCTCTTTGGTGTCAGTCACCAGTCAAATTTCAGCTGAAATAAACTTCCAAATCAGACACAATGTTGTTTGCTAGAACTCTTTAATACGTACCAATCGTTTTATGCCTGTGTAGCTATCGGTCTAAAAAGCGATACATCAAACTCTGTACTACCGTATAACCTTTATTTCACTTTACACATTCAGTACACACAGCTCAAAAAGTGTTTTCCTTAGAGTATATATGTTACCGGCCAAACCCGATTTTAGGATTAACTAGTTTTTCCTAGGCCAAAGTAGTTTATCCTACATGCGGTTGGATAAACCGGTATAGACTAGGCTAAACCGGTCCGTCCGATGGCCGATAGGAGAAACTAGTCAATCCTAGGCTGAACTATAGTCTGATTTTTATTCAGATGTACTAAACTGACAGCTGAGATCGGCCTTTTGTTTTTAAAATGTTGCAAGCATGAGGCTAGTGTTGTGGTTTGACTCATTCATTTTATTCATTGAACTGTTGTCCCATGATTCCTCGATGTATTTGTTTTTGTAAATACTTAAATATGCTCAATAAATACATTCTTTACGTTACGTTAAAGAGTATACGTTACGCGTATACTTTACGTTTATACGCAAAGTTTTCGTTTAGTTTATAGAATTCAAAAATGAATAATATTGAAATTTGAAATGTAGGTACTTTTCAATAAATTTACATTAATGATATCAGACTGTTACTAGTTATGTTCTCATTAGCTTTCAAATAAAAATTTCGTCAGACAGGAAATAAATGTGAAGTTAGTTTGTTATATACATAGTAGTATGTTTGTCTTATAGGCCAATTTAATATTGAAAATTGAAATAAACTAAATTTATTTTCATAAAGATTCAATCACAATCTTTGAATCACATAACTTGATCATTTGGGTACAACACTATTTATTTATTATTTTAAAATGCAAATACGTGGCAACCCACCAAACGTCAGTTCAGTCCATCTGAATAAAAATCCAACTATAGTTGAGCCTAAAATTAATAAGTACACTTCAGGATAAACTGATTTGGCGTAGTTAAAAATGGTTAAGGCTACAGTGACGTAGCTCTAGAGGGTAAAGGGTAAAGTTCTACATCCTGGAGACATCAGACATCCTGAAGACTCGAACACCCTAGAGGGTGGGGTGTAGCATTGGATACTGAAGGCTCGGAAGCCCTGGAAGGATGCATCACTCCAGGTCGTCCCTCCAGGGCGTCGGAGCCTTCAGGATGTCCGATGCTACACCCCACCCTCTAGGGTGTTCGAGTCTCCAGGGTGTCCGATGTCTCCAGGTTGACCGACGTTACCCTTTACCCTCTAGAGCTACGTCACTGTAGCCTTAACCATTTTTAACTAAGCTAAACCAGTTTATCCTGAAATGTACTAATTAATTTAAGGCTCAACTAGTTCAGCTTAGGATTAACTAGTTTCTCCTATCGGCCATCGGATGGACCGGTTTAGCCTAGTCTATACCGGTTTATCCAACCGCATATAGGATAAACTACTTTGGCCTAGGAAAAACTAGTTTATCCTAAAATCGGGTTTGGCCGGTAACATATACATTCCTAAGTAGGCTATAGAATGCGCCTAAAAAGTTAGAACGGATAACACTAGTAAGAACACAACCTCTCTATCCATTGTAGCTTGTATTTTTGTAGCTTGCTTACAGGTATAACGGGAAAGTGTTTTCCTTTGTCATTATTATTTCCAAACACCTTGATATTATTTTTGTCATCTCCCCTTCCAAATTGGACATTTGCCTGTTATTCTTGTCATCTTCCAAGGCACACATTAAGCTCGTTTCACTGAAACACGAAAACACTTTTCACCTTGGTCCTCTCGCCTCATGATTACTGGGAGATAGCGAATTATGCAGAGGAAGACATCAAATGAACCGGCAACGCGATTATTTTGCTCGGAAACTTGAGAAAATTTATACGAAATGTTTGCTTTCTTTCTGCTTAAGGGTGGGTAGACATTCATCGCTTTGGCGATAATATGTAAAAACTCGGAATGTAAGGCATAGTGTACCGAAAACCAAACTATTCTGATATCAATAAGTACATAGTAAAAAGTAATGATATAGTGAGTGTCGTGTGTACAGACTGGTCGGTGAACGATAACTCTATAACCCAGCCAACACTACAAAAGCTTTTGCATCGCAAGTGACACTGGCTATTTTGAAAATTCATAATAAAGATATGGCAGATTTCTACCCCAAAATGCAAATTAAAAAAAACCGCAGTCCGGTACATTTGCTTGTTTTCATTCAAACACAGCATTGCGAAACTCGCTCCGATCGGCAGCATACCCTCACCCAACAAGCAAATGATCTAAATTAGCATAGCTGTGATTCAGGTTGGCTTGCAATTGTTTATTTGTCGTATAATTCCCCACTTTCCCGTTCCACTGAATTCCATTATTGTGTTTGTGAGAGTTGACGCCGTTATCGTCATTTGTTTTTCGGAAATGTCTATGGAATTTGTTGATCCTACATTTTTATTTTGGTAGCGGCGCCGCGTTTCGATTCTGTGGGCCTTACGCCCGATGACTAATTATTTTTTATCTGATGTTGTGAACCTATTCTTGACAAAAAATATAACTGAAATACATACACATGGGTAGGCAGAGCGTAAACTGCTGTAAAAATGGCCACTTACACCACGTTTGACAAAAGTCTAAGAGTCATTCAAAAGACTTTGTTTCACCATAGTGACAGGTTATAAACATGTTGCCTAAAGGTGGGCTTAAAAACCAAGCGACGCGACAACGACACGCGTGGGTGGTCGCCGTCAAATTTTGACGGCGTCGTTGTCGCTGCGGTCTTGTAGAAAAACCCGACCGCATCAACTGACAGCGCCACGCAGCAGATCCCAAGTAGCATTACGAATGTTAGTAAATTCTTACTAGTCTTTTATAAGAGTAAAGATTGATTTAGCTAAAACAAAAAGTTTTCTTTTATAATTTTATTTATAAAACGGCACAAAATTTAAGCATTTGATAGACGAATCCCAAATCGACTTTTAGCAATTTTGCGAACGTCTTTGTTGATACCTGCATTAAGTTTAGGATAAATATAGATGCATAATAGTGTTGCCACTGTCGTTTTACTACTGTTGAACAAAGGTTGTTTTCGTACCAATGCCAACCGTTCATACCCAGTAAGGCGCACCCTATAGCTTGTGTTATTAATTTATCTCCTGTTATTATGATATTTATTTTTGGATATGTATTTTCATAGGCACTTCGTTGAAAATAATACATTATTACGACAAAGTTGACTAAAACAACTCTTTTAAAACATGCTTCTAGTAAGTTGTATGGTAGAACCCTCTGTCCTTGTGCACGACAAATTAACGTATTTCTTCAGCTGCTTTTTTTCCTGCTTATGATACCTACATTCTATAAATATAAACTCATAATTTTTGTTACATTTGTTCTTTTGTACAAATTAATTTCGTTTTGGTTTTGCGTGGCATATGATTAATTTGGTAGAGCATAATATACAGCATAATATGGACATAAATGTAAAGGATGATTGACTCATAAGAGATAAATACATCCGCTCGATTTATCTTTCGCTCTACTGTTTGATAAATATCGTATATTTTCGAACCCTGCTCACTGAGACCATCTTTTTGCGCCCTAAGAGTCAGTTTCTACTGAAAGCGACGAGGTGAGACGATACGCGACGCTGCAATGTCAGTTCAAAGCGACATCAAGATGCAACGCGCGATGCCGCTCGATGCATCTTGAAGCTGCACGAAACCGAGACGAGAAGAGACGCGACGCTGCAATGTCTGTTCTGGCGACGTCTGATTTCCACGCTCAGTGTTGCGGTGATAAAAAAGAACTTACTACTCTTAGAAACACAATAGGAAATAGATTAGGAAAGTAACCTGGTTCTACTTGGTACCTACTACCTACTATACTTGGTACCTACGTCGCCGACCTTTGCAATGATAATGACGTCATACTACTCCAAGAGACATGGCTACTATGTACTGACCTACACATACTGCAAAACCTACACCCAGATTGCGACGCTATAGGCTCTTCGTCAGTCGACACATCCGCTGGGCCACTAGTGGGCCGACCGTATGGAGGGATGGCAATTATATATAAAAAATCCCTAAAAGTAACATCAACATTGCTGTGCGACTCGACCAGACTATCAGCAATTGAAATAGCGCTCACCAGCCAACATAAACTTCTTCTTATAAACGTGTACATGCCCGTATGCAAAAGCGACAACCTGCCTGAATTTTCAGACTGTCTCTGTAAAATGCACAGCATAGCCCAGGATAGCGGCTGCAGCGATACGCTTATACTCGGGGATTTCAACGCCGATTTTACTACAATATTCGGCAGAGAACTGATGGGTTTCTGCGAGGAGTACGGTTATGTATGTATAGACTCACTAATGCTACCTACAGATACATACACCTTTGTCAGCGACGCGCATGGAACCGTATCATGGCTAGACCATTGCCTGACCACCGAGCATATGAAGAAATGCATGAAAACCACAACGGTCGACTACCAGGTCACGTGGACCGACCACCGCCCCATTCAAGTCACACTCAACATTGACGGGCTATCAAGAATGTCCAATAACACCTCAGACTGTTCAGCACTGAATCCCTGGGCATGGAAGCCGCGCGATGACCAGGATATCGCTCGCTATACCGAATGTATGACAAAATATCTGCCATACTCGAAATATAATCGCGAGCCTAACTCCAACTCAGAAATAAATAATACCTACGAGTCACTAATCACCGCTATGCAGTCAGCGTCCCAAACCACATTCCAAACGAAACGTAAACCTAAAAAATACAAACATGTCGCCGGCTGGAGCAAACACGTAGCAGAGAGCTACGAAAGGTCGCGCGTAGCACTAATCAGCTGGCACAGCGCGGAAAGACCGCGTGACGGGGAACTCGCCGAGAGCCGTAAATTATCACGATCGACATTCAAAAAAGCCCTCACATTATGCCAACAAGAGGCGGACCAACATAAAATGGACAGCATAGCAAACTGCATGAAAGACAAGAACTTCTTTAAATTCTGGCAGAAAACTAATAACATATGCAAGTCGCACTGCTCGACCCCTTCAAATATCGATGGCGTGACTGATAACAAATCGATTGCAAACCTGTTCATCAATAAGTTTACACACGCGCCCCCCGCCGCCACCGCCGCCCCGCCGTCGCCCGGCCAACCGGTTACCACGCTGCCGACGTCGTCTGCCTCCACATTAACTGCGCTCGATGCGCCTACGCACGGGTGCGACAGTGATAACGATATCAACAAAATAACTCCGAAACTACTACACATGATCATACGCAATACAGCGCGCGGTAAATCACCTGGGCACGACGGTTTATCCATAGAACACATTAAATACCTAGGCCTCCCGATGTGTGAGATACTATGCCAGCTATTCAAAGCGATGATTAGGCAAACACATATACCTACATCATTTGCGAAGACCGTCATCGTACCTATTTGCAAAGATAAACAAAAAGGCGTGACTCACTCGAATAACTATCGCCCGATAGCGCTAGCTGCAATAATAGCGCGGCTTTTTGAAAAAGTTATTCACAACTTATCAGAAAAATACCTCACTAGCAGCGACCATCAAATGGGATTTAAAAGCGAAACATCTACAAGCACCGCTATCTACGTGGTCAAACAAGTGGCCCATTACTACAAGCAACGAAATACCTCCGTGATAGCGTGCTACCTGGACCTCAGCAAAGCTTTCGACAGAGTATCACACTCGCTCCTGTGGAAGAAGCTGTACGCCCGAGGAATGCCAGAAAATTACATCAAAATACTAGAAAAATGGCACGAGCTTCAAACGAACACCGTCAGATGGAACGGCACCTACTCTGAACCTGACAAGCTCCACTGCGGCGTAAGGCAAGGCGGGTCCAGCTCTCCTGTAATTTTCAATGCCTACATGGACGATCTGAGCACCAGATTAAAAGAGTGTGGTGTGGGCTGCTACATGAATGGCATATGCGTGAATCACGTATCCTACGCGGATGACATGGTTCTACTAGCACCCTCAGTAGCCACCATGAGACGTCTGCTCACCATATGTGAAGAATACGCCCTGGAACACAACATGCTATACAACGCCACTAAATCCGTATTTATGGTGTTCAAATCCTCAAACACGCCAGCCGAAAATCCTCCTCTATACCTAAACAAAGCGAAGCTAAGCAAAGTCGAAGAGGTTAAATACCTAGGCCACATAATCAACTCAGACTTACGAGACGAAGCTGATATCGAGCGACAAAGGAGGGCCATTAACGTAAAGGGCAACATGCTGGCGCGTCGCTTCCAGCGCTGCAGTCGTCCCGTGAAGCGGACGCTATTCACTGCCTACTGCACCTGCATATACACAGCGGAGCTATGGTGCAACCACACCAAGGCAGCATACAACCATATACGTGTCCAGTACAACAACGCGTGGCGGGCGCTGCACCGGCTACCGCCCTGGTGCAGCGCATCTGGAATGTTCGCGGAAGGTCGAGTCCACGGCTGGGAGGCGCTGATGCGTCACACCACAGCGCGAGCGGCAGAGCGCATACGCACGTCCCCCAACACCATAGTCCAGGCGACGCGCTCATGGGTAGCCAGCCCTATCCACGCGGCCTGGAGGCGCTTCCAGTACCGTGCAGTGTAGTGTGGTGTAGTGATATAGGGACTTTCTACTTCCTTTCGTGTGTGCTGTGTCTATATTGGGTATACATGTGATGTGTCAGAGATAATTTTGTATAATACAATGTAATTTGGTAAGCACTTTAAAATGTTGTTCTTGAATAATGTATATGTACCTATAATTTATTGACATGTAAAATATTATTTATTTTGATTATTTGACTTGACATACTTAACTTAGGTTGATAAGTTGAATGCATACTTTGTTATTTATTGTTTTTCTAATTTATTGTAACATATAATGTACTTAATTGAAATGAATCAGTGTAATATGGGATATTCCTGGAATAAAACTATTTTATTATTATTATTATTATTATGCAGGGTAGGTGGTTGTTATTGTACTTAAAAAAGACCAAGGGCTTGTCAGACTCGTCCATTCCAGAGTTCTGTAGTCATCCATTTCAGTGTTCTCTAGTGGATAAATGCCCGCATGGCATGCGTCTGTTACACTCCTCGACCCCGATCATACAGGCTATGCGTATCAGTTTTCTTAGGGAAGTTGTCAGCTATACAAGATCTAATATACAAATGTAATTTGTTGATTGTTAAATCTTAGATTTTTGTTGGGCTGTGGCCGAAATAAATTTAATTTCTTTCTTTCTTACATTAGAGATAACAGCTGTAAAACTAAAAACTATATCTTGGTAACTATGTATGCTAGGCTATCAGTTTTATTGGGTAAAAATGTAGACCTTGATAGACCTTCATTTGAAGTGACAGCTGACAAACTAAAAACTCGTTTATTTATATAGTTATGCATGCAAGACTATCAATTTATCTGTAAAAAGTGAAGGCCTTGATAAGATGAGCATTTCTAATGACGGCTGTCAAACAAAAACTTGTTTATTTTGGAAGTTATGCATGCTAGACTATCAGTTTGTTTGTAAAAGTTGTAGACCTTGATTATACCTATATTTGAGGTGACAGGTGTCAAACGAAAACTCGTTTATCTAGGTAATTATGCATGCTAGAATATCGTTTTTGGGAAGATGTAGGCCTTGATGATACTTATTATTTTATGTGACAGCTCAAACTAAAAACTCATTTATCTCGGCAATTATTCACGCTAGACTTAGTTTCTTTGGTAAAGTTGTATCACATGATGAGACCTTTATTTTATGTGACAGCTGTCAACAAAAACTCGTTTATTTCGGCAATTACTTATGCTAGACTGTCAATTGAAAAGGGTAATAACTTTCCCAAACAAATTGATAGTATTGCACGAATGATTGCCGCTATAAACGAGTATTTAGTTTGACAGCTGTCACATAAAATTAAGGTCTCATGAAGGCCTACAACTTTCCCAAACAAACATAATATTGTCTAGCATGAAAATTTGCCGAGATAAATGAGTTTTAAGTTTGACAGCTGTCACATTAAATGAAGGTCTCATCAAGGCCTACAACTTTCCCAAACAATCTGGTAATCTAGCTTGAATGATTGCCGAGATAAACGAGTTTTCAGTTTGAAATTATCACATAAAATGAAGATCTCATCAAAGCCTACAACTTTCCCAAGCAAACTTATTGTCTAGTATGAAAATTTGCCGATATAAACGAGTTTTAAGATTGGCTGATGTCACATAAAATGAAGGTCTCACCAAGACCTACAACTTTCCCAAAAAAACCGGTAGTCTAGCTTGAATGATTGCCGGGATAAACGAGTTTTTGTTTGACAGCTACCACATAAAATAAAGGCCTCAAAGCAAGGCCTACAAATTTCCAAAACAAACTTATTTTCGAGCATGCATAATTGCCGAGATAATAATAGTTTATGCAACTGTCTTATAACGGAAGGCTTTAGAACGCGAGTGTCTGTTTATCACACTAGGCGCAGCCGATTGTGATAATAGTTTGACACGAGCATACTAAAGCCTAATTATATGCAGTTGCATATTACACTATTTTATCTACACTCTACAAAAAAACTATAAGAAATAATTCTAAGCTCTCCGCACTGCACTATGGCGATTGCAAGCCTATCAACGGAACCACTAACTAAACGAATAAATATTCAAATGGAGGTTCAGAAATCGAAACAACTTTTAAAATCAAAAGGTATTTTTAGGTAAATTTTTATTCGAAAAATGATTAATTGAAATGAAGATTTAATAATAAATATGTCCTCATTATTTCAAGGCTCATCCTGGGTGACATTTGTATTTTTTATTGGGTTACTTTTGGCACTGGAAATAAAAAGTTGCATGATCATTTAATTTTTTTGAAGCACACTTGGAATTGAGTTAATTTATGTAGCTGGTGGTGATAAGTTTTTTTTAAGGTTGCATTTTTATAAAGGAGTTCATAACGAAACTGCATTCGATTATATAAAACCAACATTACTAAACGAGTGTTGATAAACGTGTTCATAGTTTGACAGCTGTCGTTTGATAGATCTCGCCAAGGCTTACCATTTTTTCTAAGAAATTGGTAGTCTAAGATTTATAGTTTCCAACATAAACGAATCTTATTCTTGACAACTGTCATCTGAAAGATCTGAAATGCATTTTAGTTACTTACAATACCGTATTTGCAATATCATTGTATATTACCTACACGGAATTACTAGAAACCAGAGGGAATCCGGTACGGAAATTTTTACAGAATGCTCCTATAAGGGTTTTATAACAAGTTTTGTTTAAGGCAACTGTTTGCTACTTGGGACATGGATCTCACTCAAGCAAAATTCACTCTTAACACATTTGACATTCATCTCAATTTACTATGAATTGTTGATGTCAGATACGTCGTTTAGGATGTAACTCGGCTTCTAAAACTCTGTCAAAAATTATGTCATTCGCACGGAAAGGTACTGATGACAAAAAAGGTATACGAGTGCTGATAAGGGTTTCTTGTTGGAAAATCCTGAATCACAAATTTTTGGGTGAACTTTGTTTGGGCTATTAGGTAGACAAACATATTAAAACACGTCACCTCTCAGAGGCTGGGCGCCTTGGAGAAATTACATAGAAAGTCCTAGTTTTTGATCTGTATAACTAATACAACAATACTGTATACGATATAATATTGCATCGTATGCAATACTATTATTGTATTAGTTTATGAAAGCTTAAGAAATGTTATAAATATTTAGTTTGACAGTTTTTACTCATTCCCAATCGTTTTCCAGGTATGAGCTCTGAACAATTTTGGAAATTCCAACCCATATAACATAGATTTAGTAAAAGCTATCAAGACTCAATGTTAGAGAAGTTTATTAGATTTAATTTTTTAGAATAACAACATTCTGTACGATGTATCGTTTTCGAGTGATAAGCCGATAATCGAAATTCTCTTGTCCTGTCCTGTGTCACCGACTTACTGCCAACCTGGATGAGTACTAACCCGTAAGCTAGCTTCAGGAGTGGATACTCAACCATGGATCACATTCACGCCGTCAAGCAGCTAACAGAGAAGTGCAAAGTGTACAACCGGCCCTTGTGTTTCACCTTCGTTGACTATGAAAAGCTTAATGAAAAGGCATTCGACTGTTCGTCATCTGACAAACAATCAAAATGTATTGTCAGTTTTTCACTCTCTGCATCGCTGCGGTATAGACAGGTGATGTGTGGATGTCCTCCGGGAGTCAAACGGGTAAACTTTTGACCAACGTACTAGAAGATATCATGAAGACTTTAGATTGGAGCGAGAAAGGAGACAATTTCAACGGAATACGCATGTCGCACCTGAGATTTTCAGATGATCTCATCCTTATTGCCGAACGTTTTCTGGGTCTCCAGCAAAATATCGCATCTGCATGATGCCTTCCTGAAGGTCGGTCTCAGGATGAACATGTCCAAAACCAAACGTTGAAAGTCGACGTAAAACCAAAGTCAAAAATATAGGTAAGCGTGTGACGAGGTTAAGGTGGAGATGGGCAGGACACTTGTAAGACGAAGTGACGATCGGTGGAAAAAAGCAGTCACGAAGCGGTGGCCAAGATTAGTGAAAAGGTCAGTGGGCAGACCACCTGCTCGATGGTCCGACGATATCATCAAGCTTATAATATGACCTCACTGGCACAGGCTAGCACGGGACCATGAGGGCTGGCTTAGTAGAGAGGAAGCCTATACCCCGCAGTGGGTGGATGGCTGAGGGTGATGATGATGAACCAAAATTCTGACCTTCTATGCGCTTCCGTGAGATATTTTAATATTTTTATCTCCTTCATAGCCCATATAAAGTTCCGTCGTTAATTTTGTAGTTCAGGATTTTCCAACTAGAACCATTCATTCATTTATCTACCACTCTAATGCGGATGGAGCGTTTTACATTGGAAGCAAAGAATAATTTTGCGACAGTAACCAGAATTGAAAAATTTATCTACTTATTTTATGGTTCCAGTCTTGGATCTTCCAGTTTTTTTGCAATCCATACCCGCATACCACTGGTCAAACCAAAAAAGGGCGTAACTAGTTTCTTTAAACTTTACAGCAGAACATGGTTTGACTTGTACTGCCATGTTTATTTAGGGGGGTTAGATCGTCACCCGCCACGCTGATCCAGTGCGGGTTGGCGGGTCGCCATTGCCTCGTCCGTTTACCAGCATGGCGCACCAGGGGCAGGTAAGGTTGGCTTGGGCCCCGAAGGTGTTGGTAAGGCCCCTTACACCCCTATCTTTAATAGTCACTATAATTACACTATCTTTAATAGTTTCCGAGAAGAATAAAGATAACTGAAATTTGGGACATATAAATGGGGTAAAGGAGGAAAGCATGGGGGTCCAACTTGCTTCCCTTCTTTTCCTGAAGCTTACATATTATATAAGCTACACACATGCCAAATTTCATGCTTTCTGCCGAATGGGACCATACCCCCATTTTATTTTAAAATATTAATAATAGGGTATCTAATCCTAGTTTATTTTTATACAAGCTATGAAGTCGTATTATTAGATATTATTCGATTAGAATAATGAACTATAGTAGGATTTTTATACAGATAGACTCAATTGACGTTTGGTGGGTTGCCATTTTTTTGTATTTTTTTTTTTTTTTTTTTTTTTTTTTTTTATTTATGATGGGCTTACTCTTGACCCCAATCTTACCCTAGAGCAGAGATGGGATCTACGGTGGAGCGAGCTTGCCCAGAAGATGCCTATTCACTCTAGACTTAAAGAGATTCAGGTTATATGCACTCGGAAATACAGACGCAGGCAGGGAATTCCATTCTTTAGCCGTGCGCATAATGAAAGATGATTTGAAGCGCTTAGTGCGTAATGTGGGTATATCAACTAAGAACGGATGGTAGCCGGCCGTGCGTCTGGATGTCCGATAGAAGAAAGGAGACGGTGGTATGAGCTCATGCAGCTCACGCGCACACTCTCCGAAGTACAATCTGTAGAAGACCGATAGGCAAGCAACCTTGCGGCGGTGAGCCAGGCTGTGAAGCTTGTGAAGATTTTAAAATAATAATAACATAGTGTTGTACCCAAATGATCAAGTTACGTGAATCAAAGATTGTGATTGAATCTTTATGAAAGTAAATTTAGTTTTTTTCAATTTTCAATATTAAATTGGCCTATAAGACGAACATAGGTACTACTATTGTGTGTAACAAACTATTTCCTGTCTGACGAAATGTTTATTTGAAAGCTAATGAGAACATAACTAGTAACAGTCAGATATCATTAATGTGAATTTATACAACATTACATTTTAAATTTCAATATTATTCATTTTTGCTTTCTATAAACCAAACGAAAACTTTGCGTATAAACGTAAAGTATACGCGTAACGTATACTCTTTTACGTAACGTAAAGTATGTACGTAATATACAGGGAGTAACAGAAAGGGTATAACAAGCCGAAAGGAGGTCAAAGTACTCATGAAACTGAACAACTTTCCCCATGGAACATGGGCCGAAATATGAAAAAAAAATTTGGACCTCCCATACAAAATCGCCGATGAGCTAATTGATTTACTATGGGAGGTCCAAATTTTTTTTTCATATTTCAACCCATGTTCCATGGGGAAAGTTGTTCAGTTTCATGAGTACCTTGACCTCCTTTCGGCTTGTTATACCCTTTCCGTTACTCCCGGTATACGCAAGTATTTATTGAGCATATTTATTTACTAAAACAAATACATCGAGGAATCATGTGACAACAGTTCAATGATTATATATAATGAATGAGTCAAACTACAACACTAGCCTGATGCTTGCAACATTTTAAAAACAAAAGGCCGATCTTAGCTGTCAGTTTAGTCTATCTATCTGAATAAATATCCTACATAGTAGATAGCCCACCGTGACACATATCAAAATCCAAGTCAGGCATGTCAGTGCCAATAATGTTATCAACACCACTCCATTCGTTCACAAACCCTTTCCAACCAAAGAGATTCGAAGATTCGAATACAATCAGCACTACAGCTTGCAGTATTGAAGATTATCTAAACAAATATTAACGAAACAATAACAGAAATTATTAGGCCAAAATAAAATAAACTTAGCTCTTCTTAGCTACTCTTAAGTCACGCGCCGTCAATCGTCATATATTATTTAAATGACGATAAAGACTATTCGTGATAAAAAAATACCTACCGTCTCCTAGGACAAAAGTTCAGACAAAGCGTGTTGTGGTGTGGATTAAGCTAAAAAATATAATTTTAGAATTCCATTGTCATGGTGTATCAAACTAAAAATTGTTATTTTTTGGTTACATCACTTCGTGATACGACCAACGGTGAAGACAAGAGAATATCTGAATGTCACTAATTTACAGTGTTGCCGGATCTTTGCTATAGTTTGCTCCAATTTTTTTTATTTTTATTAGCAGGTTTTCCTATATAAATACTTAAACTCGAACTTTTGGGGTTGTTTATACTCTTGTTTCTTGGTCATATTTTATCGATCTGCTTAACGTAGACGAACAGCTAATCGGCACCACCGCACCACATCAATTGTTACCTCATCTCACCTTAACCACCAAATGCATGAGCCCCTGTCGTGTGATGAGGTTGTTACTGCCATCAGACATTAGCATTGACCTTACATCAGGCGATATACTCAAATGTGGCGGAGTGGAGCTAAACTCGTTGTTATGGAAACTTTTGTTTGAATGTGAGAGAAAGAGCGATTTCCGGGTGGTTTTAAAGTTTCGCATTAGTGCCCTCTCAAAAACAAAGGTGACCTTTCTGACTGCAAGTCTGTATGGCATAAAGTAGAGTCGGACGCCCTGGAGTTAGCAATTAGAGAGAGATGCATAACTCACTTTTCCACTCCTTGTTCCTCGTCGGGAATGAAAAAAAAAGCCATAATACTAAACAAATCTAGGATTTCGCCGAAAATGCTAGGATTTTGGCCAAACATTGGATCAGCTTGGGACGAAGGCCGAAGGAAGTCTACAATTTTGCCATAATATGCCAGCTTTTGACATCGCTTTGCGACATGTATACCGATGACCTATGCTTTCTTGCAGAATCCGCAGATGGCCTGCAACAACTGAAGACCGTTTCTCCCCAAGCATGCTGCAAATTTGATCTGAAGATCAGTGTCAAAAAGATAGTATTCTTCTTCTTCTTATTCGAGTAGTACACCAAGTCGTTCAACAATTCGATGAAACCTAGAGTCAGAGTTTTCCAACCGCCTACTATAAGTAGCAGGCCTCTGACATTATTATAATAATATAATAATAATAATCACTTTATTTCAGACTTACATTACAAATTAATACAATACAAGTCCATATTCATATTCATGTCAGAGCCAATAAATAAATAAATTAATTAGAATAAAACAAAATAAGTTTGAATTGACATAAAAATAAATTAAATTACAAAATCTATATTATATTAATAAAATTTGAAATTTTGATTTTGTTGGACGCAGGGACGACCAATGCCGGAGAATTGACTGTCCACTCTGTCCGCCACCACCCTCAGAAGCTTGTTGAACTGCCCTCACCTGGAACCACAGGGATGCAGCTCTTTGCGCAGCACTGCATGAAAACCATCAGTGGCGAATTCGGCAAACATCCCTGAGGCACTGCAGCGCCAGGGCAGCCCCAACAAACCTCTGAAAACGTTGTTGAATTGGACACGCAGAGCATCGTAGGTTTTCTTGGTGTAGTTGCTCCTTAGGCTGCAAGTGTATAAGGATTGGCAATAGCTTTTGAAAAGTGTGACTTTTACGTCACGTGAGCAACGAGCAAACCTGCGAGAGAGCATATTACCTCGTACCGACAATGCTCTGCGCTCCCTGTCCATATCTAAGTCATCGTTTAGGTTTTCAGTCACCCAGTGACCCAAGTACTTGAATTTTGTCACTTGCTGTAGTACAGCGTTGTTCAATGTGATGGGAGGAACTGGGTAGGTTTTAGTTCCAGCTTTAAAAACAAGAAGTTCGCTTTTTTAACATTGTACTTGAGTCCATGGGCTAGAGCATACTGTTCACATATTAATAAAGACGTTTAAGAGAACTGATTGAGGGGGCCAGCAGAACCATATCGTCAGCATAACTAATATTGTTTATGAAACAACCATCTACTGAGCAACCGACACCGGCTCCACTGAGCTCCTCAATCAGTCTATTAACGTACAAATTAAATAAGGTCGGTGAGGTTAAACCTCCCTGCCTTACTCCACAATCCATCTTATACTTATTCATCAGAATACTCCCGCCCACCTGACATAGTTCCTTTGGTTATTATACCAGTATTTAAGTATACTAATAACTTCGTTGGGCAGGTTAGTCTTCTGTCTCATTATATTCCAAAGGATATCATACGAAACCATGTCAAATGCCTTTGACAAATCCAGGAAACAAGCGAACACGGGTGTTTTCCTATCCGTATAATATTGAACAGTGTGCTTAAGGCACAGTATGGCAGATTCAGTCGACAGTCCCGGCCGAAACCCAAACTGAGCGTCGTGCAGTGATACATGTTGACCTAGATGTTTGTTAAGCACACCATCCAATACTTTTGCCAGAGTGGTAGCCAGAGATATGGGTCGATAATTGCCCTTATCTGATGCGTCACCAGTTTTATTTTTGATTATAGGCACCACTATGCTGCCCTCATAAGCATAAGCAACGCAATCGACATTTTTGGGAGATTTGAGTTATATACATATTCGGAATCGGCGTAATGAGATCTACAAGGATCACTGACTCTTTTTTAAATATCTATATTTGATCCCATATTTCTATTTAGCATAACCAACGCAATCCACAAAAAAAAAGTGGACATCCTAGTGATAACCATCGTAATGGCTATTACGGCGTATGTCACCACACATTTCTTTTTATAAAAGTAAACATAAATATCATAAGATCACTTACGATCATTATTCATTACAATAAGGTTTAGGTTTTCTAAATCAACATAACCACTAAACATAAACAACGCAAAATTCAATACGTCAGTTATGTGAACTTAATGTGTAGTTTCGGTAAAATATTAACTGCAAGAATATTAAACATAACCAACGCATTTGACATACACGATGCAAAAGATTAAAATTTTGGTGTTTTGAAACATAATTTTGCAACCATGGCAGAGTTCTCTGCAACCATGTCAGAGGACTCTGCCACCATGTCAGAGGACTCTGCAACCATGTCAGAAGACAGTGCCAACATGTCAGAGGACTCTGAAACCATGTCAGAGGACTCTGCAACCATGTTCGAAGACTCTGCCACCATGTCAGAGGACTCTGCCACCATATCAGAGGACTCTGCGGCCATGTCAGAGGACTTTGCCGCCATGTCAGAGGACTCTGCAACCATGTCAGAGGACTCAGCCACCATGTCAGAGGACTCTGCAACCATGTCAGAGGACTCTGCAACCATGTTAGAGGACTTTGCCACCACGTCAGAGGACTCTGAAACATTCATGTTAGAGGACTCTGCATTCATGTCAGAGGACTCTGCAACCATATCAGAGGACTCTGCAACCATGTCAGAGGACTCTGCAACCATGTCAGAGGACTCTGCACCCATGTCAGAGGACGCTGCATTCATGTCAGAGGTCTCTAAAACGATGTCAGAGGACACTGCAACCACGTCAGAAGCCTCTGCTACCATGTCAGAGGACTCTGCCACCATATCAGAGGACTCTGTAACCATGTCAGAGGACTCTGCAACCATGGCAGTGTTCTCTGCAATGCAACCATATCAGAGGACTATGAAACCAAGTCAGAGACATATGAAACGATTTTAAGAGCCCTCTGCAACCATGTCAGAGGACGCTTCAACCATGTCAGAGGACTCTGCATTCATGTCAGAGGACTCTGCATTCATGTTAGAGGACTCTGCATTCATGTCAGAGGACTCTGCAACCAAAACAGAGGTCTCTGCAACCATGTCAGAGGCCTTTGCAACCATGCCAGTGGACTGCAGCCATGTCACAGGACTCAGCAACCATATCAGAGGACTCTGCAACCATGTCAGAGGACTCTGCAACCATGTCAGAGGACTCTGCAACTATGTCGGAGGACTTTGCAACCGTGTCAGAGGACTCTGCAACCATGTCAAAGGACTCTGCCACCGAGTCAAAGAATTCTGCAACCATGCCAGAAGACTGTGGAGCCATGTCAGAGGACTCTTCAACCATGTCAGAGGACTTTTCAACCATGTGAGAGGTCATTGCAACCATGTCAGAGGTCTCTGCAACCATGTCAGAAGTAATTTCAACCATGTCAGAGGACCCTAAAACCATGTCAGAAGTCATTGCAACCATATCAGAGGTCTCTGCAACCATGTCAGAGGTCTCTGAAACCATGTCAGAGCACTCTGCAACCATGTCAGAGGTCATTGCAACCATGTTAGAGAACTCTGCTGCAGATGGGCTAACTCTATCTATTAATTATAAAAAGCGCAATTAGATTTCCTAGACATAAGCGACGCAAATGACGCAATTGCGATTGTTATGCCTAATAAAATGCGTACATTTCAATTATGTTTACTAGGCAATAACATTTTTTCTTATGTTTTAACTTTATAACAATAAAAAGAACAAGAAAAGGCCATGTTCTGTAAAGTACACGATCGTGTGCAAAGTAAAAAATAAAAATTATTTTAATATTCGTTATAGTTTCGGCAGTGCACGTAAAAAACAAAAAAAAACTTTATGGCGCCATTTCTCGAAATCGATCGGAATGCAAGTGCGTTGCTTATGCTTATGAGGGCAGTATGGTCTTCATAAGATCGTCTGGTAGATAGTTGTGACGAATGCAGAAGGTGAAAATCATGGCTAAAACTCTTGGCAGATGAACACCCGCGTGCTGCAGATGCTCAATGCTGAGACCATCGTGTCCCGGTGATTTCCCTCTGTCCATATTTTTAATGACCTTAGCAACTTCCGCAGCAGTTATTTTCAGTGGAGGGTCATCATCAGTTTCACGCTTCCCAGCATCGGCCACCTGCTCGCTCGGTTCCGGTATCAAAAGTGGTTCAACTTTAAAATGGTTCATGAAAAGATTGGCCACGTCACGGGGAGCACTCACTCCGTCAACGCTAGCAGGCAAACTTACTTTTGGGTTTAATTTATTTGTGGATTTCCAAAACTGATTGAAATCTTTTGCCTTGTGATGAGCAGCGATTATGTCCATTTTAATTTGGTCTTTGTTATTAAGACAATATTTTAGTTTAGCTTTAAATTCTTTCCTAGTATTAAACATAGCATCGTAAATTCTACCCACCTTTGGCTTACCATACAAACACCATTCCTTGAAACAGAGTCTAGCTTTTTGATGTGCATCTCGGACGTGTTTATTCCAGCCCGTGACGTGGCGACCCTTTCTGTAAACTTTATTGTGACAAGAAACCGAGGCTTCTTTTAGCACAGTTGCAACTGATTTGTACATCCTATCGATAACCATTCGATGCTCACAATTAGTACATAGGCCGTCGGCGCAATCCTTAAACTCCACTGGAAAATCAATACACTTTAATCTACTGTTACATATTTTTTGATATTCATCTATTTGAGACTGATTCCTCTCACCCCATAAAATACCTCTTAATACATTATTGTTCTCGCTTGTGTTAGTAGCTTCTTTAGGAAGGCTATTATCTAGATTGCAAACTATTTCTATAGGGTGGTGATCAGACCAAAACACGTCATAGTGTACTTTAGCACTTACAATAGTCTTTTCAGCTGCTAGTAACGTAACACAGTGATCAAGCCATCTCCTACTTCCATTACAGTCACTAACATATGTGTATGAATCCGCAGGTAAAAGCTTAGTGTCCACTACACATAGTTCTTGTTCAAGACAGTATTCTTTGAGTTCGTTATAGAAGGCATATCAGGATGAGCGTTAAAATCACCAACAAATATACCAAGTCCACATCTTCATTATTAATAATCCCACATATTTCACCTAGACACGCTGCAAACTCAACCAAGTTTTTACGTTCGTCAGTAGGCATGTACACCGATAATATAATCATTGTTTTGTCATACATCGTGACTTTGATTCCTATTAAGCGAACACTATTGCACTGAATTACGGAAACACATGGAAACTCACTCTTACGCCATAGGAGCGCGACACCACCATAAGGCCTGCCACAGAACTCCTTCCGACAAGTCTACAGCTGTGTTACCGGTGAAAGCAAATTCCGAATCTATTGATCCCAAACGAGGTATGTCGTGCTGCAGTAGCCAGGTCTCTTGAAGTGCGATGATGTCCGCTGACTTACATAGGTTCCTTACGCAATCCTCTGATCGAGACATACCTTTACAGTTGAAACTCACAAAGGTATAGTTATTGTTATCTTTATCGGACTATCCATTATTATTATTTTCTAGGTTTGCCTTGTCTTTCCTTCCACTTGGTTCTCCTTCTGACTACCACTTGGTCGTCCTTTGGATCGCGAAAAATCCACAAATCGCCGAAACAGTACTCCATCCGGCCAAAAACTTTCACTAAGAAATGTGTCCAATTTATGTTTAGGTACCATAATTTTATAAGCATTATAACCCCGGTCCACCTTTGGATTTACCTTTCTAATTGACACTTGTAGTTGGGTCTTGCTTAGGACATGTGTTAGAATGTCACTTTCTGTCGTGGACTTGTCAATATTGTATATAAACAAAGGAATTTTGATGTCCGCAGCTTTAAACTTCTCATTTGGTTCGGTTATTGCTACTCCTTTTTTTCCAATTATTCTGTTTCTCAACCTTTTTCTTTGTACAGTAATCCACTCTTCTGAAGGTCCTCCCTGCATCCATGGTCCTTGTACCTTCAAAACCTCCGCCATAGATCTTGTTGATTCTTGTGGTTCTATAAGTGGTTTCGAACGAGCAGTTCCGCCCTGGTCGTGAGATATACGCTGTTAAGTACGCGCAGTATCTAACATTGGTGGTATTGTACGCGCATTCTCGACACCGGCTAATGATAGTGACGACATTGGCTGTTTTGAGCGCGCAGTAATATCGTGCTCCGCCGCTACCGCCGCCGCTGACCGCTCCATACGCGGTATTGAATGCGCAACAGCCGGTTTTGTATGAATCACCTGAGCGGGCATGGAGTCAACGTTGTTTACATTCGATCTACCGCTATTTTGCTGGATATCAATGTTACTAATTTCTCGATAGCTATGATTTAACTGGTGCGACGACGGGGTGGAAGTAGCGGATTGCTGTTCTCGGTTGTTCTTTGGATCGCAGCTGTTGTCTAAAAGCGATGATGACATTATTTGTAATCCCGTTGGTCCACTATCGTAATTGTACTCACGTAGGTATGCACCTCTTTTATTTGTATTAATGTTGCATTCAAAATTGTTGATTATAGAAGCTGATTTTAAATTGTCAACTTCTTTCTTAAGTGTGTCAAACGTATTATTAGTGACATATATTGTTCTCTAAAAGCTTGTTGTTCTTCTTTTAACAAAAGGATATCTTTCAACAACCGCGTCACATCCACATGATCGAACGTGATCGGTGGTAACTTTTGAAGATCCCGAGCCACGAAGATGGGGAGAAGGTCAGGCTGTATTTGCTTCAAAAGGGAAATTATGTCGTCAATATCTCGTTTCTTTTTCCGTCGCCTTTCTAGTAACATTTCGCGTAGCCGTTGGTACGGATTCGAAAAGTAGATTCTGGCACTTGCGATCTCCTCCTTCGAAAATGCACTGATGCATATTTGACTCAAGCTTACTTCGTCCATCACGTCTAGTTTGTTTATCACAAACGCTAGGACTTCACACACTACGAGATTACAACTCGGACACTTAATCATTGTCGCAATATTTTTTTTGCGGCGTCGGTATGACTGTGTAACGACCGCCGTCTTAGTGATCAGATCATTCACAAAAGTGATTTCAATGGAAATTTTGGAAATACAAGGTCGTGAGATACTGAAAATTAAGTTTGGTGAAGATATGATGACACAAGTTGAGAAGTTTCGATATTTAATGTGACCTTGATAATGAGATTAATAGCAGAATCAGTGTGGCAGCTGCAGTATTTAGGAAGCTGCTGATCAGAATTAAAAGTGGTCGGCATGGCCGAAATCAGCCGGAGAGAACATCATCCCTGTTGGTGACTATGGAATGGTTTTATTTCAAGTTGATATCTTAACGCGATCCTGAAAAAAGGGGTCTTGACAGACGCATAACCAAGAGACAAGTAATATAATATAATTCATAATATAACTAGTCGTGTAGAATAGTTCAAGGGTTTAGTTCAGTTTTTCCTTATAATGTATAACAACAAATACAACAGAACTTTTAGCACCGCAAAACGCAAAATGAGGTTTACAAATATACATTACATTTTCTTTTGCAAATTCTGCTCAGGCATCAATGTTGTCGGAATACATACATACATATATCACGCCTTTATCTCTTGCGGAGTAGGCAGAGCTTGTCGGAATTCAGCGTGTAATTTGTGAAAATTTGATAAACTGTAACATAAAAAGCATGTGTTTAGAATATTGTTGCCACTCGATAGTGGACTATCGATTGTAAAACGATAGACAATGGATAGTATCGATATCCTGAACTATCGATAGTATTATACCTCGTCAACAGTATTGCTTTATTTTGAATTATCAATACTATTATTTGGCCTACCGATTGTATAGGCCTGAATAAATGAAAACTATCGATAGTAAAACTATCGGTAGTACGGCAACAATAGTTCAGAATTTACATAAAGCTTGTTCTATATTTTTAACTACATTTACCTTGCTGTTAAATATGTCTAAATAGCAGTAATTCTGTTTATCCGGCAACACTGGCCTGGTTAGCCTCTCAGCGCGCTGTCAACGTGACGGCGTCGTGGCGCGCCGCAACGACGCCGACGCTCGGTTTATCTGGTTCCCCATACAAATCCATACAAACCAGTCATTTGACAGCGACAACGACGCGCGTCGTTGTCGCTGTCGCTTGGTTTTTAAGCCCACCCTAAAATTGCAATACACATCAACTCTCAAATCCCAATCGCACACGGCACTATCAGGAATACTGGGAAATAATGCAGTACAGTGAGATTAGTGAGAACTATTCTGATAGCAAATAATTATCTGTTTGGAAGTTATTTATGATCTTATCGCACCACTAATATAATAACACTTCGGTAACAAGTGTAACACCAAAATAGCGGAAGTCCAAACTTTCGGTAACTTTCGGGAAAACCGTCTTACCAATAATGCTGTTACCGAACCGCTTATCAAGCAAACCCGAATGTAGCCACTAGTCGCCAATTATTATTATCGCTGACGATGTAGAAAACGCTCGTTATAACTTTAGGGATGAACAGGTGCGGAGTAAGAAGATAAACTAAGTTGTGACTACTCATTTAATGATTTTATGAAAGCATTTTGGACCTCCCATAGTAAATCAATCAGCTTATCGGAAATTTTGTATGGGAGGCCCAATTTTTTTTCCCATTTTATTTCGACCCATGTTCCACGGGGAAAGTTGTTCAGTTTCATGAGTACCTTGATCTCTGTTCGGCTTGTTATAACCTTTCTGTTACTCCCGGTATAGGATCCATTCCATCGCAAAGAAACTCGCTATTCGAGCCCATCGTTCAGGGTGCATCCTGCAGACATGCTCGGACCAGTCCCATTTCAACTTGGCAGATTTGTATCGTCTGTCGGTGATGCTTGTCTGAGTTCGAAGAGTAGGTAGTGTGTGTGTGTGTAAGAGGTATACTTTAATTGTATCTAAAACTCATTGAACGTTTGAACTTTTAATTCTATGTATATGACACAGTACAATACTTGACAAAAACATTATACTCATATAATATTTCAGGCTGGGTTTTACCACAAGAGACGATCTTTTTTTAACCTTAATGGAGGGTTAGATCCTTTAGGTTGATACGACATAAGGCCATGCCCAAATTCGCAAAAAGGAAAGATTGGGATATTATAAAAAAAATATAACGAAGGAAGGTAAATTAGAAATAAATACTTGATATAAAAGCGTGATACATTTATTGACTACTCAATCGTATAGATGGGTGAACTGAATGATGACAATAAAGTAGGTGATGCATAAGTTGAAGAGGGACAGCACTAGGCGGACTCCGGTAGGTATGAACCTCCACACGGGGTGTTGTAGCTTGCGTGCGTCCATATAGCGGAGGATGCGTAGGATCTCTGAAGATTCTTTCTCATCTGTAGAAAAAAATACTTTCAATAAGAAAAAATGTACATCTTAACTTTGTTCCATTATTATATCTGAGAGAATCGTCATTATCTTTTGAAAGGTTGATTTGACTGTCGCATCAAATTGGAATAAATGACAATTTATTTGTCAAGTAACTGTTTGATAACGCAAAAAGAGGAAAAATGTTGACGCTTCCGCAAGGGTTTAATAACGCTACTGATAGAGCCATGATTGCCAGCAAATCCGCCTATCTGCTTAAGAGATCAACGTATACTGGCTTTACATTCAAATACTAAGAAAAACAATGGATCAACTTATAGTTGATCCCTTAAATGGGTAAGTTTGCTGGTGGTAGTTGTACCGGAAGGTACTTGCGTCTAGGTTTAGGCGCTAAGTTTGCATTTAGCAGGGCGTTTACCTGAACTCAAAATGAGCCTCTGATTCAACAGTAATTTGATATCATCGACTTGTGCCTGCACCATCTCGGCAAACACTGATGTGAAAAGTATTTGTACAGCGTTGTGGGACGCGAACACTACCTGCGTTATGTATGTGAACCATTCTGCCTGTAAATTAGAAAATAAAACACGTTTGAAATAAAGGTTCCGGGTTCAATTCCCGGTGGGGTCACTCACAAAGTTGATATTTATCGCTTTGTGAATTTGTTCCCAGTCTGGTAAGGACATTGCAGGCTGAACCACCTGATTGTCCGAAAAGCAAGATGGTTCCGTGCTTCGGATGGGCACATTAAGCCGTCGGTCCCGCTCCCGGTTGCTGTCTATGATGGCGGTCGTTACACAACCATTTCAGAGGCCTGCTACTTGCAGTAGGCGGTTGAAAAACTCTTACACCAGGGTACATCGGGCCGTTGAAAGACTCAGTGTCCCACACGAAGACACGAAGAGAGAATAAATTTTCTCGTTCATGAAAAGTCGTACAAGACAATTGTGACTGCTGACAGAGATGAATAGAAGAAAATGACAAATGTTGTGTAACCGCAAATACCTAAGTAGCGATAAACGCACGCAGATAAAAAAAAGATACCTAATCCCTTGTTTGGTATAGTTTTTATTTTAGTTTCTATCTAATACCTAGGGAAAATATGATTCACACTTTATTAAAAAGAACTAATTAAACAAATAAGGAACAAAAATAAAGCGCATACAATATTACGAACTCACATTCTTTTTTATATAAAGTAGCATCAAATATAAAGTTACGACCATTTTCGGTACTCCAAAAACTAGTCCTAAAACCAACTACAAATATTTTTTAGTAAAGTAGGTTAAACATAGTACCTATATACAAGCATTTCTGAACTGATATAATCACAAACTTACTAAACGGTCGGAAAGCGGCCTTATTTTATCCCAAATATTGGCTATTTTAATATAAGTTTCTATTAAAGTTTTAACATCAACTCCTGATTTTACCAAGTTATTTAACCTTTTTACACAAATGTAAATAAGAAAATATACGGATAGTTGACCAACTTTAATGAAATCAATACTAAATATGGGTATCATATAAAAGAAATGGAATATTTCTATTTTCTTCGTGACTAGTGTTGATTGACGTTTAAAATAAATATACAATAACCACAGTTTTAAACTTATCATAAAAAATAAGTTGATATATGACGCAAAAAAATAAAATAAAAAATCTATTTGATCTAATTTCAACAAAGATTTAGCGTCAAGCATAAGATTGTACACCGTATATTTTTGAATTTTTAATATCAAAATGTGAGAAACTAATTCAGTCACGATCGCCCAGTACCAAAAATTTGTATACTCAGAAGGTACCAACAAAATCACTATGTACGTTATATCAAGCAATATCACTGCATATTTTACAACTGGTTTGAGGTTTCGTTTCAACGCTTCTGTGAAACCAAAATCAATTCCATAAAATAAACAAATCAAAAATATATAAAAAACACACTGCGGTGTTGACTTTTTGTTTTTTTTAGGAACATGTTTCAATTTGACTTGTATTTTAGGCATTGTAAACTTTGCGACGTGCACTGTCAGTCTTGAATCGACAAATATTAATTTGAAATAGACTGTAGAAGTTTCATTGCTTTTAAAGTTCGTGTTTGCTTGAAAACGAAAATGTTGTCCTTGCAAAAGTAAACGAACAGCACTTTTAATTTCATATTGAAATTGAAAATGCATTTCATTTAGATTGAGTGCATTGAATTCTACTCACTTGTATGATAAATAACTTTAAACTATTCTTTAAATTGATGATACTACGTGAATATGTCTTATTTTATGCTCAGTAGAAACATTGTAAATAAAACGTAGGTACCTGAAGTTTGATATAGAGTAACATGAACCAAGATGTCATCATCAATTTTGGTACGCCAAGAAATACTTCCAAAATTATCTGGAAAAGAAGTGTCCAATATATTTTACTACACGTCAAGATAGTCTGTTAAAAGTGATAGAATTTAATTGCCAATAATGTTCAAGTTTGACAGATCAGTTAGATTAACACAAATCCGCATCATGAACCAAAAATTCCGTTACGGAATTTCATAGGCGCTAACTTCACAGGCGAGACGTAAAACATGAGACGTGCGACATCGCGGGGCTTGACCGTTTCCATTATTAAATGTATGAAACAGAAGAGAAAACCATTGCATCGACGACGACGTGGCTGATGATCACTTGTCTGACAGATGTCATCTTATCTGTCTCGCGTAGCATGTTTCATTTTTGTGAGAATAGCTCAGCAAGATCAGATTTTTGCAACTTACCAAATTATCAGAAAGCGGCCTGACTTTATCACAGACGTCCGCTATTTTGATGTACTGTTTTACGAATATTCTCAAATTACCTTCTTTCTGCAAAGACTTCTTTAAATATCTGACACGCATGTATGTGTAGTAAAATATAGTCAATTGTCCTACTGACACTGTGTCTACACCAAGATTTGGGATCATGTAAAATGAATAGTAGACCACACCATAATCATCACAATAATGACTTTCGGATTTATATTTGCAGTTTAAAATTAGTAGTATCATTTTCAAAGCCAATATCATCATGGTGTGCACGTTTGATATCAAGTTTAAAATTGTTTTATCTTTTTTAGTCATTGCGATCATTGCACCGCCGTTCATTATGTGATTGTATAGAGTGTGTTTGGTTGTCATTAATACAATTAGGTTCAAAACGTATTCTGCCAAATTGTGCCAAAACCACACGTCACTGAACATTAACGGGACACTCACAAGAGCGACGTATATCATCGAAATAGTGAATGTCAGAAATTTGGCAAATGGTCGCAAATTCTTTTTTAAGGCTGCAGTAAAACCGAAATCTACTCCAAACATCAGCTGAGCTGTCAAAAAGTAATAAATGAGAGGCAGTGGTATTTTCTCTTTTCTCTGTCTCTTGAAAATTTGCGGAGACTCGACGATCACTCTCATTTTGTCAGGCATTGGAAACTTCATACAGTGCAAAAATATGCTAAATTGTAACAAATTTATCCCCTTCCGACTCAAAACCCAGTTCGGTCTCTTAAAACGCTACTTTAATTTATCTCCTCATTGCATTTTGCCTAACACTTCAGAAGGTACACAAAGAAATGACTGATGAGTCAACACCGTCCATTTGTTTAGATATGGAGATGTCGCTACGTTTACAGAGTGTCAGACAGGTGGTTAATTGCTTCCAAGCAATCAAGAAAATTGGAATGCACAGGTGAATTTCCATGATGTTATGGCTATGCTCTGTCAGATGTCAAGTCAGGGTCTTATTGATGATGGCTACAATATTTTCATATTCATTATGAAGACTTGAGTTGTTAGGGTTTTCTACCCGGGTACCCGGGTCCGGGTATACCCGGGTATTTCAGACTTTTGGTACCCGGGTACAAACGACGGGTGTACACGGGTACCCGAGAAAAAGGGATAGACAGACTAACTTAATGCAAACAAGAGAGATTGCATACCAAATTTTAAAACACTTCTCGTGTTAGGTGAAAATTTTGGAAGTTTTCCAAAAAAAAAAAGAGAGAGACACGATTAAAGGATATTGTTATATCTTCATGAATATTATTTGTTTTAACAAGTTGATTTTATACATCTGTAAGCGCATGCGGGCTTATTTACCTATCTAGATTTCCATAGTAATTTTATTAAGTAAAATATTTATATTGTTTTCGACGGAAAAGTTTAAAAGCGCCCTATATTATATGAAATGAAATGAAATGAAAATGAAAAAAGCATTTATTTAGAAAAGCAATTACAAAAGGTAGTACAAACCTGCCAAACTGCATAGCAGTTTGTTGGCGGGAGAAACATTATTAAGTTACATTATTACTAATTGCCTACAAATCACCAGCATAAGCAGTCAGTCACGACTTCAGCTTTTTTCTATACAGGTCCTATATCTTATCAACCATTGTTACCTATATTTTAATGTATACAATATACAATTAATAAATTGTTTACCAACAAAGATTGTTGATATAGTGTCCTTTGTCCTACCTATGTGATAAATGTATTTATAATATTCAAGATTTTCTTTTAAAATAATTGCCGTGACATTTTGTATTGATTTCATTATTGGACTACATATTTGAATTAATTTTGTTTAATGAATTATTGTATCGTATTTTCTTTATTAGTGTTTTTTATTTTTAATACTTGTAAAATTTTTGCATGCCCTGAATGGGTTAAATGTGTGATACTGACAAATTGTATTATTATGTTTTAAGACCTTTTTTTACCACATTTACTGCAAATAAATTATTTTCTTTCTTTCTTTCTTTCATATTTGCAGGTTTTTAAGGAATTTGCTCAAAAACTATGTGTACGATTACAAGAATTTTTTCACCTTTAGAAATTAAAGTTGTCTACTTATCCCGATTGCCCGTAACATATGTATGTACCTATCTTGTTTGTCATAAATTAATAAAATATTAACAAATTTTGAACCTAAATGTTAGGTAGGGCTTTATCTGAAAGGTAGCCGTTTTAAATAGAGCTTACTTTTTAATCTATATTTTTCAATTACCTAACCATTTTTACTTGAAAATGAAATACCCGGGTACCCGGGTATACCCGGGTATTTAAAAATATCGTACCCGATACCCGGGTATCTAAATTGGTCGGGTATTCGAAAACCCTATGAGTTGTGTATAGCCCGCGAGCTCATATAAGATAATACATATGACATGTAGACATCAGATCAATCGTGGACAGTACATATTAGATAGTCATCATAACTCATAAGTCATCATAAATAATATGTAATTTTTAACTATGGCACATAACCTTCATAATAATATCACTATATCATTGATGGCACAACCAAAATGTTATTGACTTAGTTTCAAATACTAGAATTCTTCTTCCAAGTATACCTATAGCAAAGATTGGCAGTAGGTATTTGTATTTGTGACAGGGATGTAAATAAATTATGAGAAGATACAGCTTAAGTCGAGACAGATGCTGAAAATAAAAATAAATATGACCTATCCCTCCCATTCTTGCAGAAATAAATGATCTTTTTATTATCATGTTACTGAGTTTTCCCAAACTGAATATTTATTTTCGGAACTGCGTATTCAAGATAATAAATCAACACATTTACTTTCATTATTAAGGTTCAGCTAGTGGGTTTATGTTTTGACAGACAATATTTTCTCCACATAGACCATACATGAAAAGACTGCGCAGTGTCGAGAAACAGATGCAACGTCCGTTTATTCGTCGTTCATTCGATTCCCCACCTAACTTATATACGAATACTGTTTGTGTCAAATATCATCGCACAAAGCTTCGTCGACGAATGTGTCTGTCAAACCGTTTAACATAATCCGCATTCGTATGAAAATAATGCGGAAAATAGAACAAAGGCATGAATCGACGTTAGGTACCGTGAGTTTCTTGCCTTGTTCAGAACTACTGAAATTATAAAATCAAAAGCATTAAAATTCCTGAAGTGACGATACCTAAAAAACGGCCAACACCGTATCAGACACGCCCACAAACAGGGTTCCGTAGTCAACATTACAGCAAAATTGAATAAGTATCAGGTTTTCAGTGTAAAAAAAATTGTTGCTGGTTTGTTTAACAGCTGTATCGTGAAAAACAGCAATTTTTTTTTATTCTTCTTTAAATTTGAATAATAGGGTATCCGTAATAGTTTTCATGGTAATTTCAGATTGAGAACTACTAATATTTATTTTCATATTTACTTTAGAAGTTATAGCTGGACCAACTTATGACTGAAAAACGTCCCCTTCAAAAGGAAACATCTCGAGACAGATTCATTTTGACGATTTTGTTTCTAAGAAACCTTTCCTTAATTTTAGATTACCTATTCTACACAGCAGATGAAAAAAAGAATTCATTCCCCCTTCTCATGTATGGGGGTCCAAAAATAAGGGGTAATAATGATAAAAGTGAATAAGAAGCAAGGTCTACATCAAATAACAGGTCTATGACTCGAAGAATGTTCATAACCTAACCTTGTGGCGTTTTGGGACCACACATCAATAACAATATTTACTCCTACAAGATTTTGCGAGTCGTGTCGTGTTCGTGAGTGAAATACAAAACATCTTCTTTGTGATGCGGATGATGTATAACAGTTGTCTATTTTCTTAGTGTATATAAGATAACTAACCAGTGCGCTTAAAAAAAATGAACGGTTGGCAGTAGTCAGCACACAACCTCTCTGTCTATCAGTACCAAAACAACAGTGACAACAATCTATTACACCTCAACTTCTCATACATTTGACGTCGGTATCTATGGAGCAATAAGCTCCTATTGAAGTATTGAGCAAGTTTTACCCCTATAAGCGGTGATCGGATATTCAGGGGCTTGATTACCAAAAGTTGCCTTGTGGACCTAATGATAATAGCGAAGCAACCGCTGTTTTCTGGTTCAATTAAATGAATTGATAAATCTATAACTTATAAATAAGATTACCTTCACATATAAAGTTACTTTAACGGGTCTTATCGCGATAGATTTTTAGGTAAATACTCAGTACTCATCCCTCAAATAAGTAACTTCGCTAATTGAAAAATTCCTTAGTTCTGGTTTTATTCCCATACGGAAGCGGTAGTTAGGATTTCATAAGAGCGTTCCGAAATAGTGGATGTGCAAACATCAAAATTCATATTCCACTCTCAAACAGACAAAATACTGTTTGTGTAATTTTTACTTACAGTTTAATTATTTACTAGTCTACTACATACATACATACATTTATCACGACAAAATCCCTTGCGGAGTAGGCAGAGCGTAAACGGCTGCAAAAACGGGTATTTACAACATATCCACAAATTAGGAAGACGGCGCGCAGAGCGCCTATATGTACAAATGGCTCACTCAGTATTAGCAACGATTTTGACGCTTACTGACTACCTATAACTGAAAATACCTAACTGGAATTTCAGGGGAACTCAAGGTAATTAAGAAGATGTTTGCCGTCAACAACAACGTCATATTTCTTGAATTAAAATTGGCGTTACGACGTTCTTGTATCAAATTTTGTTGTTTTGATATTCTTATAGGTACTTTCATATTTTTGACAATAGCAATTCTGGCTATGTAACAAGTGACAATCGCAAAAAACCTACTGTAAGTAATTCGACTTCCTTCGTGAAATAAAAAAAACCTTAGTTCCTGTTTTCTTCCAACACTGAAGCGGTCGTTAGGATTTCATAAGAGCGTTCCTAACTAGTGGCTGTGCAAACATTAATATTCATATTCCTCACACAGACAAGACACTGTTTGTGTAAGGTTTACTTCAGTTTAATTACTTACTACATATAAACATACATTTATCACGCCTATATCCCTTGTGGGGTAAGCAGGATGGGCTGTAAGAACGGCTATTTACGTAAAGTTTGATAGTCATTTAGAAGACTGTGTATCACCATAGAGACATGTTGTTAGCTTGTCGCCTAAAATATCATCATCATAATTATAATATTGTCATCTCTCCAATTCCGTTGCTTCTTACGACACTCTGCCTACCCCTTAATGGACAAGACGTGATATAATGTAGGTGTGCATGTATGTATGTAAAGTGTTTAGTTAGTGTAAATTCCACGCCATGACCTCTATATGATTTCTAGATAACAGCGGTGCCTGTGCGGTACCTTTCTGTGGTGTGGACTTACCTATGATATGCTCTGAAAGGGTTTGGCCAAAAAAATACCCAGAATCGCCAGCAACAAGATGCATATAAATGGGTTCACTAGAGTATTGCCATTTAATTAAAAAAATATACAGGGTCCTACCCCATCTAGTATAGAAAATATGAGATAAAATAGATAAACCTTATACGAGAGGCCTGTCTATATAGTGGTTACTCTTACCCCCGAGTATGTATATCTTGTACTCAGTTATAGTATGTCAAATAAGTCCATAAAATATAATCGCGTATCTAGTAAAATGAGGACTAGAAAAATTATGTATGATTCAAAGATTAATATATTATAAAAAATCTGGGATGACTTTGCTTAATGTTTATACAAGAAGAACCCAGATTTGTCTGGAATGAAATGTATGTACTTATACAGAATGTAAAAAAATCAACTGCAAATATTTTAAAGGGTGACCCAGACCATGAAACTGAACAACTTTCTCCAAGGGACATAGGTCGAAAATGAAAAAAAATTTTGGCTCGCCCATTCAAATTGACTTGGTCGGTTGGTACATTTTGTATGGGAGCTCCAAATTATTTTTTTCATATTTCGTTCTATATTCCTTGGGGAAAGTTGTTAAGTTTCATGGGCTGGTTCACCCCTTAAAATATTTGCAGTTGTTTTTTTACATCCTGTATTTTTCGTTCCAGGCAAATCTGGATTCGTGGTCTATAAATATTTAGCAAAGTCATCCAAGATATTTTATAATATATTTTATCTTTGAATCATACATATTATTTTTCCTAGTTGTCATTTTACTAGATACACGATTATATTTTATGTATTTATTTGACATACTACCTACAACTGAGTACAAGATATACTCGGTGGTTAGTAACCACTGGACCGGCCTCTCGTATAAGGTTTATCTATTTCATCTAATATTTTCTATACTAGATGAGATAGGACCCTGTATATTTTTTTAATTAAATAACAATAGCCTAGTGATCCCATTTATATGCATATCGTTGCTGGCGATTCTGGGTTTTTGTTGTATGAACATTTAGCCAAGCCCTTTTCACGGGTACGCCCGTTTGTCAGAATTCTTCACTTGTTTTAATAAATCCCATACAGTTCGACACATCTGAAGTCTTCTCGCACAGGCACTTCTCGGACGTGCTAAATAAATACAGATTGAACAGCCTGAATAAGGCGCAAGCGAAATAGTGTAGACTGAGACGTGAGACATAAGATGGCATCTGTCAAACAAGTGATCGTCAGGGACGTGAGGCTTGCGATATCGCGACGCTTGAAACAGTTTCCATATAAAATGTATGAAAAAGGAGAAACAAAGCTACACACGTGAGACGCGCATCCCATCGATAACGAAACGACTGACGATCGTTTGTCTGGCAGATTTCATCTAGCGCGTCGCATCAAGCGTCTATTTTTTGGAGCTTGTCCCCAGTATTCCAAGGCACAAGCAACCTTTTGGATATTTTCTTCCTCATTCTCAGGTAGAATCCCATCACACCTCGCTAAGAAATCCTTTCTCCAGAAACAAGGCAACATAACTTACCTCGTAAATTAATGAGAGTTTCGCTGTTTCCTTTTCGCTAACAATATAAATGTTAGTTTACAAAGAAAATGGGTAACAGGTGTGAGGGAACCTAAACTTGATTCGCCAATTTATACACACAGGTGAGAACAGCGAGATACAAACAAAACATAAAGGCGTGGTAATATAAAAGTAACATAATAAACTTCTGGCATTGCAACATCAAATCGCGAATCACAAGCAGAAACATACTCAAAGGCAACGAATTATAGATGGTCTATAATTCGTTGCTCAAAGGATTGAAGATGAGGTCATTGAGATTTTTTTTATGTCTGACTATATGCAGCACTTTTTTCAAAATAAAGTTTAATATTTATAAGGCAGGAGCAATACGAAATATCCGTTGCAATGCATCTGACATGTAAACAATTCGCAGGGACAACATGAAGTGCTGCTTAAAAATAGCACTAGGAGCAAGAAAAAAATTCGAGTTCATCTTACTCTATGTTATGGTATTTGCGTTTCCCGCAACAAGAAAATCGTCTGTTCTGCATTTTTTGCTTCGCTTTCAACACTTCACAAAATCGAATACCCTATAAGTACATAGTTTAAAATTCTTTCATATCATTTTCTAATGCCTATTGCCTAGAATTCACTGATACTGCTATGAATTTTTATTTATTTTACATACCGAACTTGAGGTTCGTCTGTTACCTGACTCAACCTATCTCCTGAAGAAAATTTACCGGCTCGTTATTTTCTAGTGCCCTTCTCACTCGAGAGCAATTTATATCAGGTTACGTAAATGTAGCTTCATCCCGCTCTGACATAAACTATCCATCGGATGGTAGAACGAGACAGACAGATATTGATAGCGATGTAGAAATGAAAATGTGAATGCATTATCTTCTATGGTTTAATCCACTTTGAGTAATAATGTTCGACAGGTTTTTGGGATAATGGTAATGATAATTTGAATTTGAATCCCAAAATGATTCATTTAGTTCATTGGCCTTTACCTACGTAACATAACATCAAGATGAGACGCAAGGCAGCAAGTCGGAAAAGTTGTAGGTACTAAGCAAGAATTAGAAGAATCAGAACCCGGAATTCTCCGGAAATTAGAAAATCCGAATTTTACACAATTTCGAAACTCATGGCATGATTTAGCGTTGTATTAGTAAGGAAAATAAATGTAAGTATGCCTTTTTAAAATTTTAATTTTTACGATGGCAAGTAGGTACCTACCTACAACATTTGTTTCCCACCAACATGAGCCCATGGAATTATTTGATTTAGAAAGGTAAATAAAAACCGAAAGCAGGAATGTCACCAAAATACATTTTACTAAACTATTTCCTAATTAGTATTACATTTTGTACGGCAAGATATTATGAAACACAGTATTTACATAGAACAATTCTATAGGCTGAATTTTTTCTAGTACCTAACCGATAACAATAACTCAGAACCAGCTAATGATAAGAAACAACTTTCCCTATGGAACATAGGTCAAAAAAAAATTGGACTTCCCAAGTAACTCAAATCGGCTGATCGGCAATTTTGTATAGGAAATCAAATTTTTTTTTTCATATATCGGCCTATGTTCTTTGGGGAAAGTTTGTTCGTTATCGGTCACTAATAAAAATTCACCCTACATAAGATAAACCCTTGGAACTCTTCAGCTCGTTTTCACTTTTTTATCATCCGTGTACTCCCAGTAGACCCACGCGAAATACACAGCGCCCAACAATGCAATGATGACACTGAGCACCAGGGCTAGAAGGATGACCAGGAGTTCCAATTCCAGATACTGCCCCCAGGAGATGTTGGCGGCGGGCGCCCGTAGATGGCGCGCTCCGCCGTGGCGCAGCACGTGCTCCGTCCACCACACCGCGCGCTGCAGACCCGACATGGGCTCGTCACGCATTATGGATCGGAGACGAATGATGCTTTTGCGGTAGCTGTAAGCAAACGCAATGGTAATTAGATGATTATACTCTCACACAAAGAAAACTCGCCTCCATACCTACCTACATGATGAATTTGTTATCTCCTCGTGACATTTTTGCCATTTTGACTGTGGTATACCTAGAGATGGGCACGTACCCGGGTATTTACCCAACTACCCGGTAAATACCCGTACGTACCCGGTAAATACCCGTACGTACCCGGTAAATACCCGTATGTACCCAAATAGGTGGGTAGATAAAAATGTATGGGAAGTCGAAAATTTTTTCTCGTTTGCCATCATGGCCTCCATAGAAAAAGTTGTTCAGTTTCAGGGTCCGAGCATGCTCGCAAAGTTTTAGGCAAACCATCAAGTTCACGCGTAAAAGTTGTAAAAAATAACTGCAAATATTTGAAAGGATAAACCAGCCCATGAAATCGAACAACTTTTCCTAAGGAACATAGGTCAAAATATGAAAAATACAAATTTACCCTTTTCTCCTATAACTTAACTCCGCCTGCTCGTACAAGGCTCTCTATATATTATTAATCATAGTATTTATATTATCTAACGAACCGTCATGGTTAAAGTCAAAAATAATGAGAATTACGAAAAAAATATTACTTTTCAATCTACCCACCTATTTGGGTACATATGGGTATTTACCCGGTAAATACCCAATTACCCAGGTATAAACCCAAATGGGTAGATTGGGTATATACCCACCGCCCATCTCTAGGTATACCACCCTTAGGACCGGTATGCTACCAGTCCCGCTATGTTACCTTTTTCGAATACGTCAAAAATTGAAAATACAGCTAGAAAGAAAAGTGTTTATTATTGAGTTGGTTATGAGAACATTTGAAGATGATTATTTCCAGATATCCTGGCTGGACTAGCACGAACTACATTTTAGATGACAGATGTCAAACTAAAACCTCGTTTATCTCGGAAACTATGCACGATAGAATACCAGTTCCTTGAAGGAAGTTGGTTTCTTTGGGAAAGTTGTAGGCCTTAACGAGATCTACATGACAGGTGTCAGCTGTCATACTAAAAAGTCGTTTATATCGGAAACTATTCGTGCGAGACTATTGGTTTCTTTGGGAAAGTTGTAGGCCTTAACGAGATCTACATGACAGGTGTCAGCTGTCATACTAAAAAGTCGTTTATATCGGAAACTATGCGTGCGAGACTATTGGTTTGTTTGGGAAAGTTGTAGGCCTTAACGAGATCTACATGACAGGTGTCAGCTGTCATACTAAAAAGTCGTTTATATCGGAAACTATGTGTGCGAGACTATTGGTTTCTTTGGGAAAGCTGTAGTAGGCCTTAACGAGATCTACATGACAGGTGTCAGCTGTCATACTAAAAAGTCGTTTATATCGGAAACTATACATGCGAGACTATTGGTTACTTTGGGAAAGTTGTAGGCCTTAACGAGATCTACATGATAGGTGTCAGCTGTCATACTAAAAAGTCGTTTAAATCGGAAACTACGCGTGAGAGACTATTGGTTACTTTGGGAAAGTTGTAGGCCTTAACGAGATCTACATGACAGGTGTCAGCTGTCATACTAAAAAGTCGTTTATATTGGAAACTATTCGTGCGAGACTATTGGTTCCTTTGGGAAAGTTGTAGGCCTTAACGAGATCTACATGACAGGTGTCAGCTGTCATTGTTATCACCGCGAGATTCCATGTTGTATTTGAGCGTTTGTATGAAATTTCTTTACTGCTGAGACCAAATAAGCTCGGACACCGTAGAGTAATCATGATAATAATATTATATTACTAGCTGCTCGTCAGCGGTTTCACCCGCTGCAACCCACCTTTTACCCCTTTAGGGGTTAAAAATCGAAAATCCCTGAAACATGTACTAATTTTTTTTGCTGTTTGATCTAATCGCAAATTTTGGAACAGATCGCATTTAAAAATATTGATTTTTCGTACAAACTGTTAACCCTTTTTTACCCCTTTACGGGTTAAAAATCGAAAATCCCTGAAACATGTGTTTTATTATTTTAGCTCTTTGATCAAATCACAAATTTTGAAACAGATCGCATTTAAAAATAATGATTTTCCATACAAACTTTTAACCCCTTTTTTACACCTTTGGGGGTTAAAATTTGGGGTAAAGAATATTTAAAAACCTGCTCCTTGACTTACTCTATATAATAAAAAAAACCGTATCAAAATCCATTGTGGGGTTTTAAAAATATATGGAAACATACATACAGACACGGAAAGGGACTTTACTTTATACTATGTATTGATTGATATTGATGATAACTCTATACGATTATCATAATAGAATAATTGAGATCGACCAAAGAAGCGATATATTTACTGTGATCGAGATAGTGTGCTGTCGAGATAGGGTTACGTCGATTTCCCGCTATACACTCCTGCTTTGCTTCAATAATTTTGAGAATTACGCAAGTACGAGTTTCATTTCACCCGAGCGAAGCCGGGCTTTGGCTGAAAATCTTTTTGCGAAGCCACTTTCGTATCTTTACATCAGGTACTCCAGACCTTCAATATACCGCTTCAGCAGAAGCCGCCCGTTATGCTGAACAACTTTGCCATGTAGCTATTTTCGTGCCTTTATAATTTAGATGGGCTCTTTTGCCTGGCCGTTTTCCTGCAGGAACGACATATTTTCCGTGGCAAAAGTGGCTTTTGTTACTAAGGGATGTTGTAGCTTACTAATATCGAAAGAATTTTTGAAATCGGTGTAGTAGTTTCGAAGTTTCATAATGTACTAAAATTTTAGGCGACAGGTTGAAAGTCTGTCACTATTATGACACAAAATTTCGTAAAGCAAACCTTTAGATTGGTCTGTCTACGCCGCGAGTGATATGATTATAGTAAAAAAAATTATAACCACGTAACATTTTTCTGTCCGACAGTCCATTTTCAAATGGTAGCATAGCGGAACTAGTAGCATAGCGAAACGGGTACGTCAAGCTAATGACGAGTATTGCAAACCTTTGCGCCTATAATGTGGGAAGGTCTATTCTATCGACATGCCGCAAATTTTTACGACCATGTCGACCATCCTTCTATCCATAACAGCCACAACAGTCTACAGCAAGACATGGACTTGCCCCTATCGGAGGTATTGCCATACTCACCATGCTTAGCAGGTGGAATGTTGCACATCTTCAGGGCACACTGCTGCCCATTTCCTGGATGATCATCCGTGAGTCGCTTGTTACGACTTCGACATGGATAGAATTAGAGTGATGCTATTTTAAACCGGAAATACACGACCATCCTAACATGAAATCAAATTTTGTGTATTTTCAGATACTTAAAGCTATTTTTGAAAATTTCTTACCTCTTATTATTTAGGACTGTGCTGATAGCATTCTCAAAGCTTTCTTCCGTTATGGAGTCAACATCAACTCTCAGCCCAATGTTGTGTTTGACATACTTCTCAACATTGAACCATTGATCGCCAAACATAGGAATTCCAATGAGTGGAACACCAGCAGATATAGCTTCATTTGTGGCCTGAAGACCTCCTTGTGTTATGAACAGTTTGACTTTTGGATGCCCTGAAAATAACAGATAAACAAAAATTATTTACATGGTTCATGAAACTTGTACCTAAAACGTATTTTAACGAAGTTTTCCTGAAAAATATTTATTTATTTACCACATAACAGTACTGTACCTAGTTATTACACCAATAACGGAAAGAGTTTTTTGTTGGTAAATATTTTTTACGGCGCTTGTTTACGACATCAAAAATCCTATTTCTAATAATACACTTTTGAATTTCCTGACTATTGCGGAACTCGGCATTTACCTACCTACGTCATTTAATTTCCGATTGTTTGAACATGATGTAAAAAAAATACCTAGTTGTCATATTTCATACAATCTCAGCATTAATTTGACGTCTGTTGCTGCAAAGGCGTCTGTCAAACATCAGTAATCCCTTTTTTCACCTTTCATGTGACACTTCAATACATCAACAATACATAGTCGCTTTTGCGTTCCTTTGTCTGTCTGTCTATCGTGGAATTCGCTAACTCCTCGTAAGCCACGAAAAGGATTTTGATACGCCTCCTTTTTGTAATGATAGGGTCATTCAAGACAAAGGTTTAAATGTATAACACATGCCAAGAAAATTCCTTTATCCCGCGGGATAATGAGTTACCTTAGCAGCCACAACAGTCCACTGCTGGACATGGGCCTCCCTTCGTATTAAAGGGTATTGCCATACTCACCACGCTTGGCAGGCGGATTGGCAAGCGCAGTGCAAGATGTTTAATTCACAGGGAACGCTGCTGCCCATTCCCTGGATAATTATCCCTTAGTCGCTTTTTACGACACCCACGGGTAGAATTGGGGTGATGCTATTCTAGGCCGGCGTCACACAGCATAATATGAGTTAATGATAAATGATGATAAATGGGATAATGAGTTGCAGCGGATAAAACCGCAAACGATTCCAAACGACCTTGCATAATATACTTACTTAGAAGATCTGACTGCGGAAACCATTTAGATATTTTAATATTTGTCGAACTGGTATTGAGCTCAACTGCGTTCCATTTCAGAAGAATGTTTTGAGGCATCTTTGAAAACACTTTCAACATAGTTTGGACCTTCTCAGCCGGTAGAATGGATTCTATGTTGGTCCCCAAGTTCACATAAATAACTCCACTTTTGGAATCGTCTAGATATGACTTTAGTTCCTGCAAATAAAATGGGATTTTGTACAGGAAGCGGTGAATAATGGAGGTTTAGATTGACTTAGTTACGTAAGAGACTTTTTTGCAAAAGCATACTTTTTTATTTCCTGAATAAACACTGATTAATAATACCCAAAAAACTGCTACTTACTCGGGTTACTTACTTGGCATTCAGAAAAACATTTGTTTATTAAATCTTGGTACAGTCGAGATCAGGTCAAGGTCGGGTGAAAAAAATCAGACTTTGCTTATCTTTTAAAAAGCGCGCAAAAACGACGCCAGAATTCATACAGCAAGTATAACCTGACCTGAGTTCGACTGTACAAACAAGAACCGTAGTTCCGAAAGCCTTCTTTAATAATATTACTGCTCATAAAAGGTTGATTGCATATTCATGATGATAAACCGACTAACCTTAGGTAACTCCTTTACGGGGTTTTGATGAATACTCCCCATAAAAACCACGCCTGGAGGAACCGGCCGATTATCCTCCCAAATGGGATGCATATTTAAGAACAACATATCTACGTTATTCCTCAACTCAGCTAGCTCTGGCATACTTGGACCGAAATTCCTTTTCAGCATCTCGTTCTCTAATACTTCAATGTCACCGTAGAGATCCCTAATAAGTAGCCACCTCCATACTACCGATAGTCTTTCCCAGATACTGAGGTTGTAGAGCTTTTGATTCGTCATCTCTGGGTACAAAATGGGGTGAGTAGGTGCTCCCATTGCTTCGTAATCTCCTCTTACTGATGTAAACGAACTAATTTGTATCACAGGTGCTTTGAAAATATGTGAGAAAGCTAAAGTAGGTGCTATCAATGCTTCAACTATTAGGAGATCGAATTTCTGCTTTTTGTTGCGGATAATTGCTCTGACTTCATCGCTCTGGATTTGCTTTTCGAATATTTCTCCAAACAAACGCAAACTGAACTCTACTTGCGAATGTAGGTCTTGTCTCTTTCCAGTTGACGTCATTGACATCACTTTGCTCCATATCGTGTACGAAACGTCGTGAACGTCCACTTCTGTAAGATTTCCTGGAGCTTCCCCTTTAGGGTATGCAGGGTCAGTAGTGATGACGACAACTTCATGTCCACGCCTGGCCAGTTCTTGTGTCAACGGGCGAAACACAACCTGATGACTTATTGAAGGCGTAGGAAACACTGCCAATATCCTTGCCGATTCACTCACAAAATTCATTGAAGAAAAACACAAAACTAACAAAATTAATCGTCTCATTTTATATGCTAAACAAATACGTCTATTCGAGTAGGAAGTTGCTAGTGGAACTAACTTGATTCAACAATAACAAGAAGGATAATTATATTCGTCACAAGACTATAAAAACAGTTCGGATTAGGAATCCCTTGGAAATCCACAAAGCCTCAAGACAACCTTGCCGTAACAGCCATTTTTGTTACAAAATTTATGATTGGTGTAATATGTAAACGAGTTAAGTGTTTTTTTCGGCGTATAGTTTAGTCGACGAATATGCAATCAAAGATTTTCCGTACAAGTCAGTTCTCATGTTGCATACAAATTAATATTAAAACGTAGGTAACAAAAGAAAAATTTTCCTACTATAAAAATCAGCGAGTATAAGTACCTAATAGTTATTTTTTGGACCCATATGCCGAAGCTGCGCTGCGTGGTTCGTCCATGCCTCTCTACAGATAAAAAATAACTTGCAAAAAAATGTATTTTCAAATAGATTAGTTTAATATAGCCTTCTTAAGCATCTGGAGTCTATTTCTAACAAAATAATAAACTATTTAAAGAAACAGAATTATTATTACAAATCTCTACCGGTTAGGCGAGAAACACACGTATCGTCCGTTTGTGCGTTATATTTATGCAGCACTATGGCATGCGTCAGAAAAATATGAATTCCACCTGATTTTGATAAAAAATACGGCTTTTGTCAAACATACGCACCCGATAGCGAAAAGTATCAAACCATTTGACATAAACTGTATTTGTATGAGAATAAGGTCAAAATTAGTATTGTCCTAACGCATGCGTTACGCAGCACCAAAATAATGCACAATCGGACTTTACGTATATTCCTCGCCCTATCATCGTCACAGCAAGGTCATCGGAACCAGTTTGAGAGAATCGTGTTCGCGTGTGTGTGGAAGTGACGCATGTTAGTATTAGGTTGGCAGGTATATTATAATTTGACCTCTTATATTACGTAAGACGAATATGTGTGATATTTTTGTATGTGTACTACCTACATGCCTGGTTCGCTGGTCTCGCGAGGGCATTAAAGACGTCATCTAAATATGCATTACCAGTCTTCAATTCATAATTCATAATTCAATAATTTATTTCTTAGTAGGAATTTACAAGATTCTCTTTAAGAAAGTCACATTCAATTCCACCTTCACTTGTAGAGCGTGCGGAAAGTAATGCCGCTCCCGTATCGGCTTAAACAGCCATGAAAAATCTTGCCTCAGACACAGAATACATCGTCTGTCACAGACGTAAGAGGCCAATGAATGAAACTACTTATATGAATGAACCGTCTGTTACAGACGTATGAGAACAATGATGATGATGACTATGGAACATACATACCGAACAGTATGATCTAAGATACCTTCCTGAAAGTTTCGTCACAGAATTTTGTCATTATGTTCCTTACGTCTGCGACGGAACTTCTGTGGCGGAATTTTGATTTTGAGAAGCGTGTGTAGGTACGTGTATTTTAACTTTTTTCTTTCCGTGTGGGGCTTTTTACCGGCGTTCACTTCACAAAACAGTTCTTTTTTGCTTTTTTTTAATGTTGAGCTTAGCTACAATGTGCACAGTAGCATGGCCATAGACGTTGTATAAATGTTATAGACGTGATATTGTATTTGTATCTACTAACTGTAGGTAGGCATTGTAAAGTGTCTATGGCCCAAGGGAAACCCTTATCAACACCAAGGTGTGGGTAAAAACTAGTCAACAATAAAATCTCGAGATTCAATCGTCCAGAATCACATTTGGAAAAATTGGTTTTGTGCGAAATACGAAGAAAAGCGAGTCCCGGTTTACCACGGTACTAGCTTGCCACACATAACTTAAAAGAAATACATGGCCCAATCATATATTTTTTTAACCTTGCTTTCGGTTTGCTTCAATCTACCAAAGCCGAATTCCGGCGCAAACTACGTTTTGCTGGGTAGGATAGGAAAAAAAAATCCAACTGCCATACAAAAACCAGTTACGAACACAAACCTCATCAAAATTGCGACTGTCAGTGGTTCACGACGAATCGGCAACGAACCATCCAGTTGTCCAGTGGGATTAACCTATCAAGTTTCTAGAGTACATTTAGAAACATCTTTTTAAATACTTTAGACAAATACATACTTATTAATGATTCATCAAAAAGGGTCAAAAACAAACTTTTAATTATTGATTATCATTATTTAGTCAGATGTGGTGCACGTAAAGAGCGTAATAAATCGGTCCCAAGATTTCGAGAAGGAAACAGCCAGGTTTGGTAACTCAGGACCTAGGCTGGTCAGCGCCATACAAACCCTGAGCTTCTCAACGCGTTGTCAACGTGACGGCGACACGGGCGGCGTCGTTGACACTGACGCCCGGTCTGTCTGGTATGGCGAAGAACACACGCAACGTCCGTTCCAGCGCATTTTTAGCGCAGCGTCAAAATAGCGCACAACGCAGCGTTGGAAAACAAAAGAGGAACGATTTTTGTGCGTTGCGGCGCAACAAAGATAGTTGTAGGCATTTAAAACAATAAGAGTAAACAAAGACAGGAAAAAATGTCAAGATTAAAATTTGTAGATGCGACATTATGTATTTATCTTCTGTGTGTAAATGTAGGTACGCAAGAATTTTGAATAAACAAGTTTTTATTATTTAGTAGGTATGAACTAGAAGATTAAACCGTCCAAGAGCATCTCAGACACACCTTCAACTAAGGTTTTGTAGTCAACGTTTCGATATACATAACAAAGTTAATTATGCTGTTGGTTTGCTTGCAGTGGTATGGTTACCAACCGCAAATCGAAAAACTTTTGTGTTTCTTAAAACTTAAGTGGTACAGCATCCGTTATAGTATTCGTGATAATCTCGGGTTGAGAACTATATGTAGCTTAATTCAGTTTTTGCCCTTAACTATTGAAAGAGAACGGATATCGATCAGTGTATTTGCAAAATAAGTCATATCTTATTAGTATTAGTTCATCTCTTCAGTGACCTTACGATAGTTGAAATTTGAAACTGCGTCCATATGGACTACTGGTGCGAATCTGTGAAGCATCGGTCTCATGTGTGTCTTACGTCAACTCGGTATGAGTTTCGTCCTCTACGATAAGCTTCTTGTACCCAATCGGGGCAATTGCTAAACTTAATGTAGCTTAATTTAGTTTTTACGCTGAACTAGTGAAAGAGATCAAATTCCATTCCATTCAAAGTTACAAAAATATATGAACGAATCAAGTGGTTCACAATTTCGCTGCCTGGGTTAGAGCTACCATAGTGTAGCGGTTTATTTTTGTTATGTGGCTTCAAACAACCAGCCCAATCACGCCCTTGGGGTAAGACTGGGCTTACGAGATTTTCTGGGAAGAACGGGTCGGACTGTGTTTACCCGGTATGTGCCGGTAGTTGCCAAAGAATGGCACAAGTGAGGGGCCTCTGTGTCCTATTCGCCGGGGACGAGGGTTGCTTAAAGAGCTTGTAGAGTGTGATCTACTCGCAATGGCTGCATCAGCTGCTAATGTGATGGGACCGTCAACATCCGAAAGGACGTGCCTGGGGCAAAGTCGAAAGTTCGAAGTTGGATAGGGGTAGACGCTGCAACTATTAGGGGAGCTCCAGTAGCCCTGCGCATGAAGCGGTTTTGGATGACTTGCAGCATATTCAGATGGGTCTTAAAGGTCATGATTGGCCTGACGCAGTTAGTGTAGATTCTCACATTTTCTAAGAAAGAGTTTGCTCTTGTAATTGAGCATCGAATATATTTTGCCCAAAACTGTTATGTGGCTAAGTTTAGTCCGGAGTCGAGTGTAGCGCTCAAACACATCTGACCCGGTTTGTCCGAAAACGTGGGTTCGAATCCCATCAGTGGCGTGAATTTATTCCATTTGCTTCATTTGTATTAACTTTGTAACCAAAAGTTTATGTCAATATCTAGTGTTTGATTAAAACACCAAGTATTCCAAATTACTTTCATGTGGAAAATCTACAAAATACTAAACATTCATATGATACCTACTTTATAAGGTAGACAGACACTATGGATATTCGATATCCATGTGCCAGCAGAAGGAAACAAATTTGACGGTACCTACAAGATAAGAAACCATCTGTACAATTCTGTATTGTTTGATAATTGATGAAATAAAAGATGTGGCGATTGCATGTGAAAGAACGAGATATAGTACTTCAAAATTTGACAATACCACTCTTTCTTTTACATAGGTTTGTCTCTTTTGCGCACGTCTGGCGGACAACCTTGTCAAAACAATATTTGTTGATAGGTGTTGCCACGTACATATTTTTACCATAGAAGTTGGGTGAATGAAGTAGGAAAAGCGAGAAATGTTACGGATATTGCCAAAATGAATCAAACCGATGATTTAGCGATCCTCGTGAAATTTGCCACTGATATTGTTGGCATAATATTAGGGACGGACATGGACTACTTTTTCATCACTAGAGTACCTGATGATGGCGGGCACCATAAGCACTGCTAAAATATAAGAGATACTAAAATGGTTTCATTAAAAGTAGTTCAGCATGACGAGCCGCTCCTGCTGTCACATGATTATCGAGAATCTGGAGTAGGTACCTAATGCAGATCACCAGCATCCCATTCAAACTATAAGAGATACGGTAATGGCTTTGAAGTAAAATTTGTTCAGCATGACGAGCCGCTTTTATTGGCACATAGTCATCGAAGGTCTGGAGTACCTGATGCAGATCATCAGCATCCCATCTAAATTGCAAGAGATAAGATATCTCCATCAAAGTAAAAGTTGTTCAGCATGACGGTCGCTTTTGCTGGCACATGGTCTTGATGAGTCACTTCTGCTGGAACGGAGTAATCGACTTTTGCTAAGGGCAAAGATCTAATTTCTACTTGGAAACAGGTAAGTAGAAGCTGGTGAAACCGCTCAAAGGGCCGCTAGAAGTATAATAGGTACACGGTCATGTAGATACATTCTTTGTCACGGAAACAGCCTGAACGGCTGGGAGGATAGTGACATTATTATGAAGTGTCGCTTTTGTAGGCCAACACTCAGATCCATACATGATGACAGGTCTGACCACCGTCTTGTAAATCTTGCCCTTCAGTTTGAGGGGCATTCGGGGGTCGCACACTGTGCCCGTGACCTGTCGCCAATTCATCCATCCTGCATTTATTCTGTGCTTGATAGTCCCGTTTATCTCACCATCGCCTTGCAGAAGTGAACCGAGGTATCGGAAATCGGAGCAGACTGGTAAGGTTACGCCATTAACGCTACCGGAGCATAGCCGGAGAGACCGCCGAAATCACAAAACATTTGTACAGTCTTCTAGTTGCACTGACTATATTAAAATTTTATCAATCCAAGATCGCGGATTTCAAACGTTATAAATATCTGCAGTCTTGTTCTTAAAATTCACTAATAATTATTATTGTTGTTTTCTTAGTATTCAAATATTTATCTTTGTATTATTTTTATTTGCCGTGTGGTGTCGGCCTGGAATAGCATCATCCCATATCTATCCCGTAGCTACCATATTTGATAGTTGCAATTTTAGGCGACAGGCTGACAACCTGTCACTATGGTGATACACAACCTTCTTAATAACTCTCAAATTTTTGTCAGACGTGGAGTAAATGACCGTTTTATTACAGCTGTTTACGCTCTGCCTACCCTGCAAGGGGTAAATAAATATGCCTGAATAAAACACACAGCGCCATTTAGCCCGAAACTAAGCAAAGCTTGTATTATGGGAATTAGGTAACTGATATAATACAATATATTCTTTTACTGCTGGTCCGACAATAACCTAACAACATTTAATGACCAATGTGGAGTAAATTTATTTTTATGTTCCTGGCAACACTTGCACTAGCCTGACATTTTACCTGACATTATGTATGAATGAGCGAGCGAGAAAAGTACTGGTAGACGTAGCAACATGATATTGTTCTTTTGATAATATGCGACATTGTATTTCAAATGAGTTTCCGTACAGGATGTCGAAATGAATTTGGCCGTTTCACTTGACGTCGAAAGAGCAATTGATCTTACTGCTGCTTATCGAACAAAATAATATCAGAGCGCGGCTGGTCAATCAAACTTAAAAGCACAATCTAGAAGCACGGTCGTGTCCCGCCAAGACGAGCCAAACAAAGTGTCTTTACTACGGAGTAAGGCATAAGATTACAAAAATAGTTTTCTACGTTGAGTAGGGTATTATAAAGGTTCAAAATGGAGTGCACGTTTGTGTGAGATATCCTTCCTTTCGTATAATATAATCACCGTTTTATACATATGATTTTCCTATTAGTTTGATGGGCATCTCCTTGTCGCACATAGCACCTGCGAGTTGTCTCCACTTCATCAATCCCGTTGTTTTTCAAAAGGTTATCTATAGGTTACATGTAGGTTGATTTTGCCATAATTTCTAATGATTGGCCCCAAGTATTTAAAATGGTAAAACTGTAGGTATAAGTTTTCTTTAAGCTAAAAGTTTTGTCTTAGACGCGTCTTTGTGGCCCTCGACTATAACATTTAAATGTTTAAAACTTTATTTACAAGTAGATTCACAAATAATTCTTTAGAATGTCAAATACAATCAATATACATAAACAAAATAGAATTTCAAATTAAATTTAGTCATTCAAGTGTGAAAATTAAAATCATACAATTATTATTATTTCAATTGTAAATGCACGTCCCGATTTGGTATTAACAACGCGTTCATGTTTCTTTTGATGAGCTGAAACTTCAGAGGTCCATGCCTTTTGTCATTAATGTAATCATCTAACTTATAATAGGCTTTATAATATAATGTTTTCTTAAGGGGGACCTATAGTCATTATTTTTCATACAAACGCTCTCAACCTATCCCTCTGCCAATTCGCAACCGACCGATCGACTCAAATTTTGCGCGGTAACTCTTCTGGACTACATGCTCCATATTCTTTTTCTGGTTGTAATAATGCATTTAAAAAAGATATGGCCGTCGCAAAGTGCTCTAAACTTATCAGCAAGTTTACGCCTTGGTATCTTCTAAATATGACAATAATTTAGAAGCAACGTAAACGATAGGAGCATAGAATATTTTATTGGCAGCAAAATAATGCCACTATCAAGAAATTTGATAGAGATTTCGAACGGGGAGCCTAGTAAACCCAGAACGCAAATTTTCCGGTAGCGAGCTACAAATGTCTCTTTTATAACTGCGGGACGGGTGGGGTGGGATGCATAAATGAAATAGAAATATTTTTATCAACTAACAGCTCACGAATTTTTAGCTCGGTATAGTAGCCTCTTAATCACAGATTAAAATTTAGTTTTTGATTGACTTAATATATTTTCCGGTATATTTTATAGTATCGTATACTTAGACCATCAAAATGAAGACCTAACTTTAGCTAGACTGTACTTTGGTTGATCTATTTTATTTGTACTTCTTGTATTGCGGTTATGCCTGCCTGTCATAATTTCTAGTATAATTATTTAATTTTTTCTTACATAGGTACTAAATGTTTTCATGAATATATTGACATAAGTATACGACATATGCTCCGTTTTCTTGCATTTAATCTTGAGACCCATGTCTTATAGAAACTTCAACCAACGGTCGAATTCGCCCTGCAGGTCTTCTACAGAGTCATAAGAGAAACATCATCTGCATACAGTATTTTAAACGGCAAGGACTTCGTACAATGAATGAGACGTATATTTTTTACTTATGAATGATATTGAGATTGATATTGCGCTCACTGTTTCATATTGTATGGAATTGTAATACATTGTTGCAGATTATATTGCTTTGTACTCTATTATAGTGTCGGTTTCGATTATTAACCCTTGGGGGTGCTGTTGAAAATTAGTGATTAAAACCTGTCTTGAAAAAAGAAATAATCTTTCACTCGTACTACTAATTACCCAACATAACTAATATAAATAAAAATAAAAAAAATACTATACAATTTAAATATAGTTAAATACTCTACGACCGGACCTATGCGATGAAATTCGGCGCCATTACGCCAGCAATGTTATTTGCATTAGAGATGACACACTTCAGCGGAAATTCCGTCGCCGACTAAATCTACCCACTGAATATACACAGAAAATGTCCTAATTATTCCAAGTATCAGGCTCAGCTAAGGGTTAATAAACCGTCAAAAATCTAACGTCCGTTGCTGCGTTACGTGTGCCATACCCTGCGTTATTTTAGCGCAACGCACAACGCTGCGCATTTTTAGCGTCGACGGATGCGTCTGTCAATACCGTTTGACATAAGGGTCCGCAACGCAGCGTTGGGCCTGCGTCGTCGTATTTATATGGGATTAAGGTGGAAATTCACATTTTTCTAACGCTGCGCATCGCAGCGCTAAAATAACGTCGAAACCGACGTTGCGTGTGCGAAAGGCCTATCCCTAAAAAACCCATACAAACCAGTCATTTGACAGCGACAAAGACGCCGCCGCGACTCCGCGACGCTTGGTTTTTAAGGGTATCTTTAGATACATTTAGATGAATGAAACTTTTGATGACAAATCGGGGCTGTGACGAACCGGATTCACCTCACAAAGCCATCGTCAGCGGCCAACGAGAAAATCTATTTCCTATAGTAATTTAGTTTACACGGTTCTGCTATTGTAGGTATCGCGATTGCTAGAGGTAGGCACATACATGGTATTGTCAACAGCACCTCTAGCCAGAATTACGGGATCGAATGTTCTACTCCGGGCACCGTGTGATGCCCGCTTAGAATGTCATCACCCCATATCTTTCCCGTGGGTGTCGTAATGTAACGTTGTGACAGCACACGTTCCATTTTAGTATAGAATAGTTACTAACTTCAGGTTGCTAAGATTAAATAACTAAGATACTTAAAACAAAAAATATAAGTACTTTGAACTAAACATTAATATCTAAATAAAGAACTACTAATAAACTTAAACTAAATAACTATTATAAAATGTAAACTTTAATCTTATTCTAAATATTGCTAAACGCGTCTCAAATATGTTTACGTAGAACGGAATAGGTAGGTATGACGCGGCGCTGCAGCTAACCGGCGCCAACGCTCCGCCTCGGACACACTTCACACGCCCCGCTAGCAGACTCAAGGAACGGACGTGCCGCTCGGCGCAATTTTCTTAGCACGTGGCTGCATCGCACTCGCGAAATATATTTTTATTACTACAGTGAACAAACTGTATAACTAATAGTTTCTACATACACTACTACAAACTACAAACGCTAATATTTCCCGCTGGGGTGAGTTTCAACTGCTATTTTGCTCTAAATTGCACAATTTACCTATCTTTTGTAAACTGTTCTTTGTTCACAAGCTGCTGCCATAAAGTAATATTCTATTTTCACTCTCACTGGCCTAATCATAAACTTCGTGACACGCTTGCGCTTTCGAACACCGGCTTAGTAGGCTGTATGGACATTCCAGGAATCACCTACCGGGTAGACTACCTACCGACAAGAACTACCTACTGGCAAGAAGCTACGCACTTGCTAGAAGCATCTACCGGGTCGAACTACCTACCTGCAAGAAAGATCTAGAAGCTTCGCTACCGCTACCCTGATGATCTCTGCTACCGTGACTACGCCAGCTGCGACCAAGCCCATTACTTTAGGCCAGTGATTTCGTTTCCTACTAAGTCTACCTACACAAATGCAGTGCGCGTGAAAAGATAATAGGACAATAAACCCTACTGTAAGTTATTTCTGATTTTCATTTAGCTAATCCTAACTACTACCTATCTGCGACTTTCCATTCCAAGCGTTACCTAGCTAGCATTTTATGGTTGACGCTGGGCGTAAGTCGGGCGTAAACGGGTGGAACGTCACAGTGGCGCCCTTTTTAACGTGGTTCTTTTACGCAACCTGCACTTGTTGTATTTTATTTTTTGGTCTAGCAGCTCTCGAGTCTCGAATCATCTGGAACCTTCTATTGTAAGCGAAGCGGTGACTACCACTACAGCGAACTGGTACGTACTCAAGGTTTATTTTTTTCTCTTAAATTGTGTTTAACCTGGTTTAATTTATTTTAATTACTGTGACTATTACATATTGAGTTATTTATACTGTTGCTACTAGTACAAATAAATTAATAGTTTAAAAAACACTAAAAAACACGCTTTTAAAAGTGCACGTTAAAGTCAAAAATAAATTACGGATCCTTCAAGTTGTCTCTATTATTTCTGGGCTGAAGTGTAAACTATGTGCATTTAATTATAATATTTGATTGTAAAAGCGTGGGGCGCTGGAACAGGTTTTTTTTATATACCTTGTTGAGAAATCAAGTTGTTGTTCCAGCGCCCCACGCTTTTACAATCAAATATTATAATTAAATGCACATAGTTTACTTCAGCCCAAATAATAAGACAACTTGAATCCATGTTTATTTTGACTTTAACGTGCACTTTTAAAAGCGTGTTTTTTAGTGTTTTTTCTAATCTAATATTCTGAAATATTTTTATCAGTGAGTTTAACTGTTTGCTTGAGTGACCTTTTGTAAAACGTTGATACGTAATAGTTCGCACACTTTCTTTTGATTTTGCACGCCGAGCGTCCATATTCTTCTGGTGTGGGTGCTGTTTTTTATTGTTTCTTTTCTTTCAATATTTCTTACCTTTTCTATACCTATCACCAAATCGCATTAGTATTTCTTGTAAAGAACAGTAACTTATTAATATAAAGTTATAGATTAAATTTCTACCTAAAACTAATATTCAAAAATCTTTAAAAATAACTATCATAATATCATAATCAACTACTACATACTAAAATATTCAGACGATCTTGCTTGTTAAATACCTTCCTATACTATTGATTTGAACATGGCAATGGAAACTCACCCTATTAAATATTTCTTGCTAAAGAAAAACGAGTTATCTTATGAAGTGACTATTCGAGGCGAGGAACCTGCGGCGACGGTTTTAGAACTACGTAAAAAAATTACTAAACTAACTGCTTTAATACCTAATGAAGATATTGAAGAATCAGGTATAGCTCCTGCTATTGACATCATTGGTTTAGAAACTAGCATTACTGATTACAACTCAAAAGTTCAATCTCAAAAAACAAAATTTGATGCTAACGCTTGCAAACGTATTGAAGCTCTGGGCTTGCATATACATTTTAGACTAAAACGCTTCAATAAATCTGATCAAACAGTAAATACTAGACTTAAAATTCTAATAGACATTTACAGAACGGCTTACGCTGAACTAGAAGAACTAACTAAATCTCGCGAAGATACTGAACAACCAAAAAATAATCCTGATCCTCCCTTGGAATCAACTGATTGCGACCACTACAAAGTCGGTAACCTACTTAAACTGAAATATGATGGCACGTCTAGTGTACACGCGTTTATACAAAAGGTGAAGGATATCAGTACATCTAGGAATATCCCTTCTCACAGATTATTAGCTTATGGGACGGAAATATTCACTGGGAACGCCTTGCACTGGTTCCGCGGTATCAAAGACACAATTAAGAGCTGGGATGATTTAGAAAAGTTGCTAATTGCAGATTTCAGTAATTTTGATTATGACTACAGACTAATGACTGAAATACGTAATCGCACTCAAGGCGATTCTGAAAACATTGCTGTATACTTCTCAATTATGTCTCAACTCTTTTCAAGGTTATCGAAACCCCTATCTGAGGACGATAAATTACAAATTCTACTACACAACATAAAACCCTGCTATGCAAGTGTTATTGCTTCAGCATCTGCTACTACTAGCATAAATACTATCGACTCCCTGCGTACTACAACGTGTTACAAAACAACCAATAAATCTCCCATACAAAGTGAGTTCATTTTGTATGGGAAGTCCAATTTCTTTTTTCATATTTCGACCTATGTTCCATGGAGAAAGTTGTTCAGTTTCATGAGTACTTTGACCTCCTTTCAGCTTTATTGGTTGTTTTGTAACACCCAGTATATGCCGCAATTTCGAGAACGTTCAATGCTACACTTCTCAGTACCGTGAACCACCTCGAGTAACTCAGGACACACTAGCCCCTGATCTAGCATTTGTAAAGGCAACTACATCTTCATCTAACAATTCGAAGGTCATGACTTATAACAAAAAACTTAATACTGGTTTTCTAATCAAAATTATAGTACCTACAATAAAACTATACACACATAAATATCAAAATGATAAATACTATAAACAATACTACAATACTAATAAACAAACTAAACCTAATATGTACACTACCGGTCATACATCTCAGTCTCAGCCTATCGCTGCTATATACAACAACTCAAGTGCTTTCTGCCCACGATGTCGCACTAGTGGACACTCCTTGAGTAGGTGCAAACAAGATAGGTACCCTATTTGCTTTAAATGCGGTAAGAAAGATTTTAAATATCCTGACTGTCCTGATTGTCACAAAGATTCTAAAGATACCGATACAAAAAACTAATTGCTGAAGATTGTTGTAATAATAAACCTACTAAAAATGATACTAAAAACTTAAATGAGAATGAATGGAAGGATTGGCTCGCTACTGTTAATGCATATTTTAATACCTACACCATTACTTCAATCTTCGATAAACCTGATCTTGATAAAAGAGCCTATGCAACTATTAAGGTCGTAGACAAAACTCTTTCTGGAATGCTTGACTCTGGTTCAGCTGTTACTGTACTGGGTAATAATTCGCATCTTGATTTATTAAAGTTGGGTTTCCAAATTCAAAAAGATGATACTACTAAACGTTTTGTTGCCGCTGGGGGACAAAAATTAAATGCTATTGGGTTTTTTAATCTACCTGTGAACTTCGAAAATGAGCTTCACTTTCTTAAAGTTTATACAACGTGTTACAAAACAACCAATAAAGCTGAAAGGGTGTTGAGGGGTCAGTTGTAAAGAGTCTATACACAAGAAAATGAAAGCCGTAATGTCATGTTTGAAAATCATAAAAACTTATTATTTTGAATAAATTTTAATAAAAAATAATAATTGTGTCCCATCACTAATCATTACAATTTCAAGTTCATTACACCAGGAGATATTTCTCGCCACCTCCTAAGCCGCGCCCATTCGTAAAGTAAACTATGTCACCTCCTTTACCTACCAGGAGTCATTTCCCAACAAGATTGTTTTACGTAATTTATCATCATCTTCCTGCCTTTATCCCAACTACTTGTGGTCGGCGCAACACATTTTGTTGATCTTAAAATCGTGTTGCAAAAGGATTTAATTTAATTTTACGACCGGCCGCCTGCCTGACGTCGACCCTCATTGTCATTGGGAATGCTTTTGCGGTGGATTAACCACCACGTCCGCCACCATACGGTTGGCCTGGCGAGCTGTTTGGGTCGGGTTTACGTAAATGTACCTAGCTTTACTGGTTTTTCTTAAACGTTTTTCTTATTGTGTGCAACTCATCTTACTAGGAAACATTAGTAGTAACCTATTGAAAGAAGAACAAGCAGTTAGTGGGAAAATAAACTAAGAACTTACCGAGTTTTATGTTCACTTGGCACACAATCCTTTCAGTGAATTAAAAAATGTTTACACTAAACATTACACTAGAAACTGGTTCACAAATTTGTTTACCGCCGAGACGAGACAGCACACGATCCTGATTTCAAGTGCCATACCTATGCCCCATACACATAATTTATCTAGGTATCTATCATTAATACTCAGAGTCAAAATATCGAGCCATTCTAGCAAAAAAAACTACGAAATCCGAAAATTAATTTATTGATTACATTCGCGCGCGAATGCCTTCGATCGACTATCGAACCACAAACGAAAGCCGCCCTCGTGAGGGTGGGGCTAGTAGTCCGTGGGCCCGGTCCATCCAACTGCCTACGTCATATTATGATATGACATCAAAAAGAGACACATGGCAGCAGGCCTGAACAGATGACGGCTGATGTGGCGCAGTGTTAGTGCTTGTGCGCCGCAAAGGTTCTGGGTTCGGTTCTTAATTGGTCACTTAGAAGTTGATATTTATCACTTTGTGAAGTTATTCCCAGTCTGGTGAGGACATTGCATGTCGAACCGCCTGATTATCCAAAAAGAAAGATTTTTCCGCGTTTCGAAGGGCACGTTACGCCATTGGTCGCAATTGCTGTCTCTGAAAAGATAACTTAGACGACAGTCGTTACGTAACCATGTCAGAGGCCTGCTTGCCTGCTGCTAAGTAGCACTTGTAGTAAGCGGTTGAGAAAAATTTTGACACCAGGGTTAATCGGGTCGTTGGAAGACTCGGTGCTCCACACAAAGAGAGAGAAAACTCTTTAGCAACATGACGTACTCAAAATCACACTCGGACAATTCCGGGTTGAAATTCTTCTGATTCTTGCTTAGCTTAACTTTTTGAACCTGCTGCCATATGACGTAAATTTGTTCCTGTATGGGCCCACGGACTATGGGCGGGCAAAGGTCATCGCGGCGGCGCCTTTGACTATCTTTGCGCCCGCGCCGCTCAACCAATAGGGGTGCAACTCGCTGCTTTCTATTGGTCAACTCATTTTGCAATTTTTTAGGGTTCGATTGTTAAAGGATATCTTTAGTTTAATACACCTGCGTAACATTTCTGTTCGCCTGGTAATCCGACAATTATTTTCTTCCAGAGCGCTTGCTCCGTGATTCGGAGAGCAAGTTTAGGTAAAAACCTGACAACAGGGTTCAATAGGTCGTTAGACGACTCGGCGTCGCACACATTTTTTTCTGTCGTAGTAGTAGCTGGCTTCTGACATGGTTGGGTAACGATCGCCGTCTAAGTAAGACAGCAAACAGGATTGACGGCTTTACGTGCCCTCCGAAGCACGGAACCAGCTTTGTTATTTCGGACAATCAGGTGGTTCAGCCCGCAGTGTCCTAGTCAGACTGGGAACGGATTAACAAATTGATAAATTAACTTTGTGAGTGTCCCACCGGGAATCGAACCCGGAACGCGACGCACTTACCGCTGCGCCACATCGGACCAACCATCCAAGTGAGTGGTGCACGGTTTTAGCAGAACTTCCTTTTCAAGGTTAATAAATCGATCATTTAAAAATACACAATACGGAACCCGCGAAAAACAAAACATACTCGCGAAAGTGTGAGAAAGAAAACCGATTGGAAGTAAATTAGGTTCATTGAAATAAAATGCGAACCCTAACTAATAGCAACTGTTAATACCTATGCATTCCTGGTACTCAACAAGCGGAAACCAATGGGCATGGCGAGCGCAGTGCAAGACAGTGTCGCAGGAAACACTGCTTGCTCAATTCCTAGGTTCATCTTAGTTGCGTTCACACGGGTACACATAGGGTGGTGATGCTATTCTAAGCCACCGCACAGCATAGTGTGGGCTGATCTGCGCTCGTCCAACGTGGTTTCAACGACATTATCTTGCACTGCGCTCACCATACCCAATTGCTACAGTGTATCAAAGTTCTGGATGTAGATTATCTTACCTTAACAACCACAACAGCCCACTGGTGGACATACTCACCATGCTTGACAGGCGGATTGGCGAACGCAGTACAAGATGATTATCCCTTAGCCGCTTTTTACGACACCCACGTAAAGGTAAAATTGGGTGGTGATGGTGCTATTCGTCACATCACACACATGGCAACAACGGGAATCAAACGAAATAAAGTACGAAATCACGCACGGAACCCACACCGAATTATGTCAATTTATTTTGAGCGTGGTCTAAAAAATGGCGCGAAACTCCCGTCCTGGTACTTTTAAAAATAAAAGCAAAGATTAAAAGCAGTAGATACGTCATTAGGTAAGTTCAAAATTAATCAGCTACCACAACATAGTTGTGTTTTAACTGTTGCTATTCTGCGAAATTGAGTAGGTAGAACCATTCTTATTTTTTTAAGTATGTGAATTAAAATGAAAATTAATACAATTAACTTGACGTAGATTCAAAATATCTTGATAAACAGATAATTTTAATTCATCTAATAAAACTATTTTCATAAAAAGTTATCTCTGTCAAACAGTTAATAAGTGTTATTAAAAGTAATCGGATTTACGGAGATGTAGGTAAAAGCTTTACTCATACTATCAGTCTGAAATTTCATAATCTATGGACTAGCCGACTGACTGAGGTGCATGCCCTGATCAACTGATCACTAGTGATGGGAAAATTCAATTATTGCATTTTAATAAAGAAAATCTTTTTTTTGGTTAGTTTTGTAACACCTTGTATTATACCTGCTATAAAGACATCTCTCATACTTGGTATAGACTTCTGGAACAAATTCAACCTATTTCCTAAACACATAAAATCTATTACATATTCGGACGAGACTATTTTGAGTGTTGATGAATCTTCTAATTCGCTTCATTCCTATGATGAACTAACTGAGCCTCAGAAAGTTACTGCTGATAATATCATAGAACAATTTGAAGAGATCTCAACTGCAAAAAAAGGCTTGGGTCGTACTCACTTGGTTACTCATCGGATCGATACTCAAGACACATTACCTTTCAGACAAAGATATTATAGACTGCCCCCTGCTAAACTAAAGGTCATATGTGATGAGTTAGATGAAATGATTCAGCTAGGTGTGGTCGAACAGTGTGAAAGTCCTTGGTCTTCCCCAGTTCTTGTTACTCCTAAAAAAGACGGTAAACTCAGATTCTGCCTTGATAGCCGTAAACTAAATTCTGTAACCCGAAAGGATGCTTACAAACTACCTTACGTTTCTGATATCTTGGATAGCTTAAAAAACGCTAAATTTCTATCTAGTATCGATCTATCAAAGGCTTTTTGGCAAATTTCTATTGACGAAAATGATCGCGACAAAACTGCATTCTATGTCCCTGGTCGTGGCACTTTCAGATTCGTAACTATGCCTTTTGGCTTATGCAACGCGCCGGCTACTCAACAACGCCTTGTCGATACTTTGTTTTCTGGTCCGGAATTCGAAAATTCAGTTTTTGTTTATATAGACGACATCATTATAGCTTCTCCTAACTTTGAAACTCATATCTCAACACTCTTGAAGGTCTTTAAAAAGCTAAAACTGGCTAATTTGACTATAAACTTAGAAAAGTCTCTTTTCTTTCGGAACGAGCTAAAATACTTAGGCTACGTTGTTAATTCTAGTGGTCTTCACGTTGATCCTGCTAAGGTTGAAGCTATCCTCAACTTTCCTACACCCACTAATAAGAAACAGGTCAAACGATTCTTAGGCACTGCTTCATGGTATCGAAGGTTCGTACCTAATTTTAGTACCATAGCTGGTCCTCTCAACCGGTTAACTTCTACTAGTCGGAAAACTAATGTTCCTTTTGTATGGACAAAAGAGGCTGAAGAGTCCTTTCAGAAACTGAAGACTTGTCTTTGTTCTGCACCTATACTATCCTGCCCTGATTATGACAAACCGTTTGAAGTCCACACTGACGCTAGTGATTTTGGCGTAGGAGCCTTACTAACTCAAACTATAGATGGCGTTGAACACCCAATTGCGTACATGAGTAAGTCTTTATCTGCACAGGAACGCAATTATAGTATAACTGAACGAGAAGCTCTCGCTGTCCTAGTCGCTCTTGAGCATTGGAGGTGCTATCTCGACAATGGCCATAAATTTACGGTTTATACTGATCATTCTGCTTTAAAATGGTTTATCAATCTAAATAATCCTACTGGACGCCTAGCTAGATGGGGTGTTCGTCTCTCTGCTTTTAACTTCGACATTAAACATCGTAAGGGTGCTGATAATGTTATACCAGATGCCTTATCTCGTGCTCTTCCTATTTCTGCAATAGATACTGACCCTAACTCTACTTATACTACCGATTATGATTACATCTACAATGGTTGCCAAAATTCTCCAACTTCATTTCCTAACTACTTAGTAAAAGATGGTCGTCTATACCGTTTTATGAAAGCTAAATACGCCTTACATTCTGAATTTGAATGGAAAGAAGTTGTCCCCAAAGAGGTTAGGTATGATGTCATAGTCGAGAACCATTCAGAACCTACTGCGGGTCATCTTGGTATCTTCAAAACTTACCGGAGGCTAAGCCAAAAATATTATTGGCCGGGTATGCACTCTGACGTCGTTCAAGCTGTATTGTCCTGTGATGCTTGCATCTCTCACAAACATCAGAATCACGCTCCTTTAGGTGAAATGGGTAGGCCTAAAGTCTGCTCAAGACCTTTTCAAGCTATCAGTATTGACTTGGTTGGACCTCTACCACAGATTACCTAATAGTTACTACGTAACAGATAAATCACTCCATGGAAAAATTACAATACTTATTGCTATAATTACCTACTCTTTTGAGCCGCTAGACGCTGCAAGGCAAAATGAACCAAAGCCCATGAGCGTAAAGTTAGCTTTGCCCTGTAGATGCGCGCCGCCACGTCATTAGCGTGGATTACCAGGGCTGCCTCTTCCGTTAAGTAAGGTGTACCAAATTAATAACTGCAAATATTTTAAGAGGTGAACCAGCTCATGAAACTGCGTAACTTACCCCAAGACGCATAGGAATTTATGAAAAATAATTATGAAATCCCGTACAAACTTGGCTCGGACGGATATTATGGAGAAGGTGTAATTTAATTCTTAAAGAAAACTGTTCAGTTTCATGGACTGGTTCACCCCTTATAGTATTTGCAGTTTTGTTTTAAACCATTTTCTTTATTATGTACCTACTAATTTCGGTAAGCTTGCAATACTTTCACCGCAGGCAGGATATTTCCTTCAGCAAGCACATACTTCCAATACATAAATTAAAATGGCATGTTATATTAGTGGCATACCGATAAATCAGGGTAACTCAAAATATTCACGAGCGAACGCACGCTCCACGCGGCTGTTGGCGACCAACAGAGAAATGGGCAGCCGGCTGCCCGGTGCCCGGTAGGTACTTATCGCGCGCAAGTACATGGAGTGAAAGAGGCCTGCCTCTACCGCCAACTAGGAAGCAAAACTGTCATATCTTAGTGGTAACTTGTTGTTTTAGTAAATACTGTTTACTATTTCCAATTAAACGTGCTACAGCTGAGATCGTAACTAAAATTATAGAGGAGAGCGTATTTCTTGTTCATGGTATTCCTTCTACTGTGGTTCTTGACAATGGGAAACAATTTACTAGCGTAAAACTCAAACAATTGTTTTCAAAATATAAAATACCTAACATACACTACACACCTTAATATACACCGCATGTTAATACTGTCGAACGATATAATAAAACTATAATGACTGCTATATCAACCTTCATTCAGAGTGATCAACGTGTTTGGGATAATCTAATACCCCAAATACAATTCGCGCTTAACAGCTCTGTCAGTGAAGAAACTGGGTATACGCCTTCATTTCTTGTATTTGGTCGTGAATTAGTCGCTTGTGGTTCACACTATCTGGATACTAAGGACGGTGACGAAGTTATCTACCAACCTCGTGACCACTACGCCGAAAACTTAGGCGTTCTATCTACAATCTTTGACAAAGTCCAAGCCTCACTTCTTCAAGCTCATGAGCGCAATTGCCAGTCTTATAATTTACGTAGAAGACCTATGGAATTTACTATTGGTGATACAGTTTGGAAAAGAACGTTTTATCAAAGTGACAAAGATAAATACTTTTGCAAGAAGTTGGCACCAAAATTTGTGAAATGCAAGATAATTGGTAAAAAGTCTCCATTAGTATACGAACTTTCTGATATGTCGGGTAATTCTATTGGCTTTTGGCATATTAAAGATTTTAAAATGATAAATTACAGGGAAAAGAGCTAAACTTACTTACTTTAAAGAGTCTTGACTAAAGCTAATAGTTACTATTTTGAGTATCACTTTTACTACAGTGTATACTCTGACTGTAAGGGTCTTCACTCTAAGATAAGATGAAAGACTAAAATGTAAGGGAATATGTGTGTTGAAGAATGAATGTTTTATATGGATGAAAGGATAGTACAGTAGCTTTTGTTAGAAGTAGTCGGATTTTACTGTAAGTACGCAAAATCCTACCCTTTGTCGGCGGGTACTGTAACGTTGTGACAGCACACGTTCCATTTTAGTATAGAATAGTTACTAACTTCAGGTTGCTAAGATTAAATAACTAAGATACTAAAAACTAAACATTAATATCTAAATAAAGAACTATTAATAAATTTAAACTAAATAACTATTATAAAATGTAAACCTTAATCTTATTCTAAATATTGCTAAACGCGTCTCAAATCTGTTTACGTAGAACGGACTAGATATGACGCGGCGCTGCAGCTAACCGGCGCCAACGCTCCGCCTCGGACACACTTCACACGCCCCGCTAGCAGACTCAAGGAACGGACGTGCCGCTCGGCGCAATTTTCTTAGCACGTGGCTGCATCGCACTCGCGAAATATATTTTTATTACTACAGTGAACAAACTGTATAACTAATAGTTTCTACATACACTACTACAAACTACAAACGCTAATATTTCCGCTGGGGTGAGTTTCAACTGCTATTTTGCTCTAAATTGCACAATTTACCTATCTTTGTAAACTGTTCTTTGTTCGCAAGCTGCTGCCATAAAGTAATATTCTATTTTCACTCTCACTGGCCTAATCATAAACTTCGTGACACGCTTGCGCTTTCGAACACCGGCTTACTAGGCTGTATGGACATTCCAGGAATCACCTACCGGGTAGACTACCTACCGACAAGAACTACCTACTGGCAAGAAGCTACGCACTTGCTAGAAGCATCTACCGGCTCGAACTACCTACCTGCAAGAAAGATCTAGAAGCTTCGCTACCGCTACCCTGATGATCTCCGCTACCGTGACTACGCCAGCTGCGACCAAGCCCGTTACTTTAGGCCAGTGATTTCGTTTCCTACTAAGTCTACTTACACAAGTGCAGTGCGCGTGAAAAGATAATAGGACAATAAACCCTACTGTAAGTTATTTCTGATTTTCATTTAGCTAAACCTAACTACTACCTATCTGCGACTTTTCATTCCAAGCGTTACCGGTTTCCTCCCAGCTAGCATTTTATGGTTGACGCTGGGCGTAAGTCGGGCGTAAACGGGTGGAACGTCACAGTAAAAGGCGACTAAGCGATATATTTATCCACGGGTTCAATCCCTGGATGAATTTTGCAATCGCATTGCAACATCTTGCATTGCGCTCACCAACCCGCCTGCCAAGCGTGGTGAGTATGGCAAATACCCCCCTACTTGGGGGAGGCCCATGTTCAGCAGTGGACTTTATTGTGGCTGTTGTGATGATGTTCTACTCACAAAACAGAACAACTTTTATTAGAAACTTATCTTTGAAATATGAAAAAAAAAATTGGACATCCCTTAAAAACCTGTTGAAATTATGTGTGACCCAAGTAATTTTTCATATTTTGAAGAAAAGTTTCTATATCAGTTTTTGAGCAGAACACGCCCTTAAAATATTTGTACCTAATTAAATGTAACCTTTTATAATTAAGTTCTAGAAATTCAGCTTCATGAACCTAATTTTTCGCTGCGATAAAGGTAAAATATTAGTGTGACCTGTATACAGTGTGTTATCTTTACGGTACAGTTGACGTTTATTGCGCGCCCATCAGTGCGGATCGCGGTGATAAATGATCACCCTGTATTAGGGATGTGAAAATAATGGATAACTAAAATAAATAATCGGTTCTTTTTTCGAAAATAAAAACTATTTTTAGTATTAACCTACTTGCGGCAAGGTAGCGCTTTCACCCTCTGCTTCTCATTTTCCCACAGGAAAAAGGCATTTTCCTGGCAAGTGTTTTACATAACCTTTCTCTATATTATACCAAATTGATCAGCAATTTAAAATTTTCGGTATTTTCAAATATTTTTTTAATAGTCCTATGCAAATATTTTCGTTATTTGCGACACATATTTAAAATACCTACACGACAGCTTATTTATGGTCTCTTGCAATACCTATGTAATTTATTAATTTTCATTTATGAGTATAATATGGCACTGTGAGTGCTTTAGAATCCCTTTTTAAAGTATTTCCCCGTTATGATTTTCATTTTACCACTATTCGTTTCTCAAATATAAAATATAATTTGTTTTTTTTTTTCGTGTGGGACACCGAGTCGTACCCTGGTGTCAGAGTATAATTTGATGAAAAAAAATAAAAAAAATGTTTTGATGGATAAAATCGATTAACTTACAATCGATTTATTGTGACAAAAATAATCGAACATAAGAAATTGTGTTAACAAACGTCACATCCCTACCCTGTATAGCCTTCGTGTCTGTTCTAGCGAGACATTTTGTTATCAACTCATCACCCTATGTTTCATAATGTTCTGGGCGGGTTGACTCTACTTGTTTAATTAATGAATTAGTCATCTTCTTCTCGTGTGGGGCACCGAGTCGTCCAACGACCCAATGAATCCTGGTATCAGGGTTCTTTAACCGTCTATAAGTACCAGACCTCTGACGTATTGTATGATCTTTCCGGCCGGTTTCGGCCATGGCGACCACTTCTACTCCTAATCAAGTCGGCGCTGATGCGCTCGTAGGTGGCTATTGTAGCCTATTTTGGCAGTAAACTCCCGTGCACAGTGTGGGCACGTGAGTTTGCCATTGATATAATTGTAGTTAATGGCAGCGGGAGGACGGGCCTTCAGTTCATCGCGTTTAGCGTCAAGGTCTGCTTTACGCTGCTCCTCGAAGTCGCGGATTCGCCTCTTTACAAGACCGCGGCATTCTGGCCGTTGTGCTGCCAAAACCTCAAATTGAGAGGGTTCGATATTGCATCTTTTCATGTGTCTCTTCTGAACATCTTTAAATCGGAGGAGTTGACCGCCATGCTTTCGCTTGCCCTCCTCTAGCTCAGAATAGAAGATGCGCTTCGCCACTCGCTCATCCGCCATCCGGGATACGTGACCGCACCACCGAAGCTGTCGACGCATTAAGTACGCTTCAATGCCACCAACATTGGCTTGTCTTAGAACTTCGGTGTTTCGCACTCGGTTGGACCATCTGATCTTCATGATGGTGCGAAGGCATTTGAGGTGGAATCGATCCAAAGTGCGTATGTGGTGACGATACACACCAGGTCTCGGAAGAGTACAGAAGGTTTGGCAGCACAATCGCCATATATACAGATATTTTTGTGGCTAGTTTAAGGTCGTGCGAGCAGAAAACCTTGGAACGCAGCTTCCCAAATGCTGCAGCTGCAGCACTGATTCTGCTATTGATCTCAGCATCAAGGTCACACTTAGCTGTAATAGTGTTCCCCAGATATCGGAACTTGTCAACCTGTTTCAACATATCTTCACCAAGCTTAATTGTCAGTGTCTCACGACCTTGTGTATCCAAGGACATCACTTCCGTCTTTTTGACACTAATCTAATTTTTGATGCGTACTCCTTCGGAGACAGTATTTAGGACCTCCTTGACTACTACCGCAAAGTATAAGGCGAACAGTGTGGGCGCTAGAACGCACCCTTGTTTCACCCCACAGGTGACGGGGAAAAATCAGACTGTTCACCGTCTACAGAGACGCAGCACTGCATATTGTCATGCAGGAGTCTCAGGAGGCGCACAAACTTTCCGTGCACCCCAATTTTCCTAGCACCATCCAGAGAGCCTCACGAGGCACACTGTCGAACGCTTTCTCCAGGTCAACAAAGCAGAGGTACAACTGACGACCTTGTTCTCTGCTTTTTCCTGCAGTTGACGTACCGAGAAATAGCTTCACATGTGCCTCGGTCAGGTCGGAAGCCAAACTGGGTTTCGGGCAGAATCTTTTCTGATAAGTCCTTCAAGCGGTTTAATAGGACTCTTGCAAAGGCCTTTCCGGGGACCGATAATAACGAAATACCGCGGTACGAGTTGCAGTCAGAACGGTCACCTTTGTTCTTGTAGAGGGCACTAATGCGAGACACTTTAAAATCGTCCGGGACTCGCTCCTCCTCCCACATTCGAACAAAAGTTTCCATACCATCGAGTGCAGCTCCGCACCGCCATATTTAAGTATTTCGCCTGGTATAAGGTCAATGCCAACCGCCCGTTTATTATGCTGCTGTCTGATGGCAGTAACAACCTCATCACACGACAGGGGCTCGTCCAGCTCAGTGGCTAGGGAGTTGAGGTAATAAACTGATGTGATGCAGGTTAGCTGATCGATCTACGTTAAGCAGATCGTTAAAATGTTCAGCCCACCGTTTGAGCACATCCTCTTTGCTGGTCAAGAGTTGCGAGCCATCCAGAGACCTCAAAGGCACTTTTGCTCTATGGGGCGTACCTGTCAGTTTACGCACCTCGCAGTAGAACTCCCCAAGCTGGTTTGTATCGGCTGGTTTGTACGTATTGTATACTACTATAACAGCCACAATAGTCCGCTGAACATGAGCCTCCCCCTAGTAGGGGGGTATTTGCCATACCTACTTGGGGGTATTTGTAATGTATAACGGCCGAAATCTAAGTACCTAAATTATAGACAGCGACTGACGACTGTCTTTTAAGCACAGAACTATTATTTTTTCGGACAATCAGGTCATTCAGTCTGCAATGTCCTGACCAGACAAGGAAGTAAATCATCAACTGATAATTATCAACTTGCTCTTACCAGAATCGAACCCGAAACTTTTGCGTCACAGGCATGTATGTATGTTCTGTTCTATTCAATTTCAGATTTCAGCCAATTTGTATGTAAATTACCAAAATTACTAACGGTGAAGATAAATTTGCAATAAAAAATCGTAGGTAATCTTTAAAAACTACTAAGTCGGTCGCAATAAGTATCTATAATCAAGCCTCACATCCTAAGCTCACATTACACGTACTTACAACGGAATGCGTCGAAGCAAAATGAAAATTCCTTACCTATTCGCGATCCCAACTAGATATTTCAATCAGCAAACTATTCTCATTTCGCCATCAAACTTTTTAATAATGCCTCCTGAATATTTAATTTGTGATATATGGTATCTGTGGTAAGAGTTTGTTTGAAAAAAACGACGTACCTACTTATTTATTAGGAAAGTTCCGGTGGTTACGGTAAAAATTTATATCAAAAAAGCACGTATGATTCTAGCATAATGTGCTGAGCGTAAGGCACAACTGTACGAATAATGATAGAGTGTACCTTCTAAGACCATGAAACTGAAGAAGTTCCCATAAAAAAATATTCGGAGAGTTGCCCCTTACACCCCTTAAACTAGCGGAAATCAGGACATAACGACAATTATTTCTTAAAACAAAAAGTAAGACAAGTGTGAAACGCGTATTTAAAATAATACTTCATATCATACAAATCAAACGGTAGACGCGTTCAACGCTGTTCTTTTTCGTAGTAGGGCCCTAGGTATGTGTGTTCAATAGTAAGTATCCTAGTGGACGGTAGTTTCTCGGACTGATTTGGTAGAAACCCGCAAAATGCTACATCAACGTCGGCCAGTATTCAAATGAGAGAGTTTTCTCCAATGCACTATGTAACTTGAATACAAAATACAGTAGTTTTCTTGTAGTTCAATCTTCCCTTAAACCATTCCTTCACGAAAAATAAAAGCTTTGAGTATAATATTCATGTTAGTCCCCATTTGCGTAGGAATTTAACAATTAATTGATTTGTTAATCGTATAAATGATACTCCAGATAGAACGTATTTTTTTTATCTTTCATCTTTACGTAAACACCATTTGCGTAAAAGCTAATACCTAAACGTACAAAAATTTATATTAGCAAGATAAAACAGTACTTCCAACCCCGTGTCTCAACCTCAGTCGACAAAGATTAATCTTTTTTTGAGTCGCCAAAAAGCACTGGAGTAAAAAAAATATGTAGATGATACGGTTCATTTATAATGAGGTTGCATTCATACTAAGAGTATAAATAAATAAGCAAGCATTGAGTGCGTGTAACTGAGTATAGTATGAATGGATGGTACTTATAAAACAAAATCTGTCTATCAGTAGGAAAACGACAGTGACAATATTATTGAACCTCTTTTCTCTCTGATAGCCGATGTGGCGCAGTGGTAGTGCGACTGCCTGCCACGCAGAAGGTTTCGGATTCGAGTTCCGGTTCGATTTCCTTTTAATATTTTATCACTTTGTGAATTTGTTTCTAGTCTGGTCAGGATATTGCAGACTGAACCACCTGATTGTCTGAAAAGCAAGATGGTTCCGTGTTCAGTCGTCGGTCTCGGTGGCTATCTATTGATCATTGAGAAGGCGGTCGTTACACAACCATGTCAGAGGCCTGCTACTTGCAGTAGGCGGTTGAAGAACTCTGACACCAGGATTCATCGGGTCGTTGGATGACTCGGTGTCCCACTCGAAAAGAAGAAGATTGGATCTCTCTCTATACTTCTCATACTTATGTAGGTATCTAAATCTATGAACGCTTGACAGTACGGTTCGAATAAGGCGATACGCGCAAACTTTACTAAATATTTATTTATATCATTCGGAATATTAGGAGGTATTGATAAAAATACCGCAACCAACACAATACGTACGGCATTTCTATGACGTCTGTTACTTGATTGGCAGCGAATAGGTTAGTACGGACCATAGTCTAATAAAACATGGTCTTTCCTTCCCAGAGAAACACAAGACAACGTCACTTAGTATTGCCATTTTATTTCAATAAAATACGTTATGGGGTAAATTCAATCCCAGAACAATGAGTTAAAATATTTCTTTTATTTAGATTTACGTGTGTATTAACTTGAACTTTACAACAACACTTCAATTGTATTTATTAGTTAACAGTATCATAAATGATTTACAAAAAACATCATAAGAGTGGGTAATTCTGGTAACCCACAAGCATGATGACGTAGTCATGTGTTGGTCACGTGGTTCACGAGTCTCGGAAAGAAATACCAGGCGGAGTATCTTATTATACCATGGTACGGACCAGTTATGTAATATGACCTTTACTCACCTTTAAGGCGAGGATCTACGAAGTAAAATACGATTTCAGTTGAAGGGTGGAGGCGGGGTGAGATGCGGGTAGCGGGCGGCGTGAAAGGTCATCGGGAGGCTGATTTCACTGCGATGAAAAGACATTTTTTTTTAAAAAGAATGGTTTGTTGTATTAAAATTAGTTACTTAGCTAAAACTTTTTAGTATTAGCGCTCGGGAATCAAGAGAGGAGTATCGTACTATGACAAACTGAAAAAAAATGTAGTAAATGTTACATAAAAATTGAAACCAATTTTTGCTGTTTTTGTGATTTTTTTAATCAATACATATATCAGATCGAACCTCGAAAAAATAGTATAGAGTACTTCTTTGGGTACGTCGTACATTTTTATGAGGTCTTGGTAACTACGGTAAGTGGCTTAAAAACTGAATCAAACGTAACACTTTTCTGAATTTTCTCTCGAATCCTGGCCTTTTTTAGTACAATATTTATTTATCAAACTTATCACAAAAACAAACGCCAAAAAAAAAGAAAATACGCTAGGTATTGGACGTCATTATGATACCTACTTTACCTTTATACATTTTTTTCAGTTTCACTTTTTTTAAAGATGCAAGCTCCACAGAATAGTTCTACATGTTATCTATCAGACAAGCGATCGTCAGTTGTTATCTCTTCTGTTTCATACATTTTATACGTAAACGGTTTCAAAATATCACTTGTTTGACAGATGCCATCATACGTCTCATGTCTTACGTCTACTGTGTGAAGTTTGCGTCAATTTTACTCCTGGTAAGCGCAGTGAGTACAGTCTTATATAGCAATACCGCTCGAAAGTTGACTGGCTCGATGGCTTTGTGGATAGTGCCCTGCCTGCCACACCGCCGTGGGTCGTGAGGATCGAACCCACGACCATTGACACAATTTTTCAAATATTCGTGTTTAGACTTGGTGTTTTCTATGTAGTATAATTTGTATTGATATCAGCTATCTACGAGTAGTTTCTATTTTGTAGGTGCAAGCTTTGCTTAGTTTAGTTCTATATGGCGCTGTGCGAAATGTCCAGGATAAATAATTTTCCGACCTCCCATACAAAGTCAGTCAGCTGATCGTGAATTTTGTATGGGAGGTCGGAATTTTTTTTTCGTTTCCCACCATTGGCTTCATAGTAAAAGTTGTTCAGTTAGATGGTCTGATCGTGCCTGCAAAGTTTTCGGTACACCGTCCCTAACACCCTGTATATGATTGTCTCTCAATTGTTTTCAAAAACAAATAAATCATACCTACATTTTGTCGCTTCTATTCTTTAATGTCAATATAATGGATGGATCATTTATGTTTACAGTGTTCAATTACCAAAAGATTTATCATGATACTTAATTCCAAACCTGTCAAAAAATACCATTAAAAAAAGGATCATGGGAGGATCAACACGAAACGTGACAGTATTATTTTTGTTAAGTAGCACAATTCCTCTTCCGATTCAGAATCACCTGACCTCTTCAGTCAAGAAGTTCATGATTTATGTATAACTAGCTGCCCGTCAGCGGTTTCACCCGCTGCAACATAATATTCCGCGGGGAAAAAAGCATTACTCGCCAAGAGATGTCGCTGTTAGTTTTCGGCGAAAACGTTTAAAACGCGAATCGGCTCAGTCACGCCACCTTTGCAAAAATATTGGAATATGCGTGATCCCGTAGGAATAAGACATTTTCCCGTGGTAAAAAGTAGCCTATGTGTTATTCTAGATACTCTTCTACATTTGTGCAAAATTTCATGTCAATCTAAGCAGTTGTTTTAGCGTGATGTCATAACAAACACACACACAAACATCCGCCTTTATAATATTAGTAGGATAAGAATTTTAAATACAGAAGAGATAAATCATTAACTACTGGTTTATTTTCCTCTCAGCAGCAGTTTATCCATATTATTTTAAAAAAAGAAGTATTTATTTACAACTTTCCAGATTAAATTCAACTGAAAATAACTTGGTGATTCTTAAAATGTAAATCGTTTCATGGTTTATTTAACCAATTTGTTAATAGTAACCGATTCCATCTTAGTAAAAGGTATAGCTATCGAGGCACTAACTTGCTTGGCCCAAGTATCTTCAATATTACGTTCAAGGACCTCAGTAATCATCTTTTAATGAATTTATAAAAAACGAAAGAAGTAATTTATATATATCTGGTATACGCGTTTGTTGTACTTATAGAATGTTGATAAAAAACCTCGCACGACACTTTTTTATGATAAACTTATTTTCACAACCATTATTATTTATGCAAACTGAATTCAATTCAAATCGTCATTTTTATGCAATTGATTTAAAATTCATTCAATATACACACTTCAGGGGTTAAAGCAAAGGGCTAATAAAATCTTAAAAAACACTTTCAAAGAAACATACCTAAAAATTAAAATAAATGGAATTAAGATAAAATAAGGAAAACAGATCCTGTCCTATTATAAGGAATTCGCACCTTGAGAAATATACTCTTTATCAAAATTAAAAAATAAATATCATGAGAAAATAGTATCTTCCAGTGGTTTATCACACAGCCAAAAATCACAACATAACACTTAGGTATAGTATTTGTCTCACCGTGAGGGGAGAGTGTGAAAGACATCAATTACACAGATTACACTACTTTGCCGACAGGGTCCGATTCAGTATGACCGCTGGTTATTTAGCAAGTGTCACGGAAACAAAAGTCAAGATACCCTGGACCGTATTTTGAATCGGGTCCTAATGGCAGGATACTCTGAAACAAATTAAGGGCCGATGCTTTCAGATGCAAAAAGCATATTATTACCTTTCAATAGACACTCCTCAGTTGATTACAATAATTCTCATTTTAAAAATAAAAGCTACAAATTGGGACAAGGACAGGCAGATGATGAGTTACAGGTATAATGTTTTTGTTTTATTTAGGATTAGGATTTGATTTTTTATTTATTAATTGTATAATGGACAGTTTGTATGATTATATGCGGCTGCTGAAATCATTAACGTCCTAGCACTTGCCTAACCAAAAACGTTACATTACATAAAATTTATTGTAAACAAAATAGTTTTGTAGAACTAGGTGAACACTAGATAAAAATGATGCTTTTATTCTTTAATGTAGATATAATGGATCATCATTAATGTTTACAATGGTCATTATAATCATTCACCGTACATCAAAAAGTGATCGTGCTTATAACAAAAATATCTCATAGTATACTAACCACTTACACATAAATCATGGAAGAACCAACACGAAACTTTCCAAAATTTTTAACTATATTGTTTTTAACAGCTCAATTTATGTGTGGAATCAATTTTGGTTACTCTAGAATCTTCTCAAAAAGATACCGTTCTGTAGCACAATTTGCGACTTTTAGTATATCAATCATTAATATTATATTAAATATACTACCACTTATTTCTGCTTTGAATATTTGGCTATTGGTTGGAGTAATACAATTAGTGATGTACCTGTTTACTTTACATACTGTCAAATATAACCTTTGTGATTTACTTCAAAATCCTATTTTTAAAAAGACTAAAATCGTATTATTTGACGACGTACTCTTAAAAACAATGTTGGCAATACACTATTTTCATATCTTTGTGGTCAAAACAGTTGTTTATTACCCGACTACAGCAAAGCAAAAAGGAGGGTTATGAGTTTGACCTGTATGTATGTATGTATGTATGTTTGTATGTATGTGGAATAAATTTCGTCTGTTCCCTCATAACTCCCGAACTACTTATCCAAATTTGACAAATGCGGTATCAATAGAAGCGTCTGAACAGTCTGGTGGTTATAGGCTATATAATGTCAAAATAAATTTAATATCGCGCCCTCTATACAGTGTAAAGTAACTAAGAAAATATTTATTTTCTTGTACTGGTATCGAGTTGGGTATCAAACGAAAGGGCTGAATTAGCACAATCCAGAAATATATATATTTTATCTCGAAAACGTAGATTTTCATAGATAATGAAGTCGAAATAAAGATAAGGTATTGCACTAACACTTTTGGCAAACATTTTATGTTCGAGCTCATTTGACTCGGACTTGTCATATTGTTGATGATAAAATTTATTTGACATGTAAGCACAAGAAACATAAAATATCTATAGCAAACCCGCAAACAAAAGGTGCTTACTAGGTAAGTATACGCAACGAACATGTTAATGTAAAAGATCTTTTATTTATCTATAGTACTAACTGTTGCTACTCAGTTACTACCTGATACGAAGTTGCGAATCAAACACGCAAAAAGAAACGTATACTTACGTGACATCTAAAAAACGTGGACATCTACTTTAGAAGTGAAACTCGCACCAACCATCGACTCGGGGGGTTGAGGGGTCACAGAAAAAAGAAACGTGGACATCTACTTTAGAAGTGAAACTCTTACCAACTTTCGACTCGGGGGGTTGAGGGGGGCTTGCCCCCCTCACAGAAAAAAGAAACGTGGGCATCTACTTTAGAAGAGAAACTCGCACCAACCATTGACTTGGGGGGTTGAAGGTGTAATGATGTGGCTAGCCGTCGGGGGCAGCCACTGTCATTGACATTTAAAATGAGGTGAAACTCTGATCTCAGGGGTTGAGATTGTGTGGGTTCTAGCTCTGTGTAGGTGGGTGGCGCAAAATTAAACACAACGGTTTTATGATACAATCACAAGGTAATCTTTATTCATTATAATACGGTACGGTAAATACGGTTTAATACTTATTTCTAGAATACCTAAGCGTTCAGAGCGAGAAGGGAAGTGCAAGGCAAAAGTGGGGTAAAACCTAGAGCGCGTAAGCATAGTAATAAAATATAGGTGAGCGCGTTTCGCTTGCTTACTGGAAAACGGGGTGGGACATCAGATCTTCAGCCTGGCCTTGAATGTAATCGTAAGGCGGCTAGTATCTGGGATAAATCAGAGCGTCTTCAGCTGGTCCCTGAATGTATCATAAGGCAGCTGGAATCTGGGATAATTCAGGGCGTCTTCAGCTAAGCCTTGAAGGATCGTAAGGCGGCTGGGATTTGAGATAGTCAGAGCGTCTTCAGCTGGGCCTTGAATAAGGCGGCTGGAATCTGGGATAATTCAGGGCGTCTTCAGCTAGACCTTGAATAAGGCGGCTGGAATTTGAGATAGTCAGATCGTCTTCAGCTGGGCCTTGAATAAGGCGGCTGGAATCTGGGATAATTCAGGGCGTCTTCAGCTAGGCCTTGAAGGGATCGTAAGGCGGCTGGGAGTTGAGATAGTTAGAGCGTCTTCAGCTAGGCCTTGAATTTATCATGAATCATAAGGCGGCTGGAATTATGATTATGGAAAATCAGGCTAAGCGTATGGCTTAAGAACGGCGGGGAAGCAAGCGAAAGCGAACACCACTAACCTGGACCTTTGCTGCGGGCTGGAACCACTATTCGGGAAGACTGGGCTGAAGGCCAGAGTCTGAAACGCGGACGCGGGTATACTTTGACGGGAACTCAGGCGGAGACTCAGTTTACGCGCTGAGTCGCGGGAGCAGCCTTTCGCTGGCTTCTAAGGTAGAGCTTGACTCGCGGCGGACTGTTGGCGCTCGCGCCGCGAGCGTGCTTTTATAAGGTCGCGAGCTCGCGAGTGCGCGCGGCCTTGTGACGACGACGGTGTGCTTGTGTGTGTGTCGCTACGGCGTAGCAGGACCCGTCTCGTAGCAGGACGCGTAGGCGGCGCGCACGGACGGCGCGCGCGCTGCCACGCGTTGCACTCCCCTCCTTCGCTGTGAGATTTTTTCCTGTCAAGGAAAAAATCACCGGACAGAAACTGTTACACATATATGCACCGTCCTGGTGCTAATTTACATTAGTTACCTATCATTATTAGTTACCCTAATCTTGAATTCTAACGGTTACATTTTATATCACTCTGGTTTGTACTTGTATCTGACTATATTACACTGGTATACGTGGGTACTAAAATACTGCCGGGGGTTGAACCCGGTATTGTACTATACAAAATTATCTATATAAAATGTTCTTGAAATAACGGTTACGGTAAAAACAATTTAATCACATAATAATCGGCTCTCACTTAAGTACCGGCACTGGTTTTACTTCCTCCCATATACTAACAACTTACTACAAAAAATCAGTTTTAACATTTTCTATTAAATGCTCCGGTTTCCTTAACATATTTCTAAAAATAATTCACAAAAATGCATTACTAACACTTCTCTAGTCATGAATGGTCTGCGTGCACACTCGGTAATTGATTTCATTCATAAAATCGGCTCTAATTATTCTGATAAGATAAAATAACGGTTCCTTTGTCATTACGCTATTGCAATCAATTACCGGGTCGCTCGGCATTATGCCTACCGTAATGTCAGGTGTTTATTGTTAAGCACCTGTTTACCTTTCTTTAACCAGCTTCCTAAAAGAAAAATAATGGTTACATCATTAATATCTACATTTCCGGAATATATATCACAATGTTTATATAGTCAACATGTTTGATAATACATACATACCTCCTGCCTAGATCCCTTGCTGGGTAGGCAGAACTTAACGGCTGTTTAATGATTACGAATACAAATTAACGGGATTATTAATTATCTTACTGGATTAAACTACTATGTATGCACTGAGTGTGCCGGAATTTAATACCTACTATTATCAAACATGTTTGGCCTTTTTTTTTTATAAGTACTATATTTTAATTAGACTGGATTATTTCTCATCAACTCTTTCATGTACAACGAATGATAAACAGACCTACAATTAGTGGCTATATGAAAAAATCGGCAAGTATAAAAAAACTAACACGTATGCCTGGTAATATTTACTGGGACAACTCTTCGAGTGTCTTGCTCATTAACTGGACTAATATACACTTAGCGGGTTCTTCAACATATCTTTAAAAAATAGCAAAAAAATGGATTAAAAGTGTAATAAATAGCATCTGCCTATACCTTCTTTTCTTCTTCTTCGCTGCGGACTTGCGGTGAGTGCTTCCTGGGTCCGGGCTTGGTCTTCCTCGCGCGCTGGTCTTCGCGCCTTTTGCTGCAACTCCTGGCTGGAGTCGCGGCGCTGCTTGTCCACGCCACCCTTGTGGCGGCAGCTGCCCTTCGGGTGGGCCTGGCTCTTCCACTGGCAGGTGGGCAATGGACCCTACTGAAACGGCGGCGGTGGTGTCTGGATCGCGCTTCTGGGCGCGCGGAGTCTCGGGAACAGAACGGTGGCTGTGGCGGCTAGGAAGCTCCTCCATGAGCGGCATCCAGCTGAGGGGGCATAGGCTCCAGAGCTGGCTTTTACGGCGCTCGAGCCTCGCCTTCACCTCCCTCGCACGGTTTTACACTTCTGGGGCAAGCTTCGCCGCCAGCCTCGGATTCCTCAACAGACTTGGCTTATCTGGGTCTGGAGGAAACGGTGGGCCATCACCCGAGCGGCTTTCGCCACTGGTGGGCCTTCGGGACGGGGCCTACAACTGGACTTCCGGGGGCACCTCGTCATCGGTGGACTAAATAGCCCTAAATATCACGCTCCAAAACTCCCGAATTTCTTTTATTTGATCCGGTCAAAAAAGAAATACTATCGCGCTTTCTCACATCCGCTTGCACTTCCTATCACGGGTTTACGTATTTTTAATTTTATAAAAAAAAATATAAAATTTGCCACAATAACATAATAATAGGTATATCTCGCCCAAATACGTCTTTATTCATTCCTACTGGCTGCATCCTACCTAAGTAGCAAAACTGGTATCGCTTAATTTCGGGCTATTAAATCGGTTCGGTTTAAATATAACGGTTAAATGACGTTAATCTTATTGTTACGCCTGCCGTAACGTAAAAGTGTCGGGGTTAAACAAATACCTAATAATTAAAACACTATATCTATTACTCACATGACCTTAGCGCGGACAGTTTGTAGCCGGCTTCACAAAATAAATTCGCACTTTTTAGCGGCACTATTTTTATAAGCAAACACACCCGGGCTGCGGAGGGACGGTCCGGTCGTTAGCGCGACGACGCGGCGGTTCCCGTCTCCTCACTACGCAATACTGGCGAGTGGGGCGTGGCGGCGGTTTGCGCGCACGCTGCCTACCGGTCGGGTAGTATCTGACTCCGGCGCGCCGATTTATCGACGCGTAAGTGTTGCAATGTCCATTGCGAAGTGCTGTTTTTGCGAAATTTTTCGTTCCTATTTAGGTGCGCTGTAAAACTATCTTACTGGCTGCAACCTATTTAGTGCGTAAAATACTATCCTTTTCCGCCTTTAAAACTTATACGAACAAATATGTTTGACTGGTACTTGGCTTTCTATAGCGCGCAATGTACGTCAAACTTATGTCGACGGTTTTCGCCAAATGTTAACAGGTCAAGTCGGAAGTACAGTCGGACGGAGCATCGTACATTGGCAAGTTTAAACTTAACGAAATCTATGAACTTGCTATGCACACACGGGAAGTTTTATTCTTATAAATGTTGTCTGTCTATCGGCGGGATTCGAATATCGGAATGTTTGCGTTTGTTAACATATTTTGAAATGTCTCTGTACATGCCGGGCCAGTAATAATTTTTCGCTATTATTTGTAGCAATTTGGATGCTGTCGGGCTTGTTTTATCGAAATGGTAACATATAACAGCGTTCGTCTCGCCAGGCGGGAAACATATTTTCCACTGGGGTTTTTTTTCCATTTTTGTACGGTACGAGGCGCTGGATATTTTTCGGCGTAATCTTTCGTCTCTGACACAGTATTCGGGGTATTCTTTCGTTTTCCTGGACTTGGGCGAGTTTTTATCGTACCAACTAGGTTTTACTACTACTAATTTGGCCGCGCAAACGCTTTGTGTTTGGTTTTCAGTGGTATTTTTCGGCACCTCGGCCTCTGTCGTATCTGGAATAGAGTTATTTACTTTTTGAAGTCGTCTTCGGTGCCTCCTCTTAACTGTTTTTGTATTTGCTGCCGGCTGGCGTACCTCGCTCGCCTCGGACGGAACCTCGCCGTTTTGGATAACACCGGTTTGCGGCTCACTGCTGCCCGTCGGCAATGTGGGCTGATAAACTGGCTGGTCGTCCACGACGTGTTCGTCGGGCGGGAAAGGGCACTTTGTATGCGTTGCTCTGACGTTACTCTCAGGCGTTTCCTCGTTCGGTGTTTCGGTATCTTCGATATACTCCCATATTTTGCGCAGGCCTATCCTTCTCATTAGGTCCATGCCGACTATTACTACGTCGGAATCAGGTAAAAGATACATCTGGTGATTGAAACAGCTACCCAAAATGTCCATTGTCGGAAATACACTGCTCGTCACGGAGACTAGTGTATTGTTCGCAAGGACAAATTTATCTGTTACTTGCTTTTGTTGAACGGAACTGCGTGAGCATAATTCGTCATATACCTCTTGGCTGACGGATGAAGATGTAGAACCGGAATCAAGCAATGCCTGGTAATGTTTGCCGCAAATGGTCACCGGAATAAATACCCTATTTTCTTTATCGGTCGGGTTGCCCACGGTAAAAACTCTCTCGGTCGGCGACTTGCAGCAATTTCGACTTAACACACCAATTTTACAAGTGCTGCAAAGATCTGTTTCCTCCTGTGCACTCTGTGTATCTATGGTTTTCACCTCCACACGAAAAACATGACGTTTTGCTATTATAATTTCTTAAATACTTGGGTTCTCTTCCACTCATCGGCTTGCTATTTTTCGCCTCGGCTCTCCTGCCGTAGGACGAGTTCGGTGGCCTACTCGGGCCAGCGTCGTTTCGTGTATCGGGCCTACTGCTTTCAAACGGGTTGGCTGCTAGATTGTTCTCGAACATTCTTGGCTGCCAGTTTCTATACTTTTCCTCGGTTATTTTCTCATATTCGGTGCATAGTTCTATTAAGTCGTGTACGGAATCAAAGTCCTGCCGCTGTACATACAACTTGTAGTTCGCGTTCATATTTTCGTATATTCGTTCTAATTTCTCTTGACTTTTAAGTTTTCCATAGCGACGCATGATCGTTTGTAAATCTGTTATATAATCCACAAACTTTTCTCGGAAACCCTGCTTTCTTGCAATTATTCTTTCGATCAAGTTCGTCTCATAACCCCTTGGGTAGAAATATCTCTTAAAATCTTTTATAAATTCATCCCACGTCAACCAATCGTCACGGTTATTTCTGTGCCACAAATTGGCTTTTCCTTTGAGAAATCTGGTTAACACAGGCAACAGTTTCTCCTTCGGGACCTCGCATGAGGTCGCATACTCATCTAAGCTTTCTAAAAATTCTACGGGGTCATTAAAAGTGTCAAAACTGATATCCCAGTTTTTTACAATATTATAAACGCTCTCCTGGCCTGAAGCGGAACTATTATCCTGCTTGGGCTGCATGTTTTCAGTTTGAACGGGGTCAACTATTAGGCTAGCTTCCGAGCTAGACGAATTATCCGAATTCTCTGTATCAGGCTGCGACGCCTCGTCGTCCGACTCTACTTCGGACTCGACACTGTTGACTGACGTTAACAATTGGTTAGCGGCTGTGTTTTGGTCTACCGGGTCTAATTCGGATAATAAATAATTTAACAACGCGTTCTTGAGCTGTTTTACGGTATACAGTTTGTTTGTAACGGGATTAACGGTTGGCAAATCTCTACTTTCTGCCAATTCTAATAAATCTCTCTTTCTTAACTTTGGCTTCGGCGCGGGCCCAGACATACGTTCGCGATATAACCTAAGACGCGACCGTGTGTTACCCAAACCTACAGAGCTTTTTCACCACAAAAAATAAATAAATGTACTTACATTCGTCACGAGAAAGTAACGAGAATAGTACGATTTTACACGTTGGGCGCCAAAATGTAATGATGTGGCTAGCCGTCGGGGGCAGCCACTGTCATTGACATTTAAAATGAGGTGAAACTCTGATCTCAGGGGTTGAGATTGTGTGGGTTCTAGCTCTGTGTAGGTGGGTGGCGCAAAATTAAACACAACGGTTTTATGATACAATCACAAGGTAATCTTTATTCATTATAATACGGTACGGTAAATACGGTTTAATACTTATTTCTAGAATACCTAAGCGTTCAGAGCGAGAAGGGAAGTGCAAGGCAAAAGCGGGGGTAAAACCTAGAGCGCGTAAGCATAGTAATAAAATATAGGTGAGCGCGTTTCGCTTGCTTACTGGAAAACGGGGTGGGACATCAGATCTTCAGCCTGGCCTTGAATGTAATCGTAAGGCGGCTAGTATCTGGGATAAATCAGAGCGTCTTCAGCTGGTCCCTGAATGTATCATAAGGCAGCTGGAATCTGGGATAATTCAGGGCGTCTTCAGCTAAGCCTTGAAGGGATCGTAAGGCGGCTGGGATTTGAGATAGTCAGAGCGTCTTCAGCTGGGCCTTGAATAAGGCGGCTGGAATCTGGGATAATTCAGGGCGTCTTCAGCTAGACCTTGAATAAGGCGGCTGGAATTTGAGATAGTCAGATCGTCTTCAGCTGGGCCTTGAATAAGGCGGCTGGAATCTGGGATAATTCAGGGCGTCTTCAGCTAGGCCTTGAAGGGATCGTAAGGCGGCTGGGAGTTGAGATAGTTAGAGCGTCTTCAGCTAGGCCTTGAATTTATCATGAATCATAAGGCGGCTGGAATTATGATTATGGAAAATCAGGCTAAGCGTATGGCTTAAGAACGGCGGGAAGCAAGCGAAAGCGAACACCACTAACCTGGACCTTTGCTGCGGTTTTATAAGGTCGCGAGTTCACGAGTGCGCGCGGCCTTGTGACGACGACGGTGTGCTTGTGTGCGTGTCGCTACGGCGTAGCAGGACTCGTCTCGTAGCAGGACGCGTAGGCGGCGCGCACGGACGGCGCACGCGCTGCCACGCGTTGCAAAGGGGGCTTGCCCCCCTCACAGAAAAAAGAAACTTGGACATCTACTTTAGAAGAAAAACTCGCACCAACCATTGACTTGGAGGGTTGAGGGCTTGCCCCCCTCACAGAAAAAAGAAACGTGGGCATCTACTTTAGAAGGGAAACTCGCACCAACCATTGACTTGGGGGGTTGAGGGGGCTTGCCCCTCTCTGGAAAAAGAAACTTGGACATCTACTTTAGAAATGAAACTCTTACCAACTTTCGACTCAGGGGTTGAGGGGCTTGCCTCTCTAAGAGAAATGGACATCTACTTTAGGAGTGAAACTCTTACCAACTTTCGACTCAGGGGTTGAGGGGCTTGCACGCTCACAGAAAAAGAAAGTGGGCATCTACTTTAGAAGTGAAACTCGCACCAACCATCGACTCAGGGGTTGAGGGGCTTGCCCCCTCACAGAAAAAGAAACGTGGACATCTACTTTGAAGTGAAACTCGCACCAACCATCGACTCAGGGGGTTGAGGGCTTGCCCCTCACAAAAAAGAAACGTGGACATCTACTTTAGAAGTGAAACTCGCACCAAACATCGACTTGGGGCGTTGAGGGGGGCTTGCCCCCCTCACAGAAAAAAGAATTGTAAACATCTACTTTAGAAGCGAAACTCGCTCGTAAACATCTACTTTAGAAGCGAAACTCGCACCAACCATCGACTCGGGGGTTGAGGGGGCTTGCCCTCGAAAAAAACTTGGACATCTACTTTAGAAGCGAAACTCGCACCAACCATCGACTTGAGGGATTGAGGGGGCTTGCCCCCCTCACAGAAAAAAGAAACGTGGGCATCTACTTTAGAAGTGAAACTCGCACAGAAAAAAGAAACTTGGACATCTACTTTAGAAGTGAAACTTTTACTAACTTTCGACTCGGGGGGTTGAGGGGGGCTTGCCCCCCTCACAGAAAAAAGAAACGTGGAGATCTACTTTAGAAGTGAAACTCGCACCAACCATCGACTTGGGGTTTTGAGGGGGGCTTGCCCCCTCACAGAAAAAAGAATCGTAAACATCTACTTTAGAAGTGAAACTCGCACCAACCATCGACTCGGGGGGTTGAGGGGGGCTTGCCCCCCTCACAGAAAAAAGAAACGTGGACATCTACTTTAAAAGTGAAATTCTTACCAACCTTCGACTCGGGGGGTTGAGGGGGGCTTGAAAAAGAAACGTGGATAATATATCTACTTAAGAAGTGAAACTCGCACTAACCATCGACTTGGGGGATTGAGGGGGGCTTGCCCCTCTCACAGAAAAAAGAATCGTAAACATCTACTTTAGAAATGAAACTCGCACCTACTATTGACTCGGGAGGTTGAGGGCTTGCCACATAAAACGTGGATAATATATCTACTTAAGAAGTGAAACTCGCACTAACCATCGACTTGGGGGGTTGAGGGGGGCTTGCCCCTCTCACAGAAGAAAGAATCATAAACATCTACTTTAGAAGTGAAACTCGCACCAACCATCGACTCGGGGGGTTGAGGGGCTTGCCCCCCTCACAGAAAAAAGAAATGTGGACATCTACTTTAGAAGTGAAAATCTTACCAATTTTCGACCCGGGGGGTTGAGGGGGGCTTGCCCCCCTTACAGAAAAAAGAATCGTAAACATCTACTTTAGAAGTGAAACTCGCACCAACCATCGACTCGGGGGGTTGAGGGGGCTTGCCCCCCTCACAGAAAAGAGAAACGTGGACATCTTCTTTAGAAGCGAAAAAAGTGACGAGATCTACTTTAGAGTGAAACTCGCACCAACCATCGACTTGGGGGTTGAGGGCTTGCCCCCTCCTCGAAATAATCGTAAACATCGACCTTAGAAATGAAACTCGCACCTACCATTGACTCGGGAGGTTGAGGGGGGCTTGCCCCCCTCACAGAAAAAGAAACGTGGATAATATATCTACTTAAGAAGTAAAACTCGCACTAACCTTCGACTTGGGGGATTGAGGGGGGCTTGCCCCTCTCACAGAAGAAAGAATCATAAACATCTACTTTAGAAGAGAAACTCGCACCAACCATCGACTCAGGGGTTGAGGGACTCCCCCTCACAGAAAAAATGTGGACATCTACTTTAAAGTGAAAATCTTACCAATTTTCGACCCGGGGGTTGAGGGCTTGCCCCCCTCACAGAAAAAAGAATCGTAAACATCTACTTTAGAAGTGAAACTCGCACCAACCATCGACTCGGGGGGTTGAGGGGGGCTTGCCCCCCTCACAGAAAAATAAAACGTGGACATCTACTTTAGAAGCGAAACTCGCACCAACTATCGATTTGGGGGGTTGAGGGGGGGGGCTTGCCCACCTCACAGAAAAAAGAATCGTCGACATCTACTTTAGAAGTGAAACTCGCACAAATCATCGATTTGGGGTTGGGGAGGCGCCTCAGGAATCGTAAACATCTACTTTAGAGTGAAACTCGCACCAACCATCGACTCAGGGGGTTGAGGGGCTTGCCCTCAGAAAAAAGAAACGTGGACATCTACTTTAGAAGCGAAACTCGCACCAACTATCGATTTGGGGGGTTGAGGGGGGGGGGCTTGCCCCCCTCACAGAAAAAAGAAACGTGGACATCTACTTTAGAAGTGAAACTCGCACAAATCATCGATTTGGGGGTTGAGGGGGGCTTGCCCCCCTCACAGAAAAAAGAAACTTGGACATCTACTTTAGAAGTGAAACTTTTACTAACTTTCGACTCGGGGGGTTGAGGGCTTGCACCTCTAGAAAAAAGTGGAGATCTACTTTAGAGTGAAACTCGCACAACCATCGACTTAGGAGTTTTGAGGGCTTGCCTCAGAAAAAAGAATCGTAAACATCTACTTTAGAAGTGAAACTCGCACCAATTATCGACTCAGGGGTTGAGGGGCTTGCCTCTCTCACAGAAAAAAGAAACGTGGACATCTACTTTAAAGTGAAATTCTTACCAACTTTCGACTCAGGGTTGAGGGCGCATATCGAAAGAAATCGTAAACATCTACTTTAGAATTGAAACCCGCACCTACCATTGACTCGGGGGGTTAAGGGGGGCTTGCCCCCCTCACAGAAAAAGAAACGTGGATAATACAGGGAGTAACGGAAAGGGTATAACAAGCCGAAAGGAGGTTAAGGTACTCATGAAACTGAACAACTTTCCCTATGGAACATGGGTCGAAATATGAAAAAAAATTTGGACCTCCCATAGTAAATCGATCTGCAAATCGGCCTCTGAAAAAGGATCGTAAACATCTACTTTAGAAATGAAACTCACACCTACTATTGACTCAGGAGGTTGAGGGCTTGCCCTCCTAGAAAAAGACGTCGATAATATATCTACTTAGAAGTGAAACTCTTTAACCTTCGACTTGGGGATTAAGGGGCTTGCCACTCACAGAAGAAAGAATCATAAACATCTACTTTAGAAGAAAACTCGCACCAACCATCGACTCAGGGGGTTGAGGGGCTTGCCTCTCACAGAAAAAGAAATGTGGACATCTACTTTAGAAGTGAAACTCGCACCAACCATCGACTCGGGGGGTTGAGGGGGGCTTGCCCCCCTCACAGAAAAAAGAAACGTGGACATCTACTTTAAAAGTGAAATTCTTACCAACTTTCGACTCGGGGGGTTGAGGGGGGGACATCTACTTTAAGTGAAATTCTTACCAACCTTCGACTCAGGGGGTTGAGGGGCTTGAAAAGAAACGTGGATAATATATCTACTTAAAGTGAAACTCGCACTAACCATCGACTTGGGGATTGAGGGGCTTGCCTCTCACAGAAAAAGAATCGTAAACATCTACTTTAGAAATGAAACTCGCACCTACCATTGACTCAGGGGTTGAGGGGCTTGCCCCATAGAAAAAACGTGGATAATATATCTACTTAAGAAGTGAAACTCGCACTAACCTTCGACTTGGGGGTTGAGGGGCCCTCTCTCAGAAAAGAATCATAAACATCTACTTTAGAAGTGAAACTCACCAACCATCGACTCAGGGGGTTGAGGCTTGCCCCCTCAGAAAGAAATGTGGACATCTACTTTACAGAAGTGAAATCTTACAATTTTGACCAGGGGTTGAGAGGGCACCTTATAAAAATCGTAAACATCTACTTTAGAAGTGAAACTCCACAAACCATCGACTCAGGGGTTGAGGGCTGCCCCTCTCAGAAAACGTGGACATCTTCTTTAGAAGCGAAACTCGCACCAACCATCGACTCGGGGGGTTGAGGGCTTGCCCCTCAGAAAAAGAAACGTGAGATCTACTTTAGAAGTGAAACTCGCACCAACCATCGACTTAGGGGTTGAGGGCTTGCCCCCTCCTCAAAATAATCGTAAACATCGACCTTAGAAATGAAACTCGCACCTACCATTGACTCGGGAGGTTGAGGGCTTGCCCCCTCACAGAAAAAGAAACGTGGATAATATATCTACCAAGTAAAACTCACACTAACCTTCGACTTGGGGGATTGAGGGCTTGCCTCTCACAGAAGAAAAATCATAAACATCTACTTTAGAAGAGAAACTCACCAACCATCGACTCAGGGGTTGAGGCTGGCCCCCTTACAGAAAAAAGAAATGTGGACATCTACTTTAGAGTGAAAATCTGCAATTTTCGACCCGGGGTTGAGGGGCTTGCCCTCAAAAAGAATCGTAAACATCTACTTTGAAGTGAAACTCGCACCAACCATCGACTCAGGGGTTGAGGGCTTACCCCTGAAATAAAACGTGGACATCTACTTTAGAAGCGAACTCGCACCAACTATCGATTTGGGGTTGAGGGGCTTGCCCACCTCACAGAAAAAGAATCGTAAACATCTACTTTAAGTGAAACTCGCACAAATCATCGACTTGGGGGTTGAGGGGCTTGCACTCTAGAAAAGAATCGTAAACATCTACTTTAGAAGTGAAACTCGCACAACCATCGACTCAGGGGTTGAGGGCTTGCCATAAGAAACGTGGACATCTACTTTAGAAGCGAAACTCGCACCAACTATCGATTTGGGGGGTTGAGGGGCTTGCCCCTCACAAAAAGAAACGTGGACATCTACTTTGAAGTGAAACTCGCACAAATCATCGATTTGGGGTTGAGAACTTGCCCCCTCACAGAAAAAGAAACTTGGACATCTACTTTAGAAGTGAAACTTTTACTAACTTTCGACTCAGGGGTTGAGGGGCTTGCAAAAGAAACGTGGAGATCTACTTTAGAAGTGAAACTCGCACCAACCATCGACTTGGGTTTTGAGGGCTTGCCTCACAGAAAAAAGAATCGTAAACATCTGCTAGAAGTGAAACTCGCGCAATTATCGACTCAGGGGTTGAGGGCTTGCCTCTCGAAAAAACGTGGACATCTACTTTAAAGTGAAATTCACGCAACTTTCGACTCAGGGGTTGAGGGCTTGCCATATGAAAAGATCATGAAACATCTACTTTAGAATTGAAACCCGCACCTACCATTGACTCAGGGGTTAAGGGGCTTGCCCCCTCATGAAAAGAAACGTGGATAATACAGGGAGTAACAGAAAGGATATAACAAGCCGAAAGGAGGTCATTGTACTCATGAAACTGAACAACTTTCCCTATGGAACATGGGTCGAAATATGAAAAAAATTTAGACCTCCCATAGTAAATCAATTAGCTGATCGGCAATTTTGTATGGGAGGCCAAAATTTTTTTCATATTTCTATCCATGTTCCATAGAGAAAGTTGTTCAGTTTCATGAAATCTGCTCTCTTTCGGCTTACTCTGCCCTTTCTCCCAGTATATCTACTTAAGTGAAACTCGCACTAACCATCGACTTGGGGATTGAGGGGCTTGCCTCTCTAGAAAAGAATCATAAACGTCTACTTTAGAAGTGAAACTCGCACCAACCACCGACTCGGGGGTTGAGGGGCTTGCCCCCCTCACAGAAAAAAGAAATGTGGACATCTACTTTAGAAGTGAAAATCTTACTAATTTTCGACCCGGGGTTGAGGGGCTTGCCTATAGAAAAAAGAATCGTAAACATCTACTTTAGAGGAAAGTCGCACCAACCATCGACTCGGGGTTGAGGGCTTGCCCCTCAGAAAAAAAAACGTGGACATCTACTTTAGACGAAACTCGCACCAACCATCGACTCAGGGGTTGAGGGGCTTGCCTCACAGAAAAAGAAACGTGGTCATCTTTAAAGTGAAATTCTTACCAACTTTCGACTCAGGGGTTGAGGGGCTTGCCTCTCAGAGGATCGTAAACATCTACTTTAGAAATGAAACTCGCACCTACTATTGACTCGGGAGGTTGAGGGCTTTATCCTCAGAAAAAACGTCGATAATATATCTACTTACTAAGTGAAACTCGCACTAACCTTCGACTTGGGGATTAAGGGGCACACTCTCAGAAGAAAGAATCATAAACATCTACTTTAGAGAAACTCGCACCAACCATCGACTCAGGGGGTTGAGGGCTTGCCCCTCTCACAGAAAAAGAAATGTGGACATCTACTTTAGTGAAAAATCTTGCAATTTTCGACCCGGGGTTGAGGGCTTGCCCCTCTCAGAAGAATCGTATCTACTTTAGAGTGAACCTCGCACCAACCATCGACTCAGGGGTTGAGGGGCTTGCCCCTCACAGAAAAAAGAAACGTGGACATCTACAAGCGAAACTCGCACCAACTATCGATTTGGGGTTGAGGGGCTTGCCCCCTCACAGAAAAAGAAACGTGGACATCTACTTTAGAAGTGAAACTCCACAAATCATCGACTTGGGGTTGAGGGCTTGCCATAAAAAGAAACTTGGACATCTACTTTAGATGAAACTTTTACTAACTTTCGACTCAGGGGGTTGAGGGCTTGCCTCTCACAGAAAAAACGTGGAGATCTACTAGAAGTGAAACTCGCACCAACCATCGACTTGGGGTTTTGAGGGCTTGCTCACAGAAAAAGAATCGTAAACATCTACTTTAGAAGTGAAACTCGCGCAACCATCGACTCAGGGGTTGAGGACACCCCCTCACAGAAAAAGAAACGTGGACATCTACTTTAAAGTGAAATTCTTACCAACTTTCGACTCAGGGGTTGAGAGGGCTTGCTGACAAAGAATCCTAAACATCTACTTAAAATGAAACTCACTACCATTGACTTGGGGGTTGAGGCTTGCCCCCCTCACAGAAAAAAGAAACTTGGACATCTACTTTAGTAGTGAACCTCGCACCAACCATCGACTCGGGGGGTTGAGGGGGGCTTGCCCCCCTCACAGAAAAAAGAAACGTGGACATCTACTTTAGAAGCGAAACTCACTTTTAACTATCGATTTGGGGGTTGAGGGGGCTTGCCCCCTCACGAAAAAGAAACGTGGACATCTACTTTAGAAGTGAAACTCGCACAAATCATCGACTTGGGGGTTGAGGGCTTACCTCTAAAAAACTTGGACATCTACTTTAGAAGTGAAACTTTTACTAACTTTCGACTCAGGGGTTGAGGGGCTTGCCCTTCTCACAGAAAAAAACGTGGAGATCTACTTTAGAAGTGAAACTCGCGCAACCATCGACTTGGGTTTTGAGGGGCTTCTGAAAAAGAATCGTAAACATCTACTTTAAGTGAAACTCACCAACCATCGACTCAGGGTTGAGGGGGCTTACCCTCACAGAAAAAAGAAACGTGGACATCTACTTTAAAAGTGAAATTCTTACCAACTTTCGACTCGGGGGGTTGAGGGGGGCTTGCCCCCCTAACAGAAAAAAGAATCGTAAACATCTACTTAAAAATGAAACTCGCACCTACCATTGACTTGGGGGGTTGAGGGAGGCTTGCCCCCCTCACAGAAAAAAGAAACTTGGACATCTACTTTAGTAGTGAAACTTTTACTAACTTTCGACTCGGGGGGTTGAGGGGGCTTGCCCCCCTCACAGAAAAAAGAATCGTAAACATCTACTTTAGAAGTGAAACTTCCACCAACCATCGACTTGGGGGGTTGAGGGGGCTTGCTCACAGAAAAGTAAAACCTTAACATCCCCTTTAAAAGTGGGAAAAGGAAGACTATAAGGCGATGAATGCAGCTATTGGTCTTCTCGACAATAGTTTCACTTCAAGCGGTTTTAGGATGGTTTTGCGTTATTGGCTAAGGTAAACTTGCTTAATTTCGCAGGCTTTTCTTCTGTCTCTCTCTCTTCTACCTCTATGAGGTATAAAAATTTTAGCGATTTTATAAAACTAGAAGTATTTGAAATTCGTGGTTTTGGAGATTTGTGACAAGCATAAATCTTTTTTAGGGTGATTTAAAAAAAGACGAGGACCATCATCAGAACTTTTTAGTTTTAACACTAAAATGTCCTATCTTATAATCATGCCTTCTCATTCTTTTAAGTCAGCTTGTATTTTTCTATAGCGAAACAGCTATCATTTACGTTTTGGTGTATGTACACTTTCCACATCTGCTACAGTATTACGAGAGTAGCTATATTGGGTATTCTTTGTTATTACAGGCAATAGGCATGTTTGGAACTTATTTCATACGCTTAACTCCAAAATATTTAAAATAAAAAGAAGTCCAAAAACTAAAACCCGACTTCTGAGAGATCGCGCTCTAAAAAGAAATAAACAAGAATTTTTAAATATTAACTACACACAATTTAATGCCTCTATCGTCTACAAAAGTGAAACAAAGCTAACACCGAGATAATAATTACTTTTGTGGAAATTTAATATAAATTCATACTGGTTTTGAGGTGATAGCTGTGGTCGTGTGCCACTTATTCCAGTACTTCTTTCGTAATGAAAAAATATAGGCAAAGTGGCACACGACCTCGTACCTCAAACCAATATGATATGTTAAATTCACAAAGTAATTATTATCTCGATGTTAACTGTATCACTTTTGTGAACGATGAAGGCGATAAGTGTGTGTAATTAATATTTAAAGTGTTATTTCTTTTAAACGCGATCTCTCAGAAGTCGGGATTTTAGAACCAGACTTCTTTATTTGCTATCATATTTCTTTGATCCTGAATTCTTAAATAAGTTACTGAACGTTTTATTTTCCTATTTTTTGTACACCATTATAAAATGTTTTACTATCAATAGCACTTTTATTGCAAATTGTGTAATTCTTTTTTATTTTAGATGTAATGTACGTCATTTAAAAGATATTCTTGAAATTTCTGCAAGTAATGTAAACATTATTGAAACAAAATATATTTTATTAGTTGTTTATTACGGAAAAATCAAAAGCCTGTGCAGTAGATTGGTAAGTAAAATTTGTAAAAATAAATATTTCTTACAAAAAAAAACTATTAATTTTGAGCTCCTGATATTTCAAGCAAGCGTCACTATGATCAAGGGTAAACTGAAGTACCTGCTGCTAAGGGTAAACAATATTTGTTTTTCCTCATTTTATTTCGTTTTTGTGGAACACAATCATCACCAATCGGCCTCAGAGTGAGTCGTCTTGACTTAACAACACACACTCACTGTTTCACATGAAAATGCTGATAGTTTGGACATAGTTTTGGTTTTACACAAGTTCACTCACTGGACAGTGTCAACCTTGAATGTTATTCATTTTAATCTCAATTGTCTTACATAATTTAAGGATTCATAAGTATAATAATGATTAATTTGCTAGCTTGTAGTTAGTTTGTTGTAAAAAATATTTGCACGTTTTTGCAGACAATTCTAAACCTGCTGACAGAGGTTCCATCATTAATGGTACAAGTGTGGGACTTCCAAAAGGATATACAATCGAATGTAAGATATTATTATAAGTATTATTGTAAGAAGTAGTTATTTCAAATAAGTAATATCTATAAGTAATACAAAATAAGGCCATGGGCTGACATTCTGTCACAATAGTGACCCATTCAATACACTGTGTGTACAAATGCTTCTCATTCGCCCCTGTTTTTTTTAAATTATTTATTAATCTAAATAAATATTTATGTTTTATCTTATTTTTAATTTGCCTTAAGTACAGTTTTTTTAATGAGGGATGAAAAAACTAAGAATTAAAAAATGTTCTTTTTATACAACTCAAATTAATCTCTTCGTTTTAGGTGCCGTGGTTGCTGTATGTGATTAAAATTGTGTTTTTTATTGAATCGATAATACTAGTTACATATCCACCAATATTTTCAGAATTGCTAAAATCTGAAGTGGATGGCCTGAAGCTTATTATAAATGACCATTTGAGTTCAGATGCAATATCAGGTAAACCTAATATCATCAAAAACATTGAGAGCTAATTTAAATTGCAACCGACAAAAGTGTTGATATGATGAAAATAATAAGTGAAAATAAGAAATAGAAAATATGACATGCATCGACCGGGGATCGAATCGATCCCCGGTCGATGCATTTCATATTTTCTATTTCTTATTTTCACTTGTGAGAATAATATAGCACTGTGAGTGCATTACAATCCCAATAGATTGATTAAGCAAGCTTCATCACATGGTTTGAATTCCACTCATAATGTGGACTAACCATGTAGTAAGTTCTAAATACTTTCTACAGATGTCGCTGGATCGTCGCTTGGAGACGAGCATCAAGAGATAGAAAATTTGGCGTTCATCGGCCGTGCATCGATAGCTCAGTGGCAGAGCGGTGGGGCGTTTACCCATGCGGCCCGGGTTCGATCCCCGGTCGATGCATGTCATATTTTCTATTTCTAATTTTCACTTGTGAGAATAATAAAGCACTGTGAGCGCATTACAATCCCAATAGATGAAAATAATAAGTGTCATATTCAATCGACAAATCGAGTCTTAAAAAATATTTATTAAGTAATATGGGCGTTTAACATAATGTAGTAAAATAAAAATACAATATAAAGCATCCCAAACTACACAATATGGAGATTTGTTATTAGTTCGATATCATTTACTATTCTGTGCTAACTGTTGTAGGTATAAAACTGTTACTCTCCCAAATAAAATAAAGTTTCATTTTCTCGAATGGTAGATACGATAAGGGCCGACAGCCGATGTGGCGCAGTGGTTAATATGCCTGCCTGCCACGCAAAGTTTCTGGGTTCAATTCCCGGTGGGATCACTCACAAAGTTGATATTTATCACTTTGTGAATTTGTTCCCAGTCTGGTTAGGTCATTGCAGGCTGAACCATCTGATTGTCCGCAAGTAAGATAGTTCCTTGCTTCGGATGGGTACGTTAAGCCGTCGGTCCGGGTTGCTGTCTATGATGGCGGTCGTTACACAACCATGTCAGAGGCCTGCTACTTGCAGTAGGCGGTTGAAAAACTCTGACACCAGGATTCATCGGGTCGTTGAACGACTCGGTGTCCCATACGAAAAAGAAAGAAAGATAAGGGGAGATTAAGAGAAAACAAAAATGTATACTAATATTATTCATACATGTATTAGCTACGCATGCTTTTAATATCCTGGCCTGTGTTTTTACAGATATACATTATGACACATTTTTTCAGTTGACACAAGAACGCAAGAGGATTTGAAGAGACTCCTCCGCTTCGTGAAAGCGCGGCCTCTAGATCACGAGGTGCTTCGTTGCATCCCTAGTGGGATACAACAAATACTATTGGTGTGCCATTTCTGTGCAACATTCAGTATTGTTCTTCTTCAAATTACACATGTCTATGATTAATTGGTATAAACAATTTGAAAAAAAAATTGTTTTAAATAATTATTATTAAATAAACATTAATTCATCGTATTGTTATATTTAGCAATCAAAAATTCTGTAGAGTTCTGATCCGACTGGAAAGTAGTTTTTATGAATAAATGAGTGTTGATAATGACGCAAAGATTATTTCTTTGAGTACTGCCTCATAAAAAGTTTTAAATCGGCAAGGGAACGAGATTTCGCCCGTAAAGGTTTTGGCCAAAAAAATATCATGCATCGCTAGCAACGCTATTTAATTAAAAGAATATACAGGGTGCTTGCCCATTATATATAAACCTTATATGAGAGGCCCCGTCCAGTGGTTACTCTTACCCCCGAGTATATTTTGTACTCCATTGTAGGTAAGATGTCAAATCCTACTTCCTACTAATATTATAAAGGCGGATGTTTGTGTGTGTGTTTGTTACGACATCACGCAAAAACGGCTGATTAGATTGACATGAAACTTTGCAGAAATATAAAAGGGCATCTGGAATAACACATAGGATACTTTTTACCACGGAAAAATGTCTCATTCCCACGGGATCACACATTTTCCAATATTTTTGAAATAGGTGGCGTGACTGAGCCGATTTGCGTTTTAAACGTTTTCGCCGAAAACTAACAGCGACATATCTCGGCGAATAATGCTTTTATCCCGCGGAATAATAGGTTGCAGCGGGTGAAACCGCTGACGGGCAGCTAGTAAATACATAAAATATTATCGCGTATCTAGTCAATGACGACTAGGAAAAACATGTTTGATTCAAAGATCAAATATATAATAAAATATCTTGGATGACTTTGTTAAATGTTTTTACACCGTAAACCCAGATTCGTCTGGAACGAAATGTAGGTATGTATGTCGGTATTTTATCTTTGAATCAAACATATTTTTCCTAGATGTCCTTTTTGGACATGGACGCTGGCCGGTTAGGGGATCCTGGCTGGTCAGCGGACTGACAGACAGACATGACGTATTGACAATGACTTGACCTGACTATTCTGACTTTATCAAGAGACAGTCGCAAAGCAAAGCTCCGACGTGCCGCGGCCTTGACGTGCCGCGACCTTGACGTGCCGCGACCTTGACGTGCCGCGTGACGACTGGGACTTGACCTTTTGCGACTCTTAGCTGACCATGACTTTCTGCGCCAGACATGACGTTCTGCGCCAGATTTGACTTACCGCGCCCGTGACGTAGCGCGACCGACGACTAGACTGACTGGCCCGACAAGCCAATGACTGACTGGCCCGACAGGCCAATGACCGACCGACTGGCCCGACAGGCCAATGACCGACCGACTGGCCCGACAGGCCAATGACCGACTGACTGGCCCGACAGGCCAATGACCGACTGACTGGCCCGGCAGGCCGATGATTGACTGACTGGCCCGACAGGCCAATGACCGACTGACTGGCCCGACAGGCCAATGACTGACTGACTGGCCCGACAGGCCAATGACCGACCGGACTAGGGCTGACTCTGACCGACCAGACTAGGGCTGACCCTGACTGACCTGACCTGACCTGACCTGACCTGACCTGACTGACCTGCCTTTAGTATTGACCTGCGTTCAATACTGGAGGTGGGGATGTTACGACCTTTTTGGACATGGACGCTGGCCGGTTAGGGGATCCTGGCTGGTCAGCGGACTGACAGACAGACATGACGTATTGACAATGACTTGACCTGACTATTCTGACTTTATCAAGAGACAGTCGCAAAGCAAAGCTCCGCAAGGAAGGTCTATTAATTTTAATAACACGATTATATTTTATGTATTTATTTGACATCCTACCTACAACTGAGTACAAGATATAGTCGGGGGGGTTTATCAATTTTATCTAGTATTTTCTGTATTAGATGGGGTATGACCCTGTTTATTATTTTAAGAAAAAAGCAATACTCCAGTGAACCCATTTATATGCATGTCGTTGCTGGCGATTCTAGGTTTTTGTTGTATGAACATTTAGCCAAGTCCTTTTCTTCTTCTTTGTTGTACCACACGTTTTTCTTTTCTGGGCTATATTTGTCACCAGCATCTTTAAAACTACACTTCCTTTAGCCAAATGCTAAACTATTGTAAACATGAATTTTACTTCTCTGTTATTTTTGTCATATGACAGGAGTAGGCCACCGAGTCAGTGGTTAGCGCTGGTTTCACTTACTTGTTACTCTTCTAGGCTACTTTAATTAGTTGTAAAAAATCATGCTCCTAACTTCAAGCTAAAAATATATAGTAAAAACGCGTTAGCTTGGCAATAGCGTACATTGACACGACCGGTACCAAAAACAACATTTTTAGGCGATAATTATCGCTCTCCATACAAACTATCGCTAGAATTCACATCGCTAAAGTATCATAATACCGGCCAATTCGGTATTCCCCGGCACAACCCGGCGTCATTCCACAACCATATATATCCAAAATTTTCAAAAATGAGTGTACTTGTAGCCAATTCGAAAAGTTGTTATTTTAACTATTACTTTTATATGTCGATAATTTTGCAACTTTTGAAATGAGTCCAATTCTATAACATACGTTTTAAAATATTGCCCAAATTTATTCTCTAATAAAGGTATAATACTGTAAATAAAAATATTCTAGGTTGCAATTATAATTTTAGCAAATAGAACAAAAAGCTTTACAAAATACATTTTTCCATAAATAAATATAAAGCAAAATTGTTGACACTAAAAGAAAAATTTTGAGTTACATTGTTTGTAATGAGCCCCTAGCTGGCCAGAGGATGCCAGAGGTGCGGTCCCGTAGGCTCGCATTTGTTTTCATTTTGATCGATCGTCGTCTCATTCCGTTCTGAAGTGCGTTTGCGTTCGTTCACGTTTGGAAGTCTTTCTTGCTGTTTTTCGGTGTTTTGGTTATTGATTGTTTGATAAGTTTATTTTTGTTACATTACTTACTTGTTAGTCATCGGGGAAATTAAATCTGCCCGACTTCGCTGGTTTGGACATGTCGAGAGAATGGGGAGGATCTTGCGGCCAAGAGAGCATACCTGGGTCAACTCATGGACAACGTCCAGTTGGGCGTCCTAAGTATCGCTGGATTGACGAAGTCCAAAAGACCTGGGAGCGCTTCAAATGACCGATTGGCGACAAGCAGCTCAGAACAGGGAAGAATAGGGAAACCTAGTGTCGGAGGCCAAGATCCACTTTGTGTCGTTGAGCCAGCGAAGTAAGTATAGTCGAATTTTTAATTCTATTCAGTAAAATGACAGATGCCGACGACATAATGATATCAACTGCATATCACTAGTGACGTACTTCAGTTTGATTTTTAAGTTCAGGTGAGCTGATTCATTCAAACCTCATACTCAGGTCACTTACATTCATTTATTGATTTCCTACAAAAATGTTATACTCCTAATATAAATTTTATACTCCTAATATAACTTAAAAAGTGTGTCACTTAGTACGGGAGACCCAATTCATTTATTTTCATATTTTGAAGAAAAGTTTCTAATAAATGTTATTCAGTTTTGTGAGAAAATCACGTCCTTAAAATTATTGAACTTATATTGTAACCAAATACACTTATTGATTTAATAACTATGAACTATGTCACTAGATGAGTGATTTAATTTAATCTTTTTAGCACATTACTATTTATTTTTTCCAAAAAAGCGGCCACGCACCACACGTCAAATCAGTGAATACAATTAGAAATTCGACTTTAGTAAGTACTTGTTAGCCAGTCACGTTTTGTTATTTTTATTTGTTAAGTTTTGTTGTGTGGAGTGTAGTGGCGATGGAGCCACCACCTAGTCCTACGACTATACTACGACTGCTGTTAATAAACCTATGGTCAAAATATTTAATTCCTTTTATTTCACTTTATAGACCACACTGAAACATACACTATTAATACCCAGATCTGAAAACAGATATTCAAACTCATCATTCAAATAGCTGCCCCGGCCGGGAATTAAACCCGGACCCGGAGCTGTACAGTACACACTGTACCTTAAAACATATTTATCTCATAGAATTAAAATAAAAAACATCAATCAGAATTTACGTTAATAATAGGGTTATAACTGAAAATGTCTATTACCCCTGCAATAATCCAGAGTGACCTTGCTATTGTACTACTGTATTCTAGCGATGTTCATATCGCATACATTTACTAAGAAAAACGATATATCGCTATCGCAAATATTGAGCACAGTGGTAGAAAAGGCCAACGCCCGCTATTGCCAAGCTAACGCGTTTTTACTATAGCCGTTTATACTGTAAAAACGCGTGTTCTCTTAGCATAAACGGCTAACGTTCTCACAGGTAAAACTCAAGAGAATCCAAATTCAGAGGGTACTTCCTATAGACCTAGAACAATGGAATTTGGCAAAAAGCTTTGTTTTGAAGTGCGAATTTAGGGAAAGTTCTAAAGTTTTTTCATAACTTCATGGTTTTTAACAATACATATTTAATTAAAAAAAAATACTAGTTGTCCTAGTAGAGTATCAAATAAAATATAGGTTTACCAACCTATAAACTTTCATACGGAACGCTTGGAGGGTGAGTCGAACTCGCACTTGGCCGCTTTTTTTCTGTGAGTGGAGAAAAAATCTTACTTGCTGTACGAATTTGAATTATATTAAAAAATATCGACGTAATAAAAACAATATTATTAAACGAAAATTCTTATAAACGTCCTTTTGCTTACGACCTTAGAAAAAGTTGAAAATCAGAAGAAAGGACCTGTAACGCTTTTGCACCTTTAGAACACACTTTATTTATTAATATTATTATTATTAATAATAAACTAATAAATATCATAAGAAAATTGTGTCTTCCAGTATAAACGACTGGACACTTAAAACAATATACACACAGCAATAAATCATACCATAATAATTAGGTATAATATTTGTCTCACCGTGAAGGAAAAGTGTGAAAGGTATCAATTATACTACTTTCCCAACAGGAATTGCCGATAATTTAGTATTGTCGCTGGTTATTTTACAAGTGTCACGACTATATAACACTTAAGATTCCCTAAAACGTATTTTGAGTCGGGTCCTATTGGCATATTCTAAACTATCAAAGTAATGAGGGCGTCGCATACAGACAGACACACTATACGAAATTATGGTGTCTAGAAGACTACAACAGACAGACTATTTGGTAGGATACTCTACTCTAAAACAAAGCAAGGACCGATTCCTTCGGATGCAAATAGGCTATTAATTAATATCATAACATAATCATTTCTCCGTTGATTACAATAAATCTCATTTAATAGAATAGTTCAAAGTTTAACACACAAACAAAAACTAGATTTACCAAGTTATTAATTTTATCATTTGATGCAAAGTTAAAGGGGTTATACTAAGAACATGAGTCAGGATTTTCAGATAGGTATTAGGTATGTTTGATTTTGTTTTGTGCTCTGATTTTGTGCAGTTTGAAATCATTAGCGTCTTAGCTTTTTCTTAACTACAAACGATACATTACATAAAATTGTAAACAAAACAGTTTTGAAGAACTAAATGAACACTTTATAAGATAACCTTGATACTTATATTTTTTAATGTAGATATAATGGTGGATCATTAATGTTTGTTATGGTCATTATAACCATACGCATTAAAAAATGTTCATGATTATAACAAAAATGTGTCAAAGTATACCACATACAAAAAAATCATGGAAGAACCAACACGGAACTTTCCAAAATTTTTGAGAATATTGTTTTTAATAGCTCAATTTATGTGTGGATTCAATTTAGGTTTCTCTAGAATATTCTCAAAAAGATATCATGTATTATTATTTATTTATTATTATTTATTTAACTGTTTATTGCACACAAGATAAAACACAGAACAATCACATTAAGAAAAACAACACAACAGGTACTACTTATTTCTAAAAGAAATCTCTTCCAGCAGTCCTACGGTAGAGACAGCATAAAGTAAGGCTGATAGACCATTGCACAATTTATTGTATTAATTAGAATATTTATGTAAATAAGTACATATAATATACTAAAATATATATTATAATACATACAATATACTAAAATATATAATTTACTTATATAATACAAAAATAATAATATAAAATAAACATACATAAATATGACAATATACAAACTAATTAGGTAATGAAAGATAATGCTCTTTTACTCTCTCTTGAACACTGAGAGAGAAGGGCTGTCACTGTGTGCGGGAGGAGTTCCACAATCTGGCTGCATGAACAGTGAAGAATAGCTAGAAGTCAGTGCGGTGTATAGGAATAGAAAGAATTGATTTTACGTGGGAGCGACAAGACATCCTGGGACGTGAGAACTGAAAACGTTCTTTAAGGTAAGATGGAGAAGAAGGACTGTGAAGAATATTATAAAGACAAAGAGCACATGGGCATTTCTGCGGAGACGAATAGGAAGCCACTTGAGTTGAGAGCGAAACTGCTGTGGCAATGTCATTGCGTAAGCCGAAGATAAATCTAATGCAAAGGTTTTGAAGACGCTCGAGTTTGCTCAACAGCTCTTCAGTAGCATCCAGATAGCAAGTGTCCGCATAATCAAGAAGAGGGAAGAGAAGTGTCTGCGCGAGAGTGATTTTAGTTTTGAGAGGCAGAAAATAAATATATGTAGTAGCACAATGTGCGACTTTTATTATATCAATCATTAATGTTATAATATATATAGCGCCACTTTTTTCCCAATGGTCTATTTGGGGATTTGCTGGAGTAATTCAAATAAGTTTGTACCTGGTTTCTTTACATACTGTCAAATATAACCTATGTGATTTACTTCAAAATCCTATTTTTGAAAAGACCGAAATCGTATTGTTTGAAGACTTACTCTTAAAAACAATGTTGTTTGTACACTATTTTCATGTATTTATGGTTAAAACAATTGTTTATTTTGGTTTAGCATATTTCTTTGATCCTAAATTCTTCAATAACATTTTGAATTTTTTATTTTACTATTTTATATACACTATTATAGTTGGTTTTGGTATGGATTGCACTTTTATTGCGTATTGTGTAATTCTTTTTTATTTTAAATGTAATGTACGTCATTTAAAAGATATTCTTGAAATTTCTGCTTGTAATGTAAACATTGTTGAAAAAAAGTATATTTCATTAGTTTATCATTACGGGAAAATCAAAAGCTTGTGCAATAGATTGGTAAGTACAATAGGTAAAAAGTAAATAATATGTTAATCTCAATTCATAGTAATTATTCTGTCCACCTTATTCTTCGTTTTTGTGAAACACAATCGACTTATTAAAAAGTCGTCTCAACAACACACACTCACTACATCACATGAAAAAGCTGATTATTTGGACATAGTATTGTTTTTGCTCACCTTTAGAGAGTGACAACCTAGAAAGTTACAAATTAAATCTCAGTTATTATACCATAATAACCATAACCATAACAGCCACAACAGTCCACTGCTGGACACGAACCTCCCCTATCTCTACTCTATTAATACTCCCCGTATTGCCATACCCACCACGCTTCACGGGCGGATTGGCGAGCGCAGTGCATGATGTTGCATTGACAGGGAACGTTGCTGCCCATTCTCTGAATGAATATCACTTACTCAAGTTTTACGAAACCCACGGGTAGAATCGGGGTGATGCTATTCTAAGCCGGCATCACACGGCACCAGTTAATATACATTATTTCAATTGAAATTAATAAAGGTAACTGTTGCTAGTCAGTACCTAGGTACTTTGTAAAAAATCATGTATTTTCAGACAATTCTTAACCTGTTGATAGAGGTTCCAACATTAATGGTACAGGTATGGGACTTTCAAAAGGATATCCAAATAAATGTAAGATATTTCAAATAAGTACCTTATGATGAGTAGTATAAAATAAAGCAATGGGATGTCAATATACCTAATAGTATATTCTTTCTCATTCAGGGCCTAAAAAATGTAAAAGAATAATATAATAATTAACATTTATTTTATCTTAAATTCGCTTTAAGTGTAGTTTTTAAATGTGAGATGCTAAAACAGTCATTCAATAAATCGGAATAAAATAATGTTTTTGTATACCTCTTAAATAACCTCTTTGTTTTAGATGCCGTGGTTGGTGTATGTGAATAAAATTGTATTTTTTATTGAATCGATAATACTAGTTACATATCCAGCCATATTTTCGGAATTTTTAAAATCTGAACTGGATGGTCTGAAGCTTATTTTAAATGATTATTTAAGTTCAGATGCAATATCAGGTAAAACTTATTTAATTACCAAAAAAATGTAGTGATAATTGATAGCCAAGTTCAATGTTCAACCGAAAAAAGTGTTCTTATGTAAATAGGTGCCATTGTCACACGACAGTCTTTATAATTTTAACATTCTTCAGTAAAATCAAACAGAAAATGTAAAGCACCTCAAAGTTTCATTTTTTTGACCAGTTAATACGAAAAGGAAAGATTGGGAGAAAACTAAATTGATTATATTATCATATATTATGCGTTTGATATACCGCCCTGTGTTTTTGATTTTTAAAGATCAATACATTATGCTTTTTTTTTCAGTTGACACAAGAACGCAAGAGGATTTAAAGAGGCTCCTGCGCTACGTGAAGGCGCGGCCTCTGGACCACAAGGTGCTGCGTTGCATTCCAGGTGGAATAGAGCAAATATTATTGGTATGCCATTTTTGTGCAACATTCAGTATCGTACTTCTTCAAGTTACACATGTTTATGATTAATTAGAATACACAATTTAAAGAATATAAATAAAACATTTCATCATAATATTGTCATATTTAGCTATCTTAAATTCTGTGGAGTTCAGATCTGACCCTGAAAAGAAGCTTTTATGAATAAATGAGTGTTGATAATGACGCAATGATTATTTCTTTCTGCCCCATAAAAGTTTTACACTGACAATCTTCTTCTTTTTTTTCGTCTCTCATGTTTCTTTTCAGGGTTCTCATTTAGCCTGCGAATTAAGCAACTGTATCTTGTCCACTAACGCGTGTAAGGGGCTTCATCTACCTAGGATAGTCTTTGTAACTAATTTCCGGCGACTAATTCATTCTTTGCAGATTGAATATGGTCAAAGCGATGAAAACCCGCGAAATAATGAACCAATTTGTTTACCATTAAATGGTGTAGTAAATATGATTTGTACTGTTGTATTTTAAAAGTAATCAATCTGAGAAGACCCAAAACAATTCTGAAACAAAGTAGGTAAGAAAGTAAGTAGTTATTAAAATTTAATTATCTTACCTACTTTGTTTCAGAATTGTTTTGGGCCTTCTTTGTTATCAGTAAGTAGTTATTAATTAATAACTACTAACTTTCTTTAAATCATATTTACTACACCCAAAACAATTCTGTTAGTTAATTAAGTAGTTATTAAATTTTAATAACTACTTATTTTTCTACCTACTTTGTTTCAGAATTGTTTTGGGCCTTCTCAGGTTTATTACTAATTTTAAAATAAAAGAGTACAAATCATATTTACTACACCTAGTTAATCATACAAATGTGTTAACTGAATAGCGACAATAAGATAGGTTACACTCAAGTTGAAAAGAGATAGAACGAGTTTCACGTCAGTCGGTATAAACCGCAAAAGTGGTTGCTGAAATCTTCGAATCTCAATGTAGCGGATAAATTGGTTGATTTTTGTTGCTTCACGCTCATCTGAAATGAAAGATAATCAATGATATTTTAAAACATTATCACCCCAATCTGACAAACTTTGCAACTCAATTAAAAACTGTATAGCCTGTTTGTTTAAAACAGCTTCATAACATTTGCTTGGCAACGCAATAAACATTGTAATATATAGGTAAATTTTAAAATATGATAATGAATACTTAAGAATCTTGACGGTACCATTCGTTAATGTACATTTAATGACGAATCATTAATGTTTGATGATCATTATAATCATATTATACATCAAAAGATGATCGTGCTAATAGAAAAAATGTTTCAAAGTATACTATATTAAAAGTAATCATGAAAGAAACAGCACGGAATTTTCCAAACTTTTTTAAAATATTGTTTTTAATCGCACAATTTATGTGCGGAATCAATTTTGGCTTTTCTAGAATCTTCTCTAAAAGATACCGTGTAGTAGCACAATGTGCGACTTTTACTATAACAATGATTAATCTTATGTTATTCATAGCACCGCTTCTTTTTGTTTGGAGTATTTGGCTATTCGTTCAAGTACTTCAATATGTTTTATACGTGATTTGTTTGCATACTGTCAAATATAACCTTTGTGATTTACTTCAACATTCCAATTTTAAAATGACCGAATTGATATTATTTGAAGACATACTCTTAAAAACAATGTTCGCAGTACTGTATTTTATTACATTTGTGGTCAAAACAGTAATTCATTTTGGCATAGCATATTTCTTTGATCCTCATTTCTTTGCTCAGTTTTTGGTCATTCTGTTACAGTACCTTTTATACACCTTATTAGTTGGTTTTGGTTCAGATTGTACTTTTGTTGCAAATTGTGTAATTCTTTTTTATTTTAAGTGTAATGTACGTTACTTAAAAGACCTTCTTAAAATATCTGCTACTAATGTAGTTATTGTTGAAAAAAAGTTTATTTTATTAGTTTATCATTACGGGAAAATAAGAAATTTGTTTAGTAGATTGGTAAGTATAATTACTAGTAAAAAAATATTTCTTAGCCTCATATATTATTTCTATTACTCTTGCTTTTATGTTCGTTCCTACGCTATTTTGGGTTTCTGCACAACGCTATCGCATGCGTCTGTCAGATGTAGGTATTTGCACATATTGTACTTTGTATTTCCGACAATAAAAGCTACCGTTCAAATAATGCAATGCTGAAACTTGTGTTGAAAACCTGTGGTTAAAACAGCAAAATAAATTTTAGTGTGGCATATTCTGTATGCTTCTGACAAACGCATGCGTTAGCGTTGCGCTAATATTAAACGCAGCAACAAACGTTACGTGGGGTGGGGGCCGCTTTAGATACGTATATTGTAACTTATTTTTGTCAAAAAACATATATTTTCAGACAATTTTACAACTGCTCTCAACGGTTCCAGGAATAATGTTCTTACTGTGGGAGTTTCAAATGGATATACAAATGAAAGTAAGATGTTCCAAATAAACTAAGGAATCTATACGCAGTGTACAGTATGATGAACGTTAATCGCAATAATGTTTTTTGAGTACTGGAGAGAAAGCAAACTAAAGAAACCTGAATAAAATAAAGGTTGTAAGAAAAATACTACCGAACCTAAATTTAGCTCTTTGTTTTAGATGCCGTGGATGGTGTATGTGACTTAAATTCAATTTTTTATGAGATCACTTATGCAAATAACGTATCCAGCAATATTTTCGGAATTACTAAAATCTGAAGTGGATGGTCTGAAGCTAATCTTAAATGATCATTTAAGTTCAAATTCCATATTAGGTAAACACAATACCAATAAAAACATAAAGTGAAAATTATTAGCCAAGTTCAATGTTCAGCCGACATAAGTGTTTGTAAATAGGAGCCAAATTCAGTCGACAGTCCTAAAGTTTACTTATAAAATGGTCGTTAGTAAAATGAAACTAACAACGAAGTACTTTACAATTTCAGCTTCTCAAATGGTAAATACATGTAATATAAGTAGGTACGTAAGTGTTATTATGGATAGGAAGATTAAAAGAAAAATAAAAAATATATAAACGCATGGAGTATGGGTTAATAAACTACACAAGCTTTTGATAGCCTGTTCTGTGATTTATAAAAACCGCATTTTTCAGATGACACAAGAACGCAAGAAGTTTTAAAGAGGCTCCTACGCTACGTGAAAGCGCGACCTTTGGAACACAAGGTGCTTCGTTGCATCCCAAATGGTATAGAGCAAATATTGTTGGTATACGAGTTATGTGCTACATTCACTATTGTTCTTCTTCAAATTACACATGTTTATGATTAATTAAAAATGGGCAAGTTGAAAATAAATATTATTTGAGTTTGAGAAATACAATCTACAGAAATCATTTTTAATATTTTTTGTCATTATTTTTAGTTTTATTATTTAGAAATATTAACTTTTGTTGGGTTTTGACCATGAAAAGTGGCTTTAATCAGTTAATGAGTGCCGAAACCGATATGTAAACGATATTTAGACCGTATTTTTTTATGTTTGACCGTCTCGTATCGTCATGACGACTGAGGAACGTAACTTTTCTGAGCAGCATTCATCACCAGCTTTCTCCAAATTCGACGGGTGGTCTTGAGCCAAATATTAAATATTATTAAACGTGTATTTTATTTCTTTATCATCTTAGCGTTATTTTTGTATGTGTCTTGTATTCTACTGTCCAAATTTCTGTTCTTGGGGCAAATTTAGGCTCTATGTTGATGGATCAGACAATCAGTCAGTCAGGACATTTGTTTTATAGGATAATGGTAATAGGTAGTTTAGTCAAAAACCGGGAAAACAGATCCTGGTGTAATGAATTTGCACCTTAAGGTATACATGCATTTTTTTTAAACATCTGTCTTGTGTTTTTGCCGCGTCCGGGGACTTAAAATAATCTCTTCTTCTTCCTGCCCTTATCCCAAATACTTGGGGTCGGCGCAACACGGTTTTGTTGATCACAAAATCGTGTCGCAAAGGATTTGGCATAATTATACGACTGGCCGCCTACCAAATGTCAACCCTGCTTGGGAATGTTTTTGTGGTGGATTAACCGCCACCATACGCTTGGCCCTGGCTGTTTGGGTCGGGTTTATCGAATTCTTAGTTGACCTAGCATTTACAGGCCAAGTGTGAATTAATCGATGCATTTCGCAGTTATCCGGCTCTTCGCGAAAGGCCTAGGGATTTCGCGATTATTTCGATTTCGTAATAGACCTGTGACATACATGTAATAAATCTGTTAAAGGGCGACATAAGGCAACCCTTTATAGTTTGCAAGAAACAAAACGATAGATTGTTTTAGAAAACCTGCAGCGACATCTATATTTGAATTCTCCCGATGTTAGTTTGCGATAATCTCCGAAAATACGGCACGGAGCTGCGTGAAAACTATGGTGTCTAGACAACATTTACCCTTGACAACATCTAGGATACTTTTTACTGCGGAATACTTTTTATTCGTACGAACCAAGAGATTTTCAGCTGCCTTCTACAAGCAGCAAGTCTCTGACATGGTTGTGTAACGACCGCCGTATAAGTAATCATAATCACAGGACAGCAACAGAGACCGACGGCTTAACGTTCCCTCTGAATTGGAACCATCTTACTTTTCGGACAATCAGGTGGTTCAGCTCGCAATGTTTAACTGTGTTTAAATGTTTTTTTTTTTGTCAACGGGACTGGGAATAAATTCACACCTACCTGAAGTCGAACACTAGGAGTGCAGGTTAACTATAAAACACATGAAAATGGCTCTATTATTAGAAAATTTGTTAGCATGATGTGTTGCTTTTGATGTCACATACCTAACTACCTCTATCCCATCCCTTCCATCATCCCTTGGCGAGACGAAGTTTGCGGGCACCAGCTAGTGTAAATAATAAAAATATATCCTGAGTTATTGAGTCAACGGGGCTTATTCATAATTAAAACTGGTTATTTTTTTTGTTACTGCCATTAAATCAAGAAAACTTGTAATGTATGATTAAATCAAGCCTTTTTGACAGGGTAGGTTTATAACAATAACTAAAGGCCGATGCAAGTGGGCTAATATTACCATGAAGGACTTACTTTGCAGCTGATGGATGACAAACATTCTCATCTAATATTTACAAAGATTGACTCTAAATAAATAACAATATTTATTATTGCATTTGATGCAAAGATGAAATGGGTGTAGGTAGGCACTAAAAGAGAAGTCATAATTTTTATATGTATGTCGGTGCGCCGAGCAATCCGTTGCGACATTTGCTGCCATGGGTAACAGGAAGATGCATATCCAAATAGAAACCACGTAAATACACTTCTTCGATTTATTCTTTACACTTTCCAAATAAATTTACTCCAAAGAAATAGAAAAGAGTTAGCGGATTTGTGAGCGAGTGCAAACTTCAAACATAGAACAGGACCGACCATAGGTCCGCACCATCTCAACCACATCACAAGACTGTCCGAGCGCAGCGTTGCCACCGCCCACAACCCCACTGGAGGCTACCAGAGCCCCACTCTTTTCTCACAGAAAACTACAATCGACCACGGAAATACTACACAATCAATTGAGTGACTTTCTACTTAAACAGGATAGGCTATTTTAATAAAATTAACAGCCTATTTATAAGCACACTAAAATTACAATTAGATTATTTTCGATTAAGTTAATTTTGGACATTAAAAATAACCAAAGGTATTCTGCGCCGTCATGTATATTATTAATTAAATAGTGGGCCGTTAGCGGTTTCACTCGCTGCAACTCATTTTCCCGCAAAACAAGGCATTTTCCTTAGATTTGTTATACATAATTATCAACCCTTATATCCTATGGAATTACTATCTATTTCAAAAAAATGCATCAAAATCCGTTGTTTGATTTATTAGGATTTAGCGAATTCCACAATAGACAGACAGATAGAGAAACGCAATAAGCGACTTTAGTTTGTGCAGACCTTCCCAGTCACTCATAGGTACCTAAACAATCCAAAGTTTAAGGTCTCGATTTTTTTCAGACTAAAACTTTACAGCAATAATTGTTACTTTTCTAGATGCAGTAACATTTATTTAAACCCTACAACGTAGTTTTTGTCCGGCTTGTCGGTATCAATCACAAGAAAATCGAATGCTTAAATATAGAATTGTTCATGAGTTAGCGTGATATATAATACTAGTTTTAAGCAATACGCTTTTTTTATTCTGGATCAATTAATTAGACATCAATAGTCGACCCTTCTTTTCTTTTTTATTTAGATATAATGACAGAACATTAGTGTTTGACCATATCCTACGATAATATACACCAAACATTATCATAATAAATACAAAATGGCTGAAAGTATACCAAATAAATATAAATCATGGACGAATCAACACGGAACTTTCCAAAATTTTTGATAATATTATTTTCAATAGCACAATTCGTTTGTGGAATCAATTTAGGATTATCTGGAATCATCAAAAAAAGATACCGTATAGTAGCAAAGTGTGCGACTTTTACTATAACAATCATTAATGTTATGTTATTTATTTTTCCACTTATTTATGATTTATGGACTAGGGAATGGGTGATTTTTATATTAATTCAATATTTGTTATACTCGGTTTCATTACATACGGTAAAATATAATCTGGGTGATTTACTTAAAAACCCCATCTTTAAAATGACCGAAACGAATTTATTCGAAAACATGCTTTTAAAAATAATGTTGTCAATATATTATTTTCATTTATTTGTGGTTAAAACTCTTGTTTGTTTATTATTACGATATTTATTTAACCCTACATTCTCTGAAGAATTTACAAATATCTTAGTATTTTACTGTTTTTACGTCATATTAGTTGGTTTTGGGTTAGATTGTACTTTTATTGCACATAGTGTAATTTTGTTTTATTTTAAGTGTAATATTCGTAATTTAAATGATATGCTTACATTATCTGCCACTAACGTAAATGTTGTAGAAAATAAATATATTTTATTAGTTTACTATTACGGCAAAATTAAAAACTTGTGCAGTAAATTGGTAAGTGCAATCATTTAACATTTTGATTGATACAGGATATAAAAAAAGCTGCAAATCAGTCCATGAAATTTAAAAACTTTTCGAACAAAATGACGACCAACAGAAAAAATTTGGCCTTCCATACATTTTGTATGGGAGGTCAACTTTTTTTTTATTTACGATTTCGCCTATGGAAACGTGGTTCAGTTTCATAGATTGTTTTTTTTTACACCTTATATTCTTGTATGTTTCTTATACCTACACTTGCTTTGCCCGCGATGTCGTTCGCGTCGCGTCGTTTCGCAGTAGAAAGTTGTCAAGTTTGTTTTTGTTTCAATTTATAACTTTTTAAGACGAATATCTCGAAAACTATAAATAAACGTGGAACGTACATGGGGGTTATTCGGATACCTCTCAGTATAAAGAATCACGTTCTATCTAAGTATTGTCCATTCTGTATAAACTTCATGTTTTTATGATTTTTCAGACAATTCTTAAACTTCTAACAGAGGTTCCAACTTTGATGGTCTTACTTTTTTGGTTCCAGATGGAAATACAAGCTCAAGTAAGACATATTTAAAATCTTTTAACAGTAGGTATATGTATGCTGATGACTTGTGCTTCCTTGCAGAATCTCCAGAAGGCGTGCAACTGGTGACCGTTTTTCACCAAGCATGCTGCAAAAAAAAAATTACGTTTATAATAATTTGTTGTTCGGTTTCGTGAGTAGAACACACTCTTAAAATATTTGTTAGATACCTACTATGTGATACAGTCTGCCTAAGACGTCCTGACAAAAATGAGCGCGTCACTTTTTAATTTTGGCCTTTTTTATATTTAATAAAAAAGTTTCTAATAAAAGTTCTTCAGTTTTGTGAGTATATCATTCGTTATGAAGGCGCACGTGAATTTTTCGCAAAACTACATAAGGTTAAAAGATAATAAATATTTTGTGCACAATAAAATCTAACGTGTTTATTGCAGTAGAACGAAGATCAATTAAGCGTACTTAAAATGGTACCAGTTATTTTTCTGTTCGATCTTGTTATATAAAACCACATAATTTTCTCACGTGTAAAGGTGAAAAGTTGCGTGTAACACACGAAAGCAAAAACACATTTTACAACTAGTGCTATTGAACCCCTTGGTGAGCTCAGACCTCAGGATACTAATATACTGGGTGTTACAAAACAACCAATAAAGCTGAAAGGAGGTCAAGGTACTCGTAAAACTAAACAACTTTCCCCATGGAACATAGGTCGAAATATGAAAAAAAAATTTGGACCTCCCATACAAAATGAACTCAATTTGTATGGGAGTTTTTATGGGTTGTTTTGTAACACGTAGTATACTAATTTTAGTATCGCTACCCCGGATTTCAAAATTAGCACTCGCAGAAAAAAATAACTTTGCTCTCTTGTTATACAAGTAACTATTGTTTCAGACGCAGCTGTGGATAGCATATGTCAGTGAGATAACATTTTTTATTGAAATTCTAATGCAAGTAATATATCCAGAAATATTTTCAGAATTACTGAAATCTGAATTAGATGCTCTAAAGATAATATTGAATGTACATTTGAGTTCAGACACAATATCAGGTAAAAACCACTACAACTAACGGTTTTTGTACTCATCATTTGTTTCTATTCATTAATTACCTTAATATAAGGTCCTATTAAAGTAAGCGAATATTTAAGGGTGTGTTCTACTCGTGAAACTGAACAACTTTCCCCACGGAACATAGGTCGAACGAAATATGAAGAAGACTTGCCATACAAATTTTACTAATTTCGATCTATATTCATTGGGGAAAGTTGTTCGTTTTCACAAGTAGACCACACACTAAAAATACTTTCAGTGAATTAAATTAGGACTTTATGTGTTAAAAATCTTTACATAGATCACCATGATTCCTGTCTACTAATTAAATTTTTTATACCCATTTGGAACTTTTGATAATATTAAAATCAAAAATAATAATAAAATCGTTTTATGTTCAAATAAAACGTGTCGCGCCGACCCCAAGATATTGGGATAAGGGCAGGAAGATGATGATGATATTATTATGTTGGCCTGGTTTTTTTTAATAATAAAATTTTAATACTTTTTTTAGAAGACGCAAAAACGCAAGAGGATTTAAAGAGACTTCTCCGCTACGTAAAGGCGCGGCCTCTTGAACACAAGGTGCTTCGTTGCATCCCTAGTGGGATAGAGCAATTATTATTGGTATGCCATTTTTGTGCAACATTCAGTATCGTTCTTCTTCAAGTTACACATGTTTATGATTAATTAAAATGGGCAAGTTGAAAAAATAAAATTTGTATATCTACAAAAATCTTTTTTAATAACGTCATCATACATTATTATCATGATGTCATATTTAGAAATCCAAACTTTTGTTGGGTACAGACCATGAAAAGTAGCTTTTATGAGTTAATAAGTGCTAATTGTGGTGAAATGGTTATGTCTAATAAAATATTTTAAACAGATAGATAAACGGGATTTTGACATGATCTTGCCGTCATGATGACATGACTGAGGAACGTGACTTTTCTGGGCTGTATTCATCACCAGCTTTCTCTAAATTCGACTGGTGATCTTGAGTCAAATGTTGAGTTTTAATAAAGGTTTATTTCGCTTCTTTATCATCTTAAGAGCTTTATTCTTATATTATGGTAACAGGTAGTAGTGAGAACAGATCCTGGTGTAAGGAATTTGCACCTTGAGGTATACAGAGTTTATATGAAAGTTTACAGTTTACAAGTATTACAGTTTGTATGAAAGGGCCAATTCTTTTTTATATTTCAACCTATGTTTCTTAGGAAAAGTTGTTCAGTTTAATTAACTGGTTTACGCTTTAAAATATTTGAAGTTTTTTTTTTAATACAAAGGGTTTTCATAACTTGTCCCCAGAATATAATGAAAATTATTCGGTACGATGGGCTACACGACGTCTCCAATTTAATGTATTTCCTTTGGAACACGTTGTATGTATAGATTTGATGCAAAGATTGAATGAAGAACTAGAAGACAAGTCATGATTTTTAGATAATATGTTAGAAAAAAGGCATTTTCTTTGGTTGTGTTGTGTTATACCTACATAGTATTAACCATTTATTGAAAGTTTCAATAGACGGTTGAATAAAACTATCTATTACAAAAACTACAGCAAAATCCGTTGCGTAAATTAGGTTTAGGAGGAGTAAGCAAAATGCACGACGGACATACAGACTGCGAAACGCAAAAAGCGGCTTCAATTTATACTCCGTATTGATATTCTTTCATTTATTACTATATTTATGTTATGACTTTTGTGTTTACAATACCTATAGTAAATTATTCTGATTATTACGATTCATATCGCCTGTCGTTTCATTCCGAGCTTTAAACAATATGTATTTCTTTTTTAAAATTCTAGAACAAGGAAATGAACTTTAATAGTCGACCCTTCTATTCTTTTAATCATTTAGATATAATGATGGAACATTAATGTCTGACCTACTCCTACGATTAAGTACATTCATCAAAAGATGATCATTATCAATACAAACATGGCTAAAAGTATGCCACATAAATAATAATCATGGAACAATCAACACGGAACTTTCCAAAATTTTTGTTAATTTTATTTTTAATAGCACAATTCGTGTGTGGACTCAATTTGGGATTCTTTAAACTCTTCAAAAAAAGATACCGTGTAGTAGCAAAATGTGTGTCATTTACTATAACAATCATTAATCTTATGTTATTTATTTTTCCTCTCATTTTTGTGTGGAATGGATGGGTGTTTTTTATATTACTTCAATTTACTTTATACTCGGTTTTTTTATATACTGTGAAATATAATCTGTGTGATTTACTTCAAAACCCATTTTTAAAATAACCGAAATGAACATATTTGAAGACATACTTTTGAAAATAATGTTGTCAGTATATTATTTTTACTTATTTGTAGTTAAAACTGTTGTTAATTTACTATTAGCATATTTATTTAATCCTAAATTAGCTGAAGTATTTTTAGATACTATAGTATTTTATATTTTATACGTCGTAGTAGTTGGTTTCGGTTTAAACTGTACTTTTGTTGCACAAAGTGTAATTCTCTTTTATTTTAAGTGTAATGTTCGTAAATTAAATGATTTTCTTCAAATATCTGCAACTAACGTAAATATTGTAGAAAATAAATACATTTTATTAGTTTATTATTACGAAAAAATTAAAAACTTGTGCAGTAAATTGGTAAGTGCAATTATTATAATATTTTATTTGTATACTTTTACGTTTATATATCTATTGTAGGGGAGACCGAGGATTTGATCATAGGGTGTTGGATCAGCTTTGTTTTCTGGAAAAGTAAAACCGTTAGTGAGCAGACTAAAATGCAAGTGTGCCTATTTCTACCCCTTGTTGACCCTTAGTTAGCGTCCTGACCAATCGCGCGCCATTTTGTTTTTATTGAATCATCGTCAAAAAAATCGTAAAAGTAAGTTTTCTGCTGTTTTTGACAGTCTAATATTTTGGAGGTGCTTTTATATTTTCATTCAAGTTTCATACGATATGAAACTCACAAATTATGATTCAAATGGTACCACTGGTACGTCTTGGTTCCTGTGGTTTTATCTCAATTTAATTTTTTTCAAACTGGCACTATTTTTCGTAAAATTTTGTATGGTTAATTTAATAGACGTACACGAATACTACTCGTGTTAAGGGCTGGTGTAAATAGGTGATCAGGCACCACGCGCTGTGACTTGTAACCGAATATGTTATATTAATCCTCATCTCATCCTCATCCTCATCCTCATCCTCATCCATCTCTCTATCCTCTCATCTCATCCTCATCTCATCCTCATCTCATCTCTCATTCTGTCTCATCTCATCCTCATCCTCATCTCTCATCTCATCTCATTCGTCATTCATCTCTCATTCTCAATCCTCATCTCATTCATCCTCATCTTCATCTTATCTCATCCTCATCTCTTCCTCATCCTCACCTCTTATCCTCATCCTCATTATCCTTTATCTCATTCTCATTCTCATTCTCATCCTCATCCTCATCCTCATCTTTCCTCCTCATCCTCATCCTCATCTTCATCCTCATTCTCATCCTCATCTCATCCTTTAATCTTATTCCTCATTCATCCTTATCCTTATTCTTTATCCTTATCTCTTATCTCATCTCATTCCTCCTCATTATCTCTCATATCATCTTCATTCTCTCATTCATCCTCATTCATTCATCTCATTCATCTCATCCTCATCTCATTCATCTCATCTCATCCTCATCTCTTCTCATCTCATCTCTCATTCTCATTCATCTCATCTCATCCTCATCTCATCCTCATCCTCATCTCATCTCATCTCTCATCTCATCTCATCCTCATCTCATCTTATTCTTTGACTTAGACATTAATCGGGACTAGACTGACTCGGACTCAGACTCGACTCGGACTCGGACTCGGACTCGACTCAGACTCGACTCGACTCAGACTCGACTCGACTCGACTCAGACTCAGACTCGACTCGACTCGGACTGACTGACTCGACTCGACTCGACTCGACTCGGACTCGGACTCGACTCGACTCGACTCAGACTCGACTCAGACTCGACTCGACTCAGACTCGACTCGGACTCGGGACTCGACTCGGACTCGGACTCGGACTCGACCTGACTCGGACTCGGACTCGACTCGGACTGGACTCGACTCGGACTCGGACTCGACTCGGACTCGACTCGACTCAGACTCAGACTCGGACTCGGACTCGGACTCGGACTCGACTCAGACTCGACTCGACTCAGACTCGGACTCGGACTCGGACTCGGACTCAGACTCGGACTCGGACTCGACTCGACTCAGACTCGACTCGGACTCGACTCGGACTCGGACTCGGACTCGACTCAGACTCAGACTCGGACTCGGACTCGGACTCAGACTCGACTCGGACTCGGACTCGACTCGGACTCGACTCGGACTCGGACTCGACTCGACTCAGACTCAGACTCGGACTCGACTCGGACTCGACTCGGACTCGACTCAGACTCGACTCGGACTCGGACTCGGACTCGGACTCGGACTCGGACTCGGACTCGGACTCGGACTCGGACTCGGACTCGGACTCGGACTCGGACTCGGACTCGGACTCGGACTCGGACTCGGACTCGGACTCTCCGACTTTCACTTTCACCAAATTTCAGCTTTCTAGCACTTCAGGTTGTATCCGAACATTTTGATGATCATCAGTGAGTGAGTGTCAGTGAGTAAAGAAATCGGCGTTTTTTTAGATATCCATAAATTCAAAAGTATTAAAGCAATGTAATTAAAATTTTGCATGTTTAATAAGGTTACTATCTACAAGATATCCTGTGGATTTGATTGATCTGGTATATCGAAAACTTGCTATGAGAGTGCAAAAAACGACTAAGCACTCTGAGGAACGGTAGTTAATGCCTCGCGCTTCGCTTGGCTCGACGGAGGTGCACCGTGCCCAAAAATGATCCATCACCCCTCGGTCTCCCTTACTGGATGTGCCCGTGATGTTGTTCGCGTGGCATATTGATTTAATTTCAGTAGAAAATTGACTAGGTACTTAGTTTTTGGTTCTATATTTTTTGTTGTTTTTCTAGCATTAAAATTTTGACAGCTACATAGAAGCGGTTTATCTTGCTTATGGCGGCTATAGTCTTGTTGACAGGAAAAAGAACCCCAATACAATTTGTCCGGTCAGACGCATTTGGCTTTTTGTGTAGCATAATCTTAATGATTTTACTGTCTGTGATAGTAAAAAATCCTACCTTTAAAAGATTTTCCATAACTCAAAACTATTTAAAAAACGCGAAACGTTCATGAGGGTGATTCGGATACCTCTCAGGATTTACTGTATTGTCCAACTGTGACGATTGTATTATCCTTAGACAATTTTATTTTATGTAATGCTGTTACTTGTAATTATGAATTTGATAATACAACATAAATAAATCTAATTTAATCTAAGTAATCTTATCATCCTTGTATACTTAACATCATGTTTTATGATTTTTCAGACAATTCTTAAACTTCTGACAGTGGTTCCAAGTTTGATGCTCCTACTTTATTGGTTCCAGATGGAAATACAAATAAATGTAAGATAGCCGGTATTTATCATCTTTTATCAGTATACTAAGGCGATGGGCTGTCAACATATTTGACATGAGCCACATTTGTATGGAAATATGGGGAATAGGGGAGAACAAAGTCCGCTTCGGCATACATTGCTGGTTGACTCAGTTTCTTGTATTGATGATATTCATGTAATAGCCAGTAATGTAGACCGAACTGCGCAGCGCCGCGTCGAAATCTTCATTTGAACTTTATGCCACGATTAAAAATAAATGTGATTTAATAAAAAAATATTTATTTTGTAGTTTTCAAAAACGATGCTACGGCTCTAATTTTTTGTTAATTGACTCTTTGCACGCCCTTTCGGATTTATTTGTTGTTTTGTAACACGTTGATTGAATGAAGAACTAGAAGACAAGTCATGATTTTTAGATAATATGTTAGAAAAAAGGCATTTTCCCTGGTTGTGTTGTGTTATACCTACATAATATCAACCTTTTATTGAAAGTTTCAATAGAAGGTTGAATAGAACTATCTATTACAAAAACTACAGCAAAATCCGTTGCGTAGATTAGGTTTAGGAGGAGTAAGCGAAATGCACGACGGACATACAGCGGCTTCATTTTATACTCTGTATTGATAATTATTCTTTAATTTATTACTATATTTATGTTCAGACTTTTGTATTTACGATACCTATAGTACATTATTCTGATCATTATGATTCAATTCGCCCGTCGTTTAATTCCGGGCTTTAAACAATATGTATTTCTTTTTTAAAATTCTAGAACAAGGAAATGAACTTTAATAGTCGACCTTTCTATTCTTTTCATCATTAAGATATAATGATAGAACATTAATGTTTGCCTTACTCCTACGATTAAGTACATATATCAAAAGATGATCATTATCAATACAAACATGGCTAAAAGTATGCCACATAAATAATAATCATGGAACAATCAACACGGAACTTTCCAAAATTTTTGTTAATTTTATTTTTAATAGCACAATTCGTGTGTGGACTCAATTTGGGATTCTTTAAACTTCAAAAAAAGATACCGTGTAGTAGCAAAATGTGCGTCATTTACTATAACAATCATTAATCTTATGTTATTTATTTTTCCTCTCATTTTGTGTGAATGGATGGGTGTTTTTATATTACTTCAATTTACTTTATACTCGGTTTTTATATACTGTGAAATATAATCTGTGTGATTTACTTCAAAATCCCATTTTTAAAATAACCGAAATGAACATATTTGAAGACATACTTTTGAAAATAATGTTGTCAGTATATTATTTTTACTTATTTGTAGTTAAAACTGTTGTTAATTTACTATTAGCATATTTATTTAATCCTCAATTCGCTGAAGTATTTAAAGATACTATAGTATTTTATATTTTATACGTCGTAGTAGTTGGTTTCGGATTAAATTGTACTTTTGTTGCACAAAGTGTAATTCTCTTTTATTTTAAGTGTAATGTTCGTAAATTAAATGATTTTCTTCAAATATCTGCAACTAACGTAAATATTGTAGAAAATAAATAGGGTCAGGTAGGGATCGGTGACTCAGGCGGGTACATTGACTCACGCTTATATTTCGTAATAGGACAGCTATATCTATCTGTATTCTTAACATAATGGTAGCTCTTGACAACCAAACACATACAAACCAATCATCCGGCCTCCAGTGCGGTTTGATTGTGAAAAATGTGCGATTGGTTTTGTACCTGTAAAATGCTTTTAAAGGCACCCTACATGTATTTTTATCGGTTAAGATTCAAAGATTTAGAGAAATGTAATTATTATGAGCGAAAGTGGTGTTCATATACTAAGTAATAAGCTAGATTTGCTAGCTCTTAGAGTAGTCTGGTAATATTTGTAGGCTAATTATTTCAAAATAGCTTCGCGTCTACACTGGCTCAAATTTAAGAGGTACACAGTGACTCTAACATTTAGTACTAGCTCATCTCTCATCTTTAGAAACATTGACAGACAATTGTAAAATATTTCTTATTACAATAGTAATGATATGAAAAGAATACTTTGACAAATATAATTCATTAAAATGCATAGTTTCAATAAATATTATACTTGCACGACAGGGTTGCCAAGTCCATATAAACTGATAGAGTCACTGTGTAAAACATGGTTTGAGTAAGAGTAGACAAGTATGAGTACACAGTGACTCACATTTTTTCTAGAAAAAATGTCTGGTGACCTGAGTGTCGTGTTATTTCAAAAAATGATAATGCAATACGAAAGAGTAATAACCAATGCATCCTAGATCTGAATTTCAGTTTGATACTTCAAAGTTTTCTATAAAATTTTATTGATTGAAGAAATCCGAGTCACTGTAGCCTACCTGACCCTACATTTTATTAGTTTATTATTACGAAAAAATTAAAAACTTGTGCAGTAAATTGGTAAGTGCTATTATTATAATATTTTATTTGTATACTTTTACGTTTATATATCTATTGTAGGGGAGACCGAGGGGATTTGGATCATAGGGGTGTTGGATCAGCTTTGTTTTCTGGAAAAGTAAAACCGTTAGCGAGCAGACTAAAATGCAAGTGTGCCTATTTCTACCCCTTGTTGACCCCTTAGTTAGCGTCCCTGACCAATCGCGCGCCATTTTGTTTTTATTGAATCATCGTCAAAAAATCGACAAAAGTAAGTTTTCTGCTGTTTTGACAGTCTAATATTTTGGAGGTGCTTTTATATTTTCATTCAAGTTTCATACGATATGAAACCTTACAAATTAAGGATTCAAATGGTACCACTGGTACGTCTTGGTTCCCTGTGGTTTTATCTCAATTTAATTTTTTTTTCAAACTGGCACTATTTTTCGTAAAATTTTGTATGGTTAATTTAATAGACGTACACGAACACTACTCGTGTTGTGCCGGCCGGGTGTAAATAGGTGATCGGAGGCACCACGCGCTGTGACTTGTAACCGAATACGTTATTAATAATCCTCATCCTCATCTCATCCTCATCCTCATCCTCATCTCATCTCATCTCATCCTCATCTCATCCTCATCTCTCATCCTCATCCTCATCTCATCTCTCATCTCTTTATCCTCATCCTCATCCTCATCATCTTCATTCTAATCCTCATCCTCATCCTTCATCCTCATCTCTTATCCTCATCCTCATCCTCATTCCTCATCTTTATCCTCATCTCTCATCCTTATCCTCATCTTTATCTCATCTCTCATCCTCATCTCTCATCTTCATCTCTCATCCTCATTCTCATTCTTATCCTCATTCCTTATCCTCACCCTCATTCTCATTCATCTCATCTCTTATCTCATCCTCATTCCTCATTCTCATCCTCATTCTCATCCTCATCTCTCTCATCTCTTATCTCATCATCCCTCATTCTCTCATCTCATCCTCATCCTCATCCTCATCCTCATCCTCATCCTCATCTCTTATTCTCATCCTCATCTCATTCTTATCCTCATTCTCATCCTCATTCTCATTCCTCCATCTCTCATCCTCATCCTCATCCTCATCCTCATTCCTCATTCTCATCCTCATCCTCATCCTCATCTTCATTCTCATTCTCATTCTCATTCTATCCTCATCCTCATCTCTCATCCTCATCTCTCATTACTCATCTCTCATCTCTCATCTCTCATCTCATCTCTCATCCTCATCCTCATCTCTATCATTTCATTCCTCATCTCTCATCTCATTCTCATTCTTCATCTCATCTCATCCTCATCCTCATCCTCATCTCATCTCATCTCATCCTCATCTCATCCTCATCCTCATCCTCATCCTCATCTTATTCTTTGACTTAGACATTAACTGGGACTAGACTGACTGGACTCGACTCGGACTCGGACTCGGACTCGACTCGGACTCGGACTCGACTCGGACTCGACTCGGACTCGACTCGACTCGGACTGACTCGACTCGGACTCGGACTCGGACTCGGACTCGGTCTCGGACTCGGACTCGGACTCGGACTCGGACTCGACTCGGACTCGGACTCAGACTCGACTCGACTCAGACTCAGACTCAGACTCAGACTCGACTCAGACTGGACTCGGACTCCAGACTCAGACTCAGACTCGACTCAGACTCGACTCGACTCGGACTCAGACTCGGACTCGACTCAGACTCAGACTGGACTCAGACTCGACTCGACTCGGACTCAGACTCAGACTCGACTCAGACTCAGACTCGGACTCGGACTCGGACTCGGACTCGACTCGGACTCGACTCGACTCAGACTCAGACTGGACTCGACTCGGACTCGACTCGGACTCGACTCAGACTCGACTCGACCTCAGACTCGGACTCAGACTCAGACTCAGACTCGACTCGACTCGGACTCGACTCGACTCAGACTCAGACTCGACTCGACTCAGACTCGACTCGGACTCGACTCGGACTCGACTCAGACTCGGACTCGGACTCGGACTCGAGACTCGACTCGACTCGACTCGACTCGACTCGACTCGACTCGGACTCGACTCGGACTCGGACTCGACTCAGACTCGACTCACTCGGACTCAGACTCAGACTCGACTCGGACTCGACTCGGACTCGACTCAGACTCGACTCGACTCGACTCGGACTCGACTCGGACTCGACTCAGACTCGACTCGACTCGGACTCAGACTCGACTCAGACTCAGACTCGACTCGACTCGACTCGGACTCGACTCAGACTCGACTCGACTCGACTCGACTCGGACTCAGACTCGGACTGACTCGACTCGGACTCAGACTCGGACTCGACTCGGACTCGACTGACTCGGACTCGGACTCGGACTCGACTCGGACTCGACTCGGACTCGGACTCGACTCAGACTCGACTCGGACTCGACTCGGACTCGACTCGGACTCGGACTCGACCTGACTCGACTCGGACTCGACTCTCCGACTTTCACTTTCACCAAATTTCAGCTTTCTAGCACTTCAGGTTGTATCCGGAGTCAGTGTCAGTGAGTAAAGAAATCGGCGTTTTTTAGATATCCATAAATTCAAAAGTATTAAAGCAATGTAATTAAAATTTTGCATGTTTAATAAGGTTACTATCTACAAGATATCCTGTGGATTTGATTGATCTGGTATATCGAAAACTTAAGTTATGAGAGTGCAAAAAAACGACTAAGCACTTCGAGGAACGGTAGTTAATGCCCTCGCGCTTCGCTTGGCTCGACATGGAGGGGGCACTACCGTGCCCCTAGATAATTTTTCACACTTAATTATTTGGCTAATTTCTAGTAAAAACACTTCAATTTTCAAGTAAGCCTTTATTAAAATGACATTAACATAAAATGATCCAACACCCCTCTGTACCTGATCCATCACCCCTCGGTATAAGGGGTGTTGGATCAAAATGACTTGCTCGACTAAAGTTGAGTTTTTATTAAAGAGTTTATACGTGTATTTCTAACGTGTATATCATTTGAAAGCTAATGAAATTTGCTGTCGATTGGTGTAAATAAAAACGATTTATTTTTACAAAATTTTGTGTTATGAAGCAAAATGTTAAAAATGATCCATCACCCCTCGGTCTCCCTTACTGGATGTGCCCGTGATGTTGTTCGCGTGGCATATTGATTTAATTTCAGTAGAAAGTTGACTACTTAGTTTTTGGTTCTATATTAAATGTTTGTTTTTCTAGCATTAAAATTTTGACAGCTACATAGAAGCGGTTTATCTTGCTTATGGCTGCTATAGACTTGTTGACAGGAAAAAGAACCCCAATACCTACAATTTGTCCGGTCAGACGCATTTGGCTTTTTGTGTAGCATAATTTAAATGATTTTTACTTTCTGTGATAGTAAAAAAATCTACCTTTAAAAGATTTACAACTTTTAAAGTCCAATAACTCAAACCTATTTAAAAAACGCGAAACGCTCATGAGGGTGATTCGGTTACCTCTCAGGATTTACTGTATTGTCCAACTGTGACGATTGCATTATCCTGAGACATTTTTATTTTATGTAATATACTTACTTGTAATATGAATTTGATAATGCAAATAAACAAATCAAATCTTATCTAAGTAATCTTATCATCCTGTATACTTAACATCATGTTTTATGATTTTTCAGACAATTCTTAAACTTCTGACAGTGGTTCCAAGTTTGATGCTCTTACTTTATTGGTTCCAGATGGAAATACAAATAAATGTAAGATATCCGGTATTTATCATCTTTTGTCAGTATACTCAGGCGATGGGCTGTCAACATATTTGACATGAGCCACATTTGTATGGAAATATGGGGAATAGGGAGAACAAAGTCCGCTTCGGCATACATTGCTGGTTGACTCAGTTTCTTGTATTGATGATATTCATGTAATAGCCAGTAATGTAGACCGAACTGCGCAGCGCCGCGTCGAAATCTTCATTTGAACTTTATGCCACGATTAAAAATAAATGTGATTTAATAAAAAATATTTATTTTGTAGTTTTCAAAAACGATGCTACGGCTCTAATTTTTTGTTAATTGACTCTTTGCACGCCCTTTCGGATTTATTTGTTGTTCTGTAACACGTTGTATGCAAGATATTATTGTTATCTAGCATTGATTCTGTTTTTTTAAACCTTTAAACCACGCGTTTTGTAGGTATAAGAAAGTGTATTGAGTATGTTTAAAATTATTTCACAGAATTAAATAAACAGTATAGTTTATAAAGTAAATTTAGTAAAAAGTTTTTTCAAACACCTTGTATACCGGGAGTAACGGAAAGAAAGGAGGTCAAGGTACTCATGAAACTGAACAACTTTCCCCATGGAACATATTTAGAAATATGAAAAAAAAATTGGACCTCCCATAGTAAATCAATTAGCTAATCGGCGAATTTGCATGGGAGGTCCAATTTTTTTTTCATATTTCGACCCATGTTCCATGGGGAAAGTTGTTCAGTTTCATGAGTACCTTGACCTCCTTTCGGCTTGTTATACCCATTCTGTTACTCCCTGTATATAACCATTCTTTTGTTTCAGAAGCAATGGTTGTCGTATGTCACTGAAATAACATTTCTTGTTGAAATACTAATGCAAGTTATTTATCCAGAAATATTTTCAGATTTGCTAAAATCTGAATTAGATGGTCTGAAGTTAATTTTGAATGATCATTTGAGTTCGGACGCTATATCAGGTAGACCCAACATCCGTTATTACATACTCCTATAAATATATAGTCATTATAATAATTTTATAATTAGTTATAATAAAAATCTTTGCCGTGTGATGCCGGCTTAGAATAGTATCACCTTATTTCTTTCCTGTGAGTGTCGTAATAAGCGACTAAAGGGCTTGAGGGTTTCATATTCATTGCAGTTTTAGGCAATAGGCTGACGACCTGTCACTATAGCGATAGACGACAATAGGTAAAATTTTCTTAAAATTGTTGCTTCACCCTTTTTTGCGGTTTTTTTTGCAAAGTAACAACTCCATTTGACGAAAAACCGAGTAATCTCGGCCAACCAGGAAATATTTCTAAATGATACTTACCTACGGGTGGGTGTCGTAAAAAGCGACTAAGGGATAATCGTCCAGGGAATAGGCAGCAGCGTTCCCTGTTAAATGCACTGCGCCTGCCAAGCGTGACTATTTCAACACCCTCCTACGAGGGAGACCCATATCCAGCAGTGGACTTTTGTGCATTGTTGGCAAAAAGTTAATCACGATAAACGATTAAAAACTTAATCGCTATTAAGGATCGTTATTCGTGATTAGCTTTTTGCCAACACTGCAGTTGTGACTGATATGGTTATGGTATAAGTCGTATAAGATTCTTCTTCTTTTTCAGTTGACGCAAAAACAGAAGCGGATTTAAAGAGGCTCCTCCGCTACATAAAAGCGCGGCCTCTTGACCACAAGGTGCTGCGTTTCGTCCCAGGCGGGATACAACAAATATTGTCAATATTCTACTTTTGTGCTACATTTGTTATATTTTTACTTCAAATAACACATATATATGGTTAGACTTTCGTTTTAATAAAGTCTTTGTATGTATCTGTATGATCGTTTGAAAGACATCTAAGATTGACTTCTTTAGTTAGATACATAACATTTGTATTACAAAATAATCCGGAGGCAGTTACTATGAACTGCTAAACACATGTAATTTTATTTGAGTTACTATTTCACTACTAGAATAATTATGCATATACCAAATCAAAGTATATTAAAGAAATATGTGTGCTAGTTAGCCTTCGCAGGTTGCAAGTTTTCAAAAAGGTAAAGTACCTACTTAAAAGAAAGGGATGTACAGTACAGTACGCGAGCTAGTTGTAGTTGCGGCGTGTGCGATAAGAGGGTGTATAATTATTTCAAGATGGTCATGAACTCGCGCGCGGTCTGTACTTTGATATATCTGTAAACACAGTAGGGTTTTTCGACAAAAAAGCTGAAACAAACGTGTGGCCGGTTTTGTAATGGTCATAAAAAGATTGTATGTCGATATAGTTTTACCTTCCATCAATCGATGGCGCTGGTGACACCTTATTAGCATTATTATACTTTGTTATGATCACAAAATGTAAAAGAGGTTAATAAAGAAAATTGAGGTTGGAGGTCTTTTGCCGAGTGCGAAACGTAAAAGACGTTTTCGTGCAATTTATGGAAATACTAAGTAAATTAAGGGTTCTAATAACCGGTTCTTTGTTACTAGTGATTGTGCAATTGTGGACACGGGGTAAGATTTAGGTTTTAAGAATTCGCTGGCTTTAGTGGAATTTTACTTATGTCATTTACATTCTCCAAAAAAAAAAAATTGTTCCTCCCATAAAAATTGACGATCAGTTGATTTGAGTTTCTATGAGAGGTCTAATTTTTTCTTATATTGACCTAGTTTCTTGGAGGAAAGTTGTTCCATATTATCACCATCTGATTCTGAGTTTAGCTACTAGTAAAATTTCATCATCTTATATAAGTATACAGTGTGTTAGTCGCACGCGGGCATCAGTGATTCTAGGTATCTGTATGAACATGAACATCATCTGCAAAAAACCAACTTCTAGTTTCACGTAGAAGAAGCAGCTCCATAATGATGCCATAAATTTTGGAACGAGAACGCACCGTTGAAGGATCACCTGCGGTAAAAATATATTTTAATTAAGTTGAAGTTTTTTACTATTATTTTATTTTATTCATTCAGCTTACCAAATTATTATAAATGGGCCTGACTTTGTCATAAAATTCCGCAATTTTCTTGTACCTTTGAATCGTTGCTTCTATATCTAAGCCGCATTTTAATAATTCCTTCAATTTTCTCATTCACATATAAGTGTAATACGATATCATCATTTGGCCAACTGACACACAATCAACACCCAAATGTGGAATTATGTAAAAGATATACAATTTACCATGCTTTCTACAGTAAAAACCATCGCGAACTGTTTTACAGTTCAAAAAAAAGAGAAGTATATTTCAAACTATACGTTATAACAGTCTGGATATTTGTTACAACATTTAAATTTATTTTGTCTTTTAAAGAAATTTTTATGAAAGAGCTCGAGTTCGAAATATGATCATACACCGTGTATTTATTTGAAACTTATAACCAAAAAACATAGAAAATATTCGATAACATTGAACCAAAACCAGAAATCATCATTTACGAAAGGCCCAATGAAAATGCCAATATAGACAAAAGTGAGGACCAAAGTGTAATGTTTTACCCAAATTCGCCATTTTCTATTTAAAATGGCTGTGAAACCCAAATCTATACCACAAATTACTTGATGACACAGAAAATATAATTTCATTGAAAACAGAATATTTTGCTTGATAAAATATTGTACGCTCGAGGAGCGGTGAAACATTTTGATATAAAATTTTCAGTCTGTTTTCAGTAGTAGGTACTTTTATACAGTGCAAAATACGTATGAAAAGCTAGTATTTTTGTGTTAACTAACGAAAAGACGTTCGAAACTCAATTCCATTTATAACTTTTTACTTAATTACTTTTTCTTGACTTTAAAACAAGCTGCACTTCAATGATAAACAATTTTCTGAAAGTATACAATTTCTGCAAAATTAAATTAAAAGTAAATAGTTGTCCAAATTTCTCGGTTTTTCAACAGATGGCGTTGCTCGTTTACAAAAAAAAACGCAAAAAGGGGTGAAGTAACGATTTTTGGAAAATTTAACCTATCCTGACCGATTTATCGCCCCCAAAAATCGTTTTAGCCATTTCCAAGAATTTGTTTTATTCTTTTAGGTAATTGAGGGGCAATTAAAAATTCTAATAAACTACCATAAAATTCATTTAAATTAATATTTTAAGTAGGTCACACAAATAGTAACACAAAATTTTATCAAGCACATAAGTAGATCAAGTTATCCAGCCCACTGACCAAACTGTGTAGTCAATCGAAAAGGCTTCAAGAATTCCATCCCTTCAGTTACCGATGGATATTGATTCCTGTTACTAACAGCTATGTCACACATGCCGTAAAATTTGCGGTATTTTGCCGGTCCGGTGTCACTGACGAGTTGTATGAAATCGCAAAAGCCTCTACACCGCAGCATTATGGGGTTGGCTGGCTCTCATATACCGCTTTACTTTGCGACATGTATTCATTTGGCCTTGGTGACAGAAAATTGTTACAAAATACAAGGTGACCGAAAAGTCTGGGCATACATCTGCCATTTTATCACTTCAATAAGTTACAAAGAATCCAAACGATACGCCTCCAGCTCAGTAACTTTCGTTATAGCCAATATAAATAGAGCTCTCGATGTAGAATTCTTTTATGTACCTAAAACTTATAAGAAATGCCTAGCTTAAAATAAGGTTATTTTTTAACAATTCAAATTCTTACAAAAGTTGTATATTATTATATTCGTTATACAAAAGCAGAAGCATAACATGATAATTATACATACAGAACATCAATAGGTAGCAAGATTATAAGTTGAATTGAGAATTCTACAAAGTTACAATATGCATGGCGGAATTTCATTTATCAATATCAATACGAGTGTATCTTTATGACATGAAATATTTTCTTTTGAGCTCTTTCCATGTATTTAATACATTCTACAACTTTGCGATATGTACGACGGACCTTTGTATCGTCTGAATATGTCAAAAATGTACGCGTAGCTACTTACATATATGTACATATAAAAGGTTGCCATGTTTTATTATGGGTGACCAAAAATTATGATTTACTGAGACTTATGATGTGACCGAACTGCTTCAAACGGCAGTAATGTTCCAATCCAAAAACACTTAAGACAGAGGTCAACCAAATTTGGTCAAACACCATGTCCAGTCCAACCTTCATTTTAACATAAAAATCGCGTGAACTCAACTGTGGAAGTTTTCCAACTTGTTACCGTACATATGGCGTCAACACGAAAGAATAAAACATGTTTCCACATGTTCCCTCCTCTTTGGAACGGGGACTGCCAATAAAAAAGTTGTTGATTCTGTTGTGCCGTGTTTGTGAAAGATAGCGGGCTTTTTGTTTGGGTTGGAACAAGTTGCGAATATGTTTCGGAGGCTTAGTAGAAAGTTTTTTTAGGAACTTGAAGCTCTGTCTAGCACTCAATATTATTGTCATACTCATCTGCTCTCGTAACTGAGGATGCGAGTAAGTAAAGCCTAATCATAGTAATCATTTTCAAGAAAATATCAGGTAGATAAGTAAGGCCCAATAATTTTCAAGAAAATATCAGGTAGATAATAACTGGTTTTCGACGTCTAATCTCGAATGCCCTTTTCATACTCTTGAGAAGCCATGGAAGTCCTTCTCTCTGTAGAGGTTTTAATAGGGATGAAGTAAAAATGTATTTTAATCAATTATGAAAGCAAACTTTCTGCATGAACTATATCCATTGACTTTATAATTGTTTTTTATTGCTAGCATTTGGCTGTGCTAGACAAGTACTTCAAACAGTTTGGATTTGCAAGAGGCGGATGACAAAGCTATCGCCTTAGCAACAAACTGATCCATGTTGCTGTGGTTCTGTTACCATTGATTCGACGAAGAAGGCTGCAAACCGTATCATATGATATTTTTTTCGAATTTATCTTCTTCACTCTACACAAGCTCTTTGCTTTCCACCGATTTTTTTTTTTTTTTTTATGATGGGCTTACTCTTGACCCCAATCTTACCCTAGAGCAGAGATGGGATCTACGGTGGAGCGAGCTTGCCCAGAAGATGCCTATTCACTCTAGACTTAAAGAGATTCAGGTTATATGCACTCGGAAATACAGACGCAGGCAGGAATTCCATTCTTTAGCCGTGCGCATAATGAAAGATGATTTGAAGCGCTTAGTGCGTAATGTGGGTATATCAACTAAGAACGGATGGTAGCCGGCCGTGCGTCTGGATGTCCGATGGAAGAAAGGAGACGGTGGTATGAGCTCATGCAGCTCACGCGCACACTCTCCGAAGTACAATCTGTAGAAGACCGATAGGCAAGCTACCTTGCGGCGGTGAGCCAGGCTGTGAAGCTTGGTCGCCACCAGTTTTATCGCCTATTAATCTCTTGGCTCTGCGTTCCACCGAATCCAGTGCAGCAAGTTGGTATTTAGCCGAGCCATCCCAAAGGTGACAGCAGTACTCCATGCAAGATCGGACTCTTCAATCTTTGGATTTCATCACCACTGGCTCCTGCGCCGGACAGATATTTCTCGGTGACAGTACTGTCATCTGCGTACCCAACAATTCCTGAAGATAGAAGGTCATTGATGTGCAGCAGGAAAAGCGTCGCGGAGAGTACAGACCCCTGAGGAACTCCGGCGTCAATAGCCTTGAGGTCAGAGGAGCAGCCGTCTATGACCACTCGGATCGACCGTTCACTCAGGAAGTCAGCCACCCAGCTACAGAAGCCAGTGGGTATGCCGTACGCTGGAAGCTTGCTCAACAGACTCGCATGCCACACCTATCGAAGGCCTTTGAAATGTCCAGCGACACTGCTATTGCTTCGCCGTGGTTTTCAATGGCCTCGCCCCAGCAATGCGTTACGTACACTAGAAGATCTCCCGTGGAACGCCCTCGGCGGAAGCCATATTGACAATCACTGAGAAGATCATTGTCTTCGAGGTACGAAAGCAGTTTGCAGTTCAGAACTCTTTCCATAACCTTACAGAGTACGGAAGTGATGGCGATCGGTCGATAGTTGCTAGGGTCGGCACGGCTACCCTTCTTGGGCACAGGTTGCACATTGGCAAGCTTCCAAGATTTTGGTACAATTTTGACACGAGAGAGAGGCGGTACAAGCGTGTCAGTACAGGAGACAACTCAGGCGCACAATACCTCAACAATCTTGCTGGTATGCCATCAGGACCACTGGCCTTGTTCACGTCCAGACTGCGAAGGGCTCTACGGACCTCTTTATTGTGCACTGTGATCTCAGACATCAAAGAATCACAGTGAGGTAAGGTGGGTGGATATTTCGAGCCAGCGTCTATACGAGAGTTGCTCGCAAACAGATCGGCAAATAAATTTGCTTTCTCTGCCGCGGTGTGGGCAAGCGACCCATCAGGTTTCTGCATTGGAGGTAGTGAGGGACGGCAGAAGTTGGATTCGACTGATTTCGAAAGGGACCAGAACTGCTTACTACCCGGTGGGTGTGATGCAAGCTTTGCCCCAATACGGCTAATTTGGTCGAACCTAGCTTTTCGTAGCACCCGTTTGCAATACCTGGCGGCGGCATTATATGCTCTCTTCTTTGCTCGCACTCTTCTCGCTCGCACTTTTCGATCACGAGCTTTTACCTAAGCTTGGTAAGCGGACTGTTTACGAGCCTCAGCTCGAGCACAGTCCGCATTGAACCAAGGTTGGGCTTTATAACCGAGCGGGATATCGGAGAAAGGAATGAAATATTCCATTCCCTGCCGGATTACAGCTGTGATCGCATCAGCGACGTATGAGGGGTCTTCCGAAGAGAAACACATTTGCCGCCACGGGTATTTTATTTTTTATTATTTATTTATTTGTATTTGGAAGATTTACAGACAAATTTCAACTATACATAGCAAGAAATAGAATATGACAATGCTATTAACAAATCTCCGCAGATAGAATGTAAAGGAACATAATACTAAAAAACAAAAACTAGAGAAACAACTTAGGTTAATCAAAATACCTACAAAAGAAGAGGTTACGTACAATTCTGTCGTATGGTTGAACCAAAGTGGAATTTGGTCATTGATCGTTTGACTGAAGCAGCACTACTACAAAAAAGATCGATATCGATAGGCAACTTATTGAATCTGGAGCATGTTCTAACTAAAAATGAATTACGCCTTTAGTTTGTCCTGGCTGTTGGCACGCACAAGACTGGTCGCTGTCTGAAGCGTCGCTGGTTGGTTCTGAGGGAGATACCACGTAGAAGTTCACTACAATCGAGATTACCGTTTGCAATCTCTATTAAATAAGAAATATCGCTAATATGTCGTCTTGCCTCAAGAGGTAGAAAATGGTACCTACTACAACGCTGATTATACCCAGATATCCTTTGTCGCGTCTTGAAATCAAGGTATCTTAAAAACCTCTTTTGGATACCTTCAATACGCAAATTATACACTTTGTAGTTGGGGTTCCACACTTGCGAAGCATATTCCAAGTGACTCCTTACAAATGAACAATAAATAATTTTGATAGCTTTAATATTTGTAAAACTAGCGCAAGTTCTCATTAAGAAACCCATGGCTTTAGACGATTTGGTGACGATGCTATCTATGTGTTTATCAAATAATAATTTAGAATCGAAGAGCACTCCCAGGTCTCTAATAGCTTCCACCCTTTCGATATCCTGGCCTTTTAAAGTATAGGTGTAATTTATAGAATTGAGTTTTCGCGAGAAACTTATATAGGCACATTTAGATACATTAAGATCCAGCATGTTTTGATCACAATAGATAACAAACCTATCTAGGTCAGCTTGGATTAGTTTACAATCATCAATATTTTTAATAGTTTTAAGTACTTTCATATCATCAGCAAACAATAATATTTTAGAATTAAGGAAACAAGAGCTAATGTCGTTAATAAATATTATGAATAAGAGTGGACCAAGCAAGGAACCCTGGGGTACTCCTGAGGGAATAGTAGTCCAGTTAGAAGAAAAACCAGAGATAACTACTGCTTGGCTACGGTTTTCAATATAAGACGAGAACCATCTATATAGGTCACCGTGTATGCCTGCGTTAAAAGTTTGTTAAGCAGGATATTGTGGTCAATCCGGTCAAAACATTTGCTGTAGTCAGTGTATACTACATCTACCTGCGCTCCTTCATCCATACCTTTGGAAATCAGATCATGAGCTAGAATTAGGTTAGATGTAGTTGATCGTTTTTTTTAAGAACCCATGCTGTTCAGGGCCAAACGTGCATTTGAGTGCTGCATAAAGTTGGTTGTAAACTAGTCGTTCCAGGATTTTTGCAAAGAGACACAGCTTCGAAATAGGCCTGTAGTTTTCTACTTGCATTTTGTTACCTTTTTTATGCACTGGAGTTATAAAAGCAGACTTCCATTTATTTTGGGTACAATGCCTTCTTTTAGCGAACGTGTATATAAGATGCAAATAGGGTTTAACAAGGCATCAGCACAATTAACAATATACATTGGTGAGATGTGGTCAGGTCCGGCTGATTTGGATAAATCCAGTGATTTTAAAAGTTTTAGTACTTCCTTTTGATTCACTTCAATTGATGAGAGGTAGCATGTCGAGTCAGAGGAAGAAGGGCTTAAATTAACAGGTCTATCAGTGTTATTGACACTAGTACTTGAAAACGTAGAATAGAAATATTCTGCAAACATATTACTTATAGTTGGGCCTGATTCAGCAGTGTCATTTTTATATTTCATTAGTTTAGGTAAGGAATTGGATTTGTATTTAGTTTTAGTGTAGGACCAGAAAGCTTTGGGATCTTTTATGATTGAGTTTTGTATTTTTCGATATATGAATCATAACACTTTTTCCACAACAACAGCTCGCTGCCGCAAAAGAGAGAAGGCTTGGTAATCAGAGATATTGCCGTAAACTTTATACTTTTGATGAAATTTAAACTTTTCTTTAGAATTTTATTAATGAACTATTGTACCAAGCAGGATATATATTCGGCTTAATTAATTTTTGGTACGTATTTATCCCGTAGCTCGTAAAGCCTACAATAAAGCTTATTAACTGCATCATCTAAATTTCCAGTGCTAGGAGTAGTGACCAATCAATTGCAAGCAATTCCGCGGAAATAGCAGCATAATCGCCTCGACAGAACATATATTTATAACGCGGAGGCTCATCTAGTTTGTTAAATTCAACAAACTCAGCTTTGATGACAAGCGATCTATGTTGTTCGTCTTCCTTTATAAGAGGAGCTTCACTGGGCTGCACATTGATTGCGTCGTTTGATAGCACAAGATCAAGTATGCGATTGTTGCAGTTAGGTTCACCATTGAATTGCGAGAGATTACAAGAATTCAGAGTATCTAAGAGGTTTACTATTAGTTCGCTATTACTGTGGCACACAGGTTGAAGTTCATTATTATCCCTGACCCTATTCCAAGATACGTGGTGACTTAAATTAAAATCACCCATTACAATGAACTTATCAAGCGGATGAGATATCATAAGGTTATATAATTTTTCAACAAAGTTTTTAATTGATCATTATATGACAAGCCACGATTTTCATCACACAAATAAACAGTACATATATGGACGCTATGAGCTGCAGGTGGTCTTTTACATCTATAGTTAACAGATACCCAAATGTCCTCCGCAGAGCTTCGCCAGTCCTCCCTCTCGATGACAGAAAAGTCACGCTTCACTGCCACAAGTACTCCTCCACCTTTGGTTTGACGAGTTCGAGCGTAATCTCGATCACGCCTAAACACCAAATATCTACTATCAAATAATTCTACATCAGAAATACTGTCAACAAGCCAAGTTTCCGTTAAGGAGATTATATCGAACGAGTTCAAATAAACATTTCTAAGGAGATCACTAGTCTTTGTACGCAATCCGCGTACGTTTTGATGATAGAGATTTAAGCTAGCCATTTGTGTGAGAGTGTAAATAAGCATATATGTGTAAGAAATATAAACGCGGCGTTCCAATGTCTAAAAGCAGTAGCAGGCGATTCAAAGCAGACGGCAGAAGCTTTACCTAGATAGAAATTGCAAACAGAACCAATCAGCGAACAAGCGTAGTGTTCATGAACATGCCAGCAACCTTTAGAACGATCATAATTTAGCCAGTGTGAAGGAACATTGACGAGTAGATTGTACGCACCTTTACAAATACTAAAATTGAGAAAAGACAGAAAAAATACCAATTTACATTTTATGATAATCATTTCGAATTTTTGCATGAAATCTTCGCCAAATCTTTCTCTGATCTGATGTCGATAATTTTTGAAGTGTCGTCTTGGCGTACTAGAATTTTTGCATGCTTCACCCAAATGTACTGAAAATTCATCTCTTTCGCTACCCTTTTTGTTTTCGTAAGCAGATCTTTATTCCTCAGAGTAAGGTGATCGTTGACATATATCTTAGTATTGCCTTTTAGACCGAATGTTGCTGCCATCAAGGGGGAATTCTTTATTGATGCTCTAGCTGCCGCAACAAAATCTTCTTTAACGTAGCGATTGTTGAAACAAACTATAATGGGTTTGGTCTGATTGGTGTCCTTAGATTGAACTCGAGTTACGAAGTTTATGTGCGTCTTTGAGATAGGATATTGAACGTGCGTCCCGATCGTACAGACTAAATTTATAAGATTCTCTTGAGGCATCTCAGGTACGCCCTTAAGCTCAACGTTGTTCATTCGGTCCCACTGCTCTTTTTCATGGAATGTACTATCAAGTGCATCCATTCGTGATTGGACCTGAGCTAAAAAATCTTTTTGTGTTTTCTTGGCTGCTTCAAGGTCTGATAAGCGTTTTTCAACTTTTGACAACCTGTCCGCAAAACCATGCACCGTCTGTTTAGTCTCCTCCGAAGATTCTTGCAGCTTTTTTTAGGTCTTGTTTAAGCCCTTTTATATCTTCCTTCAAAGACTGGAAAGACTCTAGCTTGTCGGAGATGGCTCTTATTTCTTTCAGCAGTTGCTCATACTTATCAACAACGCGAGGAGAGTCATTTCCGTGCGCGGCTGTTTTTGGCTCACCCAACCCCAGCTTTTTAGTGGGCACAAAGGGATTAATCTCCTGCTTCTCGGGGTCACCATCTGCATCGGCATCATCGTGATTATCACCTTCTTCAGCAGATGTGCCCTCATTTGCTGCAGCGGAAATACACCCGGGGCAACTCCATGAGGATTTTGCGGCTTTACTTAGCTTAGAAAAGGTCTTTTCGTGAGATCGGCGCAGCCATAGTGATACATGCCATTGCATGTAGAGCATGTTATTTTATCCGTAACACTGATGACGCGATTGCATTCCTCACATGAACTCATTTTCTGTCTTCAGTATTATGGTTCAGGTGTTATATAATATATATAGATAGGCGATGCGTAGTATTCACCTGATGCGATGATATTGTGAGCGGCCTTCACGTTTGTATTGGTAGGCAATATTATCTCTCACTCTAAAAACCCGCTAGGGGAGCACCTTACGGCCCTAGATCACAAGTGGAAGCAGGGAGCCACCGATATCTCGACTATAAAAGTGAAAGGTGATACCTTCGACCAGCCGTGCGAGACACCGATCGCTGTGTTGAGCTCCGTAAGCGGTAGGGCTTCTTGAGTTGGTTGCTCCGAAGCAGGCCGTCCAGTGACGAAGACTCGAGATGCCTGGGCAGATGTCGTATACCGAGAGGTCCAAATTACTGGTTTCCTTCCGCAAATAAACGTGGATGCGTCTGATCGCAATGGCACGCAGCGCCCGACTGAGAGTATGAAGCAAAGAAAGCACGCATCTCGTCCCAGTCTGCTGACTCGTATCGCCATACTCTCCTCGTGCCCCTAGGGGTGTAATCCGGAGGAGAGCAGATGGACACGGACTTCACCACACAGTGGTCGGATGATCCCAGCGGAGCCGAGACCGAAACCAAATGTCTGTGCGGATCAGTTGTCAGCAGAAGGTCCAGGCAATTGGGTGTGTGGTCTGTGATATCTGGTATTCGCGTCGCTTGTTCCACCAGCTGGGTGAGATCTAGCGCCAATGCTAGTTTACGCGCCTCTCGCCCAGCATGGTCAGTTTTCTGGTATGGGAACAGCCACTCTTTATGGTGAGCATTGAAGTCCCCCAGAAAAACAAGCACTGCTGTTGGATATCGCTGAATTGCTGTATCTGCCGTCTCAGAGAGGTACTTCATGAGTCTAGTCGTCTCCTGATCTCCGCTGTGCGAACGATAAACACTGGCGTAGAGAGTTTTCTCTACTCCAGTGTCAACCGATGTTTAATCAGAGAAAAAAAATGCTCAAACAAGATCAAAGAACATGAACAAGGATAACTCATATTTAACGTTTATCACGACTAACCTTGTTGTTTTAAGTCGAGGCTTATAGAGTCTCGACGTTTCGGTGCATTAAGTGCACCTTCTTCAGGAGTCCGACAGGTCGCTCGCGCGCGTTACCACCGCCCGTCGGGAACTGCGCGCCTCGGCTCGCTGCGCCCGCGCCGACATTGGCGGCGCATGCGCAACCGCAGGCAATGGCTGTTGTATTGTTGGCTGGGTTACAGAGTTATCGTTCACCAACCAGTCTGTACACACGACACTCACTATATCTTCACTTTTTACTGCTTGTAGCCCGGTCGGCAATGCTGCTCTTAGCACTGGTTTCACGACTGTGGTAAGAACCACCCACTATCTCTATTAAAGTTCGGGCGACGGCTTATTTCGATAGCTTCGCGTATTTTTCGGGGTACAAAGAACTTTTCCCTGGCTAATACAGCTGCCTTATCGAAGCGTATGTAATGGTTCGCGTCCGAATCTAAAGAGTGTTCCGCGATTGCCGACTGCAAGGTGTTTCGGTTCTTGACGCTACGTATGTGCTCCGTGACTCTAGTAGAGACATGCCGTTGGGTTTCACCTATGTAACTCTTGCCACATTCACACGGTATTTCATACACGCCTGGTCCACTTAACCGCTCTTTATCTTTAGGCGACCTTAGCCAACGCTTGATCTGGGTGTGAGGCCGGAATATAGTTTAATATTGAATTTCCGACTAAGCAAAAGCCGATCTTATCCGTCACCCCTTCACGAATGGCAAATAAATGGGTCGTCGTTCTACAGTATGTGGCTTCTGTTTGTTGGACGAATTCGCAATTCTTAAGCTCTGTTTCCACTCGTACCCATTTGAACTTAGCACCTCTCTAACATGATCGAGCTCCGAATCTATGTAGTCTGGATGACACAGACGGAGCGCTCTGTTTATGAGAGAGCGTGGGACTGAAGAGAGATGTTGCGGATGGTGATGGGAGTCAGCTTTCAAATACCTATCCGTGTGTGTAGGTTTTCGGTACACAGTATGTCGCAGGCTGCCGTCATTAATGCACCGAAACGTCGAGACTCTATAAGCCTCGACTTAAAACAACAAGGTTAGTCGTGATAAACGTTAAATCAAAGAACATGGAAAAATCTGAAACTTTCCTTAGAACATAATTCTCTCGCTCTTCAACACATGTGCTCTAGGCATTCGCACGCAAGATTAAATTTACCGAGCACCCCCTATAATCGGATTTGCTTGGTTCGCGAGCAGTCCGGGACTTTGTTGAAGTAATAAAGGAATCGGATACGTAGGCATACAGGGTCTAAAAGGACGGTGTATTGAAAACTTTGCTGGCATGGAATTAAACAAAATAATTTTCACTGATTAACGCATGTTGAGACTTTTTTTTACATGTTTGCGTGATCAGCTGACGGATTTATCACGGCAAGTTGAGAATGAAATTTTCATTTTTCAAGTTTCCATAATACTGTTCCACAGAGAAAGTTGTTCAGTTGCATAGTCTGATGATGTTTAAAAATATTTTGTTCTACCATCCCTTACATCCTGTATTAACTATATTAGTACTTACCTACCTTCTAACATTTCAATTTGTGAAAAGGCAAACAATTTTCTCAAAGAAACTATATTTACTAAGGGAAAATCATTTGTTTATTGTATTGTATGAGAGAATCGAAAATCTGTCATGTGAATGAATTTCAAACTAAGCTGCACGTGAATTCAAAACTTTAAGTCGTCACAAGAACATAAAGTACGGCCGTGCAAAAGGCCATTATTTGATAGCTGTCAAATGCATACTAGAAGACATGTCAACATAAAGAAAAATAGAACTCATGTCATAGTAATCATAGCATTAACACGATTTGCACAGTTGTCAAATATGGTTTATAAGTAACGGAAGGGTATAACAAGCCGAAAGGTCAGGCTCATGAAACTGAACAACTTTCCCCATGGAACATGGGTCGAAATATGAAAAAAAAATTTGGACCTCCCATACAAAATCGCCGATCAGCTGATTGATTTACTATGGGAGGCCCAAATTTTTTTTTCATATTTCGACCCATGTTCCATGGGGAAAGTTGTTCAGTTTCATGAGTACCTTGACCTCCTTTCGGCTTGTTATACCCTTTCCGTTACTCCCGGTATATCGTGAAGGGGTCAACAGCGCAGCACAAGGTAGTTTGTTCGAACGTCTTAGCAAGCTGCGTATCATGACTTTGAAGCATCGATTCATATATCGTATGAGGAAATAAAATTTCTGCTTGAAGTTTTTTCAAATCAGCACATACCACAATCAAATGCCCTATTCCGGACGGTCGTTATGATAATCAATCTCGTCCCATGCATCAACCAACGACCGCTCTATGTTTATAAACCATCAGCAAACATGACCTCCTCACTGGTGAACCTATCAATCTATTACGTCGGTCAGATGAAGCTGTGATCCTAATGACTAGATCGTTGGAGCTCCTCTGTCACTCGCCCCTACATTATGTGGGCGGCCATTTTCTGGCCAACTCTCTAGGCGGATATGGCTTGGTGTGTGGTCCGGTTCATGAGCATTGACGGAGCTTTGATTGTTTTTTTACAGTTATTTGTCACTCTTGATTTACGCGTCATCATTCGTAATCATCATCATTTTCCTGCCCTTATCCCAAATCAGTTGAATCCACGCATATCATGATTTTTTTAGAGCACAAAATCACGTAGCAAAAGATATGGCTATGTTTTATGAACGGCCGCCTGCCTGACGTCAACGCTCTTGAGAATGCTGTTGCAGGTGGTATCACCGCCACCATGCTAAAGGTTTTAAAATATGGAAAACTTGAGGAGAAGAAATAAACAGCGTAATGTGGAGTATCTGCAAGACCGCCGTTTTTAGAGTCGGGAAAGAGGTAAAAGATGATCCCGTACTAAAACTTCTCAGTTCTCTCTTCTCTTGACCTTCACAATGTCCTTGTAGAGAAAATCTGTAAAAACCTCGCTTCAACAAATTTGTGCGGACTGTTGCAATACCTGCTGCATAATTTAACAAGAATAACGACAATTTTAACTAAAATTTTGTCCGTTATCGTCTCACTCTTTTGAAGTGATTGGAACGTGCAAAATTTTTTTTTAAATCCACCTTTTTGTAGCTATTATACAAATCGCTTTTTCTTCACGTCATGCACTACCATTCTGCAGCTTATGGCTCGATCGTGATGGCATTTGATGAGGTCAAGGTGTCATCCACACTACAAATCGACTATGCCTTTGGCGGTTACCACCCTTGACGTCCATTGCTGCGCATTTTTAGCGCATCAGTAACGCATGTGCCTGTCAGATAATGTATTCCTCATACTAAAACCCGATGTTGACGCAGGAGCAACGAAAAAATTTGCATTGGATCAATCATTGGAATCTGTCTCAGTTAGACTTGGTAGTTAGAATGGAAGATGGTAAATGCATTATACCCATCTCTCTTGCACCAATGGACGTTACGTGTGGTATTCTTCTTCGATTTATAGTTACGGCATAGTTTAGAATGGCCCTTCAGACAAGGGCGGATGTTTACATGCTAAGGGTTGGGCTTCGGTTGAATAGATTCGTGAAGGGTTAAGAGATTCCGGGATGATCATGTGAACATGCTCTTGCGGGATTTCTATTTAGGCAAACTGTTCAGTTTGTGCTCGCAGAGGTACAAATTTAGTGGAAAGATTAGGTCCTGATTTCTTTGGAAACATGAAGTTTTGGGATTTAGTACAGATTTTTTTTATCACATCATCATCATCATCATTGGCCTCATACGTCTGTGTCAGACGATTTATTTAGTGTCTGAGGCAAGATTTTTCATGGCTGTATAAGCCGATGCGGGAGCGGCATGGCTTTTTGCACGCTCTCTACAGACACTGCGTTGCCTGGGACGCAATTATGGAAAACGCAGGGCTGCCCAGGACCTGCGCCACCCTCTCGGCCTTCCTGGCTGACTCCACAGGAATGACGGGACGATACGTGCGGAGCCAGGTCGACTGCAGGAGTCTGCCGCACGATTGATTCCAGTCACTCGTGCCTGACGGAGACCCCGTTCCGGGTTTGTGTGTGGAGTTTTCCTTCTCCAGGACCCTGATCAGCTTGGGTCGGATTTATCCCTCGGTCGCCTCTTACGACCCCCACAGGAAGAAAGGGGGTGGTGCTATTCTACTCTGCCGGCACCACACGGCCTCCACAGCATATGTAACTACACAACACAGACTGACACATTATTACATAATTTACAGATTTTCTTCTGTAGTGTGGGGTGGGACACATAGAACGATCCGATGAACCTATCCAGATGCGTACTTAAATGCTTCTTCCGACCTTGCCTAACTTAAATGAAATGTAAATTTGATTCAAACTATTTCTGATTGAGCAGTTCTTGGAAATCATCGAACACAAACTACAAAGGACTTACTCAATATTAAATCGTAGATACGATTCTCTTATTAAGTTAATTGACTTGAAAGGCTTTTATCAAACGCGTTCATGGTTTCCTTATCTGCGGGGTGTAAGAGACAGTTCTCCAAATACTGATAGCGTTCATACCATGAAACGGAATAACTTCCAAGAAGAAAATATTTCAGGAAATGTAAAAAAAAACATCAACAACAAAATCACGATCGGCTGACTCCATTTACTATGGTTTTTTTCATCTCCTGAAACAAATTCTTATAGAAAGTTGTTCAGTTTTATGGTCCGAATCTACCCTATCAGTATTTGGAGAGCTGGCTGCCCCTTACACCCTGCATACTGTTACTCAATAAAGACAATGCTCCATTACCTCTGTATTTAAACAACAAAATAAACAGTATTGAATGAAATCCCAACAATGACCAAACCAGTTAAATTCAGGTAACAATGTTACTATTATGTGACTTCACACAAAGGAGTCAAAGGTTGGTGTTTGTTACTTAGGAGATGTTCGTTTTGATTGTTCACTGCATTGAGATAAAACAGGTTAATTTTAGTATTGTAGTAAAGAAAAGGAGGGAAACATAGCGTAGCATAAAAAAATAAACAATGTGTCTTAGAACCGATACTCTTGTAGTAAGCGGGATTTCGAATCAAGACCGCGCCCCGGCAAGCGTAGCGTGGGACGGCGGAGTAAGCAAGCGAATATTCGAGTTGATGGTGTCCGTGCCATGAAGCGTACTCTGGGGGAGCCCTTCGGCCCGCAATCGACTGCCTAAGACTGTTTGTTGTGAAGTGTTACAATTTTATAGTATAACAGGCCATAGTATATAGGGCGATAACGCATAAGTTCTTTGTATCTAAAGATTTCATCATCATCATCATTCTCAGCCCACATAAGTCGCTGCAGGATATAGGACTCTTCTCTACAGCGCCAACCCTCACGGTCCTCTGTCACCCTCGTCCAGTGAGGTCCTGTAAGCTTGACGATATCCTCGGACCATTGAGCAGGTAGTCTGCCCACTTGGTTCGCTCCTCTTGGTAAGATTTAAAAACAATAAATTAAGAAAGCCGAACAAATGAAAGCACTCAAATAGATTTGAGTGTTTGCGGCGGCAGGTACCTACTCTTAGGTGATATTGCGGCGTTTGGCAGCGCGCCAGGGCGTATAGCCATCTTGTGTTCATTCCAGCCTATTGGCGGTTCATGCGACAGTGTGACAGCTAGTCATAGAATATCCAGACTAGTCATATCATTAAGATGATTTAGACAGCTGTCATATATGACCTATTCAAATGGAAACACTTTAGATTATTATTTTTAATTGGTCAATGATGAAAAAAAACAAAAGAGTAGCGCGAAAATTACGCCGAATCGGATGTTATGTGTGTAAAGCGCCCAAATGTGAAAAACTATGACACTGGGGTTCATCGGGTCGTTTGATGACTTGTTGACCCGCTCAAAGAAGAAGAAGAAGAACCTTAAACGAAGAGACGAATAAAAGAAAGTACTCAAAATGATTCGAGTGTTTGCGGCGGCAGGTACCTACTCTTAGGTGATATTGCGGTGTTTGGCAGCGCGCCAGGGCGTATAGCCATCTTGTGTTCATTCCAGCCTATTGGCGGTTCATGCAACAGTGTGACAGCCAGTCATGAAATAGCTAGACTAATTCATAATAATTTTAGGTAGACGATTTCGAAAATTCTAAATGTATCTAAAGACCAAAAGAGCATACTTAGGAGCGCCTTAAATAATTCATGCCTACGTACATAATATCACATCACGCCTATATTCCTTGCGGGGTAGACACGAGCGTGAACGGCTGCATAAACGACCATTTACACCGCGTCTAACAAAAGATTGAGAGTAATTCAAAAGACTGTGTATCATCACATTCATTCATCACGGTCATTCGAGTAGGCCATATTTGACAGCTGTCAAAATCATGTTAATGCTATAGCATAAGGTCGATAGCCGATGTGGCCCAGTGGTGGCGTGCTTTATGCAGTAGGCGGTTGAAAAACTCTTTTACCAATGTTCATCGGGTTGTTAGACGACTCGGTGTCCCACTCTTGAAAAACTGTGATAACAGGGTTCATCGGGTCGTTGGACGACTCGGTGTCCTACTGTTTGATTCCGAAGCTGATCTTAGCGCAGTGGAAGCAAATTAAAGTTATCTTAAAATCTAAAACTAAATGGTCGATCAGCCTCGGAACAACATTTGACTACGATTCGTAGTGCTCTTTACTATAGCTAAATAAAATAAATTTAATGAGAGAATTTTGTTCCGGAAAGTTTCCGGCCGAGAAATTCTTGTGTCCAAAATCTACTTAAACAGGGCCCAGCAACAATTGCTTACCGAGCGAACGATGACGCCGTCGTTTCCTTGTAAGTCTAGTTTTTGACAGGAAAAATAGGTATCAGGTTTGAGGAAGACTTTTGGATTGGGACTTAGGTACTAGACTTACTGTACCCGGGCACCAGCTCGCGTGGTACTCCGTACAACAAGTTTCACAAGCACTTGAGTACTATTGTTCATAGTTCGACATCAAATAATGTTTAACACACAGTAACAAAGATTTCTCCCGCACACCACTGCTCGCGACAGCAACACGTTTTACTGTACAATACGCGAACCAAGGACACTGGACGCGCGGGTGACTAAAAGTAAGGTTATTTTTTTCCGACGGCCGCGTGGTTATCGAACCGACTGACTATCAAAGCGCCGGAACCAAATACACTTGGTTCTCTTCCCCACCGAACAGGGAAAACCACACGAGAACACCGAAAGCACACTAAATTACACCATTTATAATTACAATTCGCATCAACCAAGCGAGCGACGGCAGAGGACGTGAATGACAGGAGTGTTGCCAGCACCGCGCGCCCATTTTATACGAAAACTAAACATTCACCCGCCCCGGACCGACCCATCGGTCCGCTCTATGCATGGCAGGCGTGATAATGTAGCTACTGCTCGCTTAAGGACTGAATCCCCCACCTGAACTTCTGCAACTCGAGGAGTGCCATCACTACCCGGAAACAGGTTGAGAATGCGCCCCCGGCGCCAACGCAGTGGCGGTAGGTTGGCATCCTTAACCAGAACGAGATCCCCAATGCAGGGGTTCAGTCCTGTCCGTCCACTTAAGGCGTTGCTGCAGAATGTGCAAGTACTCAAGCGACCAACGCTTCCAAAAGTTTTGAGTCATTTGCTGCAACAACTGATAACGCGACAAACGATTGCTATTCACCTCCGTATAGGGATATTCCGGCAAGGCGTTAAGTGGGCGGCCAATTAAGAAATGCCCTGGCGTCAGGGCCTCTAAATCATTTGGGTCTGAGCTGAGCGGACACAAAGGACGCGAATTGAGTACAGCCTCAATTTTACAAAACACGGTCGCCAGCTCCTCGAAAGTCAAAATTGTTAACCCTACAACGCGCAACAAATGCGTCTTAGCGGACTTTACAACCGCTTCAAAAATACCACCCCAGTGAGGGCACGCTGGTGGATCGAACACCCAGGTAATGCCCTGACGGGAGAGGCCCGTGCTGATGGCTTCTTCGTTCTCCCTTAAGAACGTTACAATTTCCTTCATACACCGATCAGCACCCTTAAAGTTGGTACCACAATCCGACCTGATCAGCGCTGGTCGCCCTCGTCGCGACGTAAATCTCTCCAGCGCTGCCAAAAGGCCTCCGTAGATAGGTCGGCCACGAGCTCCAAGTGGACGGCCTTGGTGGCTAGGCACACGAACACGCACAAGTACGCCTTGATAGACTTTGCGTTCCGTAGGCGTGATGCCTTTACCATGAAAGGGCCTGCAAAATCCGTTCCCACACCTGCAAACGTCCAGGCCTCCGTCACCCGGTCCGGTGGGAGATCTCCATCTGTGGCTGCATTGTGGCTGCCTTCAAGCGGTAACAAGGCAAGCACCTAAACACAACGCTACGTACCGTTCGTCGTCCCGATAAGATCCAGAACTCGCGCTGTAGGATGGCCAATAGCGCATTACAGCCCGCGTGCGAGTTTTTCTCATGACGATCCCTGACTAAGAGCTCAACTAAGGGTCCCCTTGTGGAAGTAACAGTGGATGCCGAGCCGAAAAGGGCAGGCTAGCGTTCCGAAGTCTGCCTCCAACCCTGAGCATACCTTGCTCATCCAGGAATGGGTTGAGGCGCACAATTCCTCCCTTCAGCTTTCCACGTCCATCCCTGAGCAGCCTGACCTCCTCTTCAAAATGTTCCGCCTGGACGACTCTAACCAATGAGCATAGAGCCGCATTCCGTTCCGCAGGCGAGAGGACAGGTGTAAAGTTCCGTTCTGCTTGAGGCTTCCTGCAGTTGTTCACGAACCGCTTGATCCAACCTGTCACCCCAAGAAGTTTGTCGAGGAGCTATACCGTTCCAGCAAGAAAGCTGGGTTAGGCTTCGGTACGAGTTGCCCCACGTTCACTCGCAAACCTCGATCAGGTGGCCCAAGCGGCGCCCTGCACTCGTTGAATGGCCATTCCTGCGGCGACTCAGTCAGCCATTGAGGTCCCCACCACAGTGGGTGACTCACCAAATCAGGTGCCCTGCACCCGCGCGAAGCGCAGTCCGCTGGGTTCCATTCTCCCGGTACGTGCCTCCACACTAACGGAGTTTCCGACCCCGTAATCTGTGACACCCGATTTGCCACGAAAACCTCAAGTGTATGTACCGACGTCTGCAACCAGCACAGAACTATCCGACTGTCAGTCCACGCGTACACCGTTTCATCCAAGTTGATGGTACCACGCAGATTGCAGGTTACATGATTTAGCAAGCGCGCTAGAAGAGCTGCCCCTGCCAATTCCAATTTGGGGATGGTCCATCTAGTTCTGACTGGTGCCACCTTACTTTTGGCCATAACCAGACGCACGTGCACAGTTCCCGTTGAACTTGCTGTCCGAAGGTATACAGCTGCCGCGTACCCTCGCTCCGAGGCGTCACAAAACCCATGTAGGGTAGCCTTACATCCCACCGATGGGACTAACTTGCGGGGTATCGCGATGTGCACGATCCCTGGTAGGTGGTCACAAACTTGAGCCAATCCTTCAACAACTCTCCGGAGAGTTGGTCGTCCCATCCTAAGTTGGCTAGCCACAACCTTTGTAAAAGCACTTCGCCATGAACGTAACCGGGGCGATCCATCCGTTAGGATCGAACGTTCTAGCGATTGTCGACAGTACCGACCGCTTAGTCCAAGTTTTCTCCAAAGGTCGGGCTCGATCTTGTACGTGAATACGTCATGCGTTGGCCTATATTGCACCCCGAGGATGCCCAACGTGTTTGGATTGTCCGGGTTCTCAAAGAGGTGCGGGTCCTGATGGAACTCGCCTGGCAAACCGGCCAGGAGCTCTGGGCAACTGGACAACCATTTCCGCAACTCGTAACCTCCTGAACCCATGATCGCGATCAACTCGTCTCGTAGAATTAGCGCCTGCTCCACGCTATCAGCACCCGTGCAGATATCGTCCACGTAGACGTCGCGATCCAGTACTGCTGCGGCTCGAGGGTATCTTACCCTTTCCTGTGCGGCCAACTCTCGCAGCGTACGTACTGCCAAATACGGACTTGGCTTAAGTCCATACGTCACCGTGTTAAGTTCGTATGTGACCATCGGCTCATCTGGGCTCTCACGCCACAAAATCAGCTGATACCGACGGTCATCCGGATGTATCATGGTTTGGCGAAACATCATTTTGACGTCTGCGACGAACGCTACCTGGTGTAAACGAAAGTCTGTGAGAATGTCCACAATGTCCCGGTTCAATTTAGGACCCGCGTGCAAACATTGGTTCACAGACACACCATTCGAGGTAGGAGCAGAACCGTCAAACACCACCCGTATTTTCGCCTCAGGTGACTTCAAGACAGCCAGGTGTGGAATGTAATAATGCTCGACACACCTCCAATCCAGGCTGGACACCGACATGTGGCCCAATTGAATATATTCCCGCATGAATTCTATATACTTCTGCCGAAGTGCTGGGTCTCGCCTCATCTTCCGCTCCATTCCGAGTAGTCTCCGTTCCGCGAGCTGTCGCGAACTACCTAAAGCGGGGCGGTTTGGGAGAAAAGGTAGCCTGGTCACGAATCTGCCTGACGGGCATCTCGCAGTGTTGTATTGATAGAACAACTCGCACTCGTCATCCTCTGGCTTCCGTCTGTCCGCCGTGGGCGGCTCTTCAGACTCCCAAAACCTCTGCAGCACCTCTGACAGCACACTACCATAGAGGACCCCCTTCTGGTAGGTCCTGAGGTCTCCAAACTGGGCCGAAAACAACATACCCCCCTGTGGTATCTACGGCCACCAAACCAGTTTCCTGGAGTACCTTCTTCCTACCGCACCATAATCTCCGAGGACGTCTGACCCGAGAAGTACGTCCACCGTACCAGGAGTATCAAAATCAGGATCAGCTAACTCCAACCCTGTGGTTAACCCTCTTACCGTTGGTGGTAACCTAACCTGAGGGAGTTTCCCAACCACTTCATCCAGCACCACGGCTGAGACTTGATAGCTGACCCTGTACATGTGCTACCTAATGCGAACTCAAAGTTCGTCTGACCCCGAATGTCAGGCACATTTAGGCCCCCGATGCCTACAGCTTCATCCTCACTTGGCCGTACATTTAGGCCTAGCCTACTCACCAGCTTACTCGATACAATACATCCCTGAGCCCCTGTATCCAGTAGGGCTCTTACTTGAATGGTCCGGCCACCGTATCCCCATACCCAAATCTTAGCCGTTGGCAAAAGTACCGTGATTGGACGGGGAGCCGAAGCTGATGAGTAGGCGGCGATTACCTAGCGGGAATCTAAACGCGGTGAGGCCGCGTCCCGCGGGGTATCCCTCACTACCCAAACCTGTGTATGGGTCCCACTCCTGCTGGTAGGGAGGTCTGCCCATAAAGGCCATGGCTGGAGTTCTATAGTACCCCGACGGCAAACGTCCGTACCGAGGTTGCGCCTGTAGCCGCGGGTACTCAGGCATAGGCGGGGCATGCGTGGGTCTTGAGACCCAACCAGGTGGCTCAAGCCCGCAGAATACTGCATGTACCCTGGTGGCTGCCTAGTGCTCCCCTGACACCCGCCCGTTGAATCCCGTACCTGGGATGGGTGTCCTTGGCCACGTTCCTGTGCCGCTCTTCCCCAATCCGGCACCTGCTGCCGTGGTGGAGATCGTCCCCACGTCCTTGGGTAAGTGGGCTCCGTCTGTTGACGTCCCCCTGCCTGTCCCTGTGACCGATGCGGAGGTGGGCTCCTCCTTGGAGGGGGTGGGGAGCGTTGCTCCCTCCCTTGGTGGGCAGGCTCCCTTCGCTGATCCGATCCAGCGCTGCCCCCGGCGTCTCCGGAGCGATTCATGCAGAGCAGCGGATGGTGTGCACCCTGGCAGTACCTACAGTTGGTGCTTGAAGGGCACTCTCGCACCTGATGCGGCCCCAGGCACCGAAAACACCAACGCCTCTGCTGTGCCACACCCCGTCTCCTCTGAACCCGCTGCGCAGCAAACTCCTGACACGCTGCCACCCCGTGGCCTGTCTCCCTGCAGTAGGCACACCCTGATTCCAATGCGGTGTTGTACCGCCTGGGTTGCCTACTGTTGCCTCCTCGCGCCGGTGCACCCGGCCGTTCCGGGTGGCGAGGGGCAGAGGTCTCTTGCGTGGGGCTTCACCAGCCTGGACGTCCACTCGCCTGCTTTCGGCCTCGAGGAACGACTTCAGATCCTCGTAGGTCGGGAGGTGGTCCGAGGACTTGCCCCCATGTAGCTGCTCGAATCGAGCGACCATTTCGCTCGGCAGGCGGCGAAGCACTGTGTGGACCAAGATATAACCGTAGCCCGCCACTGGCAAACCCTGTCGCTCTAGTGCGCTGACCGCGACACTGACTGGGTGGAAGATTTTCTCGCGGAGGTCCGTACCTCGCGTTATGGTTGGTATTGACAGCCACTGGTCTAACAGCCTGTCTACAATCAGGCGCTTGTTCCGATACCGGTCGGTAAGGATCTTCCACGCCACCTCATAATTGCTATCCGAGACAGCCAAATGCGTCAGCAATTCATGAGGCTCTCCATGTAGCCTGGACATCAGCTGAGCCATCTTGTACGCCGGCGTTATGTCCGTCCGTGTGTGGACCACACTGCTATACAGGTCCTCAAACGCCGGCCAGTCGGCGTAATCGCCTGCAAAGACTGGAACCGTAACAGGCGGAAGAGGCACCTGTAATCCTTGTCCCACTTTACCACGGAATGGCTTTCCTTTCCGTCACGTCGCCTAGATATGTCCGCAGCTGCCTGCTAAATGTACTGTGCCAGCTCCAAGCAATGGCTTACATAGCCCTCGACCAGCTCCTGATCTTCAGGGTTAGTAGTCTCCTCAATGAGAATGAGTCACTCTGTGAGTTGATCCTAAAAAAACCGAATCCGTTCATCTTCCTGTTGTGCACTTTTCAATATCGCGTCCTCCCTGTCCTCGCGGCCTTTCATTGCCGCTGTGGTAGTAAACCACCTTAATCCTGACCCTATAGCAGCCTTATACCTGGCGATCGAGGAGCCATGGTACCAACTTTTACACACTCGACTTAATAAAACGAAAACAATAAACAAATACCACAAAATAAATGTTAGTTGACTGGCCTAGACCTTACCGATAAGGTACCGTTCACTAGGCAAACAATACAGTCACAAAAACCGAAACAATATTTTCCAAAATTAATAAAATATGTGGGTAATATAAAAACACGCTTAATACTAAATTACGGCTAACTATGTTGCAATAAAGCAACCACGCTCTGCTACCAAAAATGTTTGATTCCGAAGCTGATCTTAGCGCAGTGGAAGCAAATTAAAGTTATCTTAAAATCTAAAACTAAATGGTCGATCAGCCTCGAACAACATTTGACTACGATTCGTAGTGCTCTTTACTATAGCTAAATAAAATAAATTTAATGAGAGAATTTTGTTCCGGAAAGTTTCCGGCCGAGAAATTCTTGTGTCCAAAATCTACTTAAACAGGGCCCAGCAACAATTGCTTACCGAGCGAACGATGACGCCGTCGTTTCCTTGTAAGTCTAGTTTTTGACAGGAAAAATAGGTATCAGGTTTGAGGAAGACTTTTGGATTGGGACTTAGGTACTAGACTTACTGTACCCGGGCACCAGCTCGCGTGGTACTCCGTACAACAAGTTTCACAAGCACTTGAGTACTATTGTTCATAGTTCGACATCAAATAATGTTTAACACACAGTAACAAAGATTTCTCCCGCACACCACTGCTCGCGACAGCAACACGTTTTACTGTACAATACGCGAACCAAAGGACACTGGACGCGCGGGTGACTAAAAGTAAGGTTATTTTTTTCCGACGGCCGCGTGGTTATCGAACCGACTGACTATCAAAGCGCCGGAACCAAATACACTTGGTTCTCTTCCCCACCGAACAGGGAAAACCACACGAGAACACCGAAAGCACACTAAATTACACCATTTATAATTACAATTCGCATCAACCAAGCGAGCGACGGCAGAGAGCGTGAATGACAGGGGAGTGTTGCCAGCACCGCGCGCCCATTTTATACGAAAACTAAACACCTACTCTAAGAAGAACAAGAAGCTGTCAAATATGGCTCGTTTGAACAAACAGTAGTCAAAATGATTTGAGTGTTTGCGGCGGCAGGTACCTACTCTCAGGTGATATTGCGGCGTTTGGCAGCGCGCCAGGGCGTATAGCCATCTTGTGTTCATTCCAGCCTATTGGCGGTTCATGCAATTATGTGACAGCCAGTCATAAAACATCTAGACTACAGTGCGGTCATTCGAATAGGCTATATTTGACATTTGTCAAAATCAAAATCATGTAGTGTCATAAGGTCTACTTTTCTTTGTTGACAAGTCATCTATTACGGGGATGACAGCTGTCATATATGACCCATTCGAATGACTTTACTTAAGTCATAGCATTAAGATGTTTTTAACTTCTGTCAAATATGGCTCATTTCATCAAACAGTAGTCAAAATGATTTGAGTGTTTGCGGCGGCAGGTACCTACTCTCAGGTGATATTGCGGTGTTTGGCAGCGCGCCAGGGCGTATAGCCATCTCGTGTTCATTCCAGCCTATTGGCGGTTCATGCAACAGTGTGACAGCCTGTCATATAACATCTAGACTACAGTGAGGTCATTCGAATAGGCTATATTTGACAACTGTCAAAAACATGTTAATGCTATAGCATAAAGTCGATAGCCGATGTGGCGCAGTGATGGCATGCTACTTTCAGCAGGCGGTTGAAAAACTCTGATACCAGGGTTCATCGGGTCTAAGAAGAAGGTCTACTTTTCTTTGTTGAGAAGTCATCTGGTATGGGGTTGACAGTTGTCAAATATGGCCTATTCGAATGACCGTACTTTAGTCATAGCATTGAGATGATTTCGACAGCTGTCAAATATGGCTCATTTGATCAAACAGCACTCAAAATGATTTGAGTGTTTGCGGCGGCAGGTACCTACTCTCAGGTGATATTGCGGTGTTTGGCAGCGCGCCAGGGCGTATAGCCATCTTGTGTTCATTCCAGCCTATTGGCGGTTCATGCAACAGTGTGACAGCCTGTCATAAAACATCTGAAACAAGTTCATAAAATTTTAAGTAAATAGTGTAGAAAAATCTAATGTATAGTACGACCGTCTGAATAAGACATATTTGACAGCTGTCTACATCATGTTAATGCTAATGATACAAGGTCTATTTTACTTTCTTAACATGCCTTCTAGTATAAGTGTGACAGCTGTCAAATATGGCTCATTAGATGAAACAGTAGTCAAAATGATTTGAGTGTTTGCGGCGGCAGGTACCTACTCTCAGGTGATATTGCGGTGTTTGGCAGCGCGCCAGGGCGTATAGCCATCTTGTGTTTATTCCAGCCTATTGGCGGTTCATGCAACAGTGTGACAGCCAGTCATAATACATCTAGACTACAGTGCGGTCATTCGAATTGGCTATATTTGACAGCTGTCAAAATCATGTTAATTGTATAGCACGATAATTTTCAAAAATCTGAAATTAGGGTTCATCGGGTCGTTAGATGACTCGGTGTTCCACTCTGAAGAAGATTGTCTACTTTTATTTGTTGAGAAGTCATCTGGTATAAGGTTGACAATTGTCAAATATGGCCTTCTCAAATGACCGTTCTTTAGTCATTGCATTAAGATGGTTTTGACATGTGTCAAATATGGCTCATTTGATGAAACAGTAGTCAAATAGATTTGAGTGTTTGCGGCGGCAGGTACCTACTCTCAGGTGATATTGCGGCGTTTGGCAGCGCGCCAGGGCTTATAGCCATCTTGTGTTCATTCCAGCCTATTGGCGGTTCATGCAACAGTGTGACAGCCAGTCATAAAACATCTAGACTACAGTGCGGTCATTCGAATAGGCTATATTAAACAGCTGTCAAAATCATGTTAATCCATAAGGTCGATTGCCAATGTGGCGCAGTGGTGGCCTGCTACTTGCAGTACGTGGTTGAAAAACTCTGATACCAGGGTTCTTCGAATCATTGGATGACTCGGTGTCCCATTCTAAGAAGAAAAAGGTCTACTTTTCTTTGTTGAGAAGTCATCTGGTATGGAGTTGACAGGTGTTAAATATGGCCTATTCGAATGACCGTACTTTAGTCATAGCATTAAGATCATTTTGACAGTTGTCACATATGGCTCATTAGATCAAACAGTAGTCAAAATGATTGTAGTGTTTGCGGCGGCAGGTACCTACTCTCAGGTGATATTGCGGTGTTTGGCAGCGCGCCAGGGCGTATAGCCATCTTGTGTTCATTCCAGCCTATTGGCGGTTCATGCGACAATGTGACAGCCAGTCATAAAACATTTAGACTACAGTGCGGTTATTCGAATAGGCCATATTTGATAGCTGTCAAAATCAAAATCATGTTGTGTCATAAGGTCTACTTTTCTTTGTTGACAAGTTTTCTAGTAATGTGTGGGGTTGACAGCTGTCAAAAATGACCTATCTTAATATGTAACTGTACTTTAGTCAAGGCATTAAGATGATTGTGACAGTTGTCAAATATGGTCTATTCGAATGACTTGACATTTTGACAGCTGTCATTTGATAAAACAGTAGTCTACATGGTTCATGCAACAATATGACAGCCAGTCATAAAACTTCTAGACTACAGTGCGGTCATTCGAATGGGCTTTATTTGATTACTGTAAAAATGATGTATAGCATAAAGTCGATAGCCGATGTGGCGCGTGGTTAAAAAACTCTGATATCAGGGTTCATCGGGTCGTTAGATGATTCGGTGTCCGACTCTAAGAAGAAGAATATTGTCTACTTTTATTTGTTGAGAAGTCATCTGGTATAAGGTTGACAATTGTCAAATATGGCCTATTCAAATGACCGTTCTTTAGTCATAGCATCAAGATGATTTTGACAGGTGTCAAATATGGCTCGTTTGATCGAACAGTAGTCAAATAGATTTGAGTGTTTGCGGCGGCAGGTACCTACTCTCAGGTGATATTGCGGTGTTTGGCAGCGCGCCAGGGCGTATAGCCATCTTGTGTTCATTCCGGCCTATTGGCGGTTCATGCAACAGTGTGACAGCCAGTCATAAAACATCTGATACTAGTTCATAATATTTTTAAGTAAATAATGTAGAAAAATCTACAGTAAGGCCGTCCGAATAAGACATATTTGGCAGCTGTCTACATCATGTTAATGCTGTGATACAAGGTCTATTTTACTTTGTTGACATGTCTTCTAGTATAGGTGTGTCAGCTGTCAAATAAAGCCTGTTCGAATGACCGCACTTTAGTCATAGCATTAACATGATTTTGACAGCTGTCAAATATGGCTCATTGGATCAAACAGTAGTCAAAATGATTTGAGTGTTTGCGGCGGCAGGTACCTACTCTCAGGTGATATTGCGGTGTTTGGCAGCGCGCCAGGGCGTATAGCCGTCTTGTGTTCATTCCAGCCTATTGGCGGTTCATGCAACAGTGTGACATCCTGTCATAAAATATCTAGACTACAGTGCTACATTTGACAACTGTCAAAAACATGTTAATCCTATAGCATAAGGTCGATAGCCGATGTGGCGCAATGGTGGCCTGGCACTCTAAGAAGAAGAAGGTCTACTTTTCATTGTTGAGAAGTCATCTAGTATGGGGTTAATAGCTGTCAAATAAAGCCTACTCGAATGACCGTACTTTAGTCGTGGCTTTAAGATGATTTTGACAACTGTCAAATATGGCTCATTATATCAAGCAGTAGTCAAAATGATTTGAGTGTTAGCGGCGGCAGGTACCTACTCTCAGGTGATATTGCGGTGCTTGGCAGCGCGCCAGGGCGTATAGCCATCTTGTGTTCATTCCAGCCTATTGGCGGTTCATGCAACAGGGTGACAGCCAGTCATAAAACACCTAGACTACAGTGCGTCCTTTCAAAAAGGCCATATTTGATAGCTGTTAAAATCATGCTGATGGATGTTATGACATAAGGTCTATTTTCTTTGTTTACATGCCTTCTAGTGCGGGTGTGAAAGCTGTCATATATAGCCTGTTGTGACAGGTTGTCAGTCTTTTCGACTAAAACTGCGATACATAATATCATCTCTCTAATCCCATAGTCGCTTTTTACCACACCCACGGGAAAGATATTGGAGTGATGCTATTCTACGCCGGCACCACACGGCAAGATTTGATTAAGATTTAGAAACAATAAATCGAAGAAAGTCGAACAAATGAAAGCACTCAAAATGATTTGAGTGTTTGCGGCGGCAGGTACCTACTCTCAGGTGATATTGCGGTGTTTGGCAGCGCGCCAGGGCGTATAGCCATCTTGTGTTCATTCCAGCCTATTGGCGGTTCATGCAACAGTGTGACAGCCCGTCATGAAACATCTAGAATTCTAGACTACAGTGCGGTCATTAGAATATTCTATGTTATCATGTTAATTGTTTAGCATAAGCATTTTCAAAAACCTGATATTAGGGTTCATCGGGTCGTTAGATGACTCGGTGTCCTACTCTAAGATGAAAAAGAAGGTCCAATTTTCTTTGTTAAGAAGTTATCTGGTACAGGGTTGACAGTTGTCAAATATAGCCTATTCGAATTCTACTTTAGTCATAGCATTAAGATGATTTTGACAGTTGTCAAATATGGCTCATTGGACCAAAAAGTAGTCAAAATGATTTGAGTGTTTGCGGCGGCAGGTACCTACTCTCAGGTGATATTGCGGTGTTTGGCAGCGCGCCAGGGCGTATAGCCATCTTGTGTTCATTCCAGCCTATTGGCGGTTCATGCAACAGTGTGACAGCCAGTTGTAAAACATCTGGATTACAGTGCAATATTTGACACCTGTCAAAATCATTTTAATCTTATGGCATTAGGTCAATAGCCGATGTGGTGCAGTGGTGGCCTGCTACTTGGAATAGATGGTTGAAAAACTCTGATACCAGAGTTCATTGGATCGTTGGACGACTCGGTGTCCCACTCTAAGAAGAAGAAATAGGTCTACTTTTATTCGTTGAGAAGTCATCTGGCATGGGGTTGATAGTTGTCAAATATAGCCTATTCGAATGACCGTATTTTAGTCATAGCATTTAGATCATTTTGACAGCTGTCAATCATCTGATCAAACAGTAGTCAAAATGATTTGAGTGTTTGCGGCGGCAGGTACCTACTCTCAGGTGATATTGCGGTGTTTGGCAGCGCGCCAGGGCGTATAGCCATCTTGTGTTCATTCCAGCCTATTGGCGGTTCATGCAACAATGTGACAGCCTGTCATAAAACATCTAGACTAGTTAATATGACGTGTAAGTAGACGATGTATATATTTTTTTAATGTAGTTAAAATCTAAATCTCTTAAACTACATACATAAATATATTACATCACACCTATATCCCTTGCGGAGTAGATAAGAGCGTAAAAAGCTGTAAAAACTACCAATCTCGTCTGACAAAAGTTTTAGAGTAATTCAGAAGACTGTGTATTACCACAATGACAGGTTGTCAGTCTGTCGCCTTAAAATTGTAATATACATCAACTCTCAAATCCCTCAAACGCTCCTTACGACACCCATGGCAAATATATGAGGAGAGGCTGTTCTAAGCCGGCACACGGCAAAAAAAATATTTGATTAAGATTTAGATTAGATGATTTGTAAGATTCAGAACCAATAAATCGAAGAAAGTCAGACAAAATGAAAGCACTCAAATAGATTTGAGTGTTTGCGGCGGCAGGTACCTACTCTCAGGTGATATTGCGGTGTTTGGCAGCGCGCCAGGGCGTATAGCCATCTTGTGTTCATTCCAGCCTATTGGCGGTTCATGCAACAGTGTGACAGCCAGTCATAAAACATCTGAAACTAGTTTTTTTTAGTACAGTATGGCCGTCCGAATAGGACATATTTGACAGCTGTCTACATCATGTTCATGCTAATGATACAAGGTCTATTTTACTTTGTTTGTCATGCTTTCTTGTATGGGTGTGACAGCTGTAAAATTTGGCCTGTTTGAATGGCCGTACTTTAGTCATAGCATTAATATGATTTTTACAGCTGTCAAATATGGCTCATTTGATCGAACAGTAGTCAAATTGATTTGAGTGTTTGCGGCGGCAGGTACCTACTCTCAGGTGATATTGCGGTGTTTGGCAGCGCGCCAGGGCGTATAGCCATCTTGTGTTCATTCCAGCCTATTGGCGGTTCATGCAACAGTGTGACAGCCTGTCATAAAACATCTAGACTACAGTGCGGTCATTCGAATATTTGACAGCTGTCAAAATCAAAATCATGTTGTGTCATAAGGTCTACTTTTATTTGTTGACAAGTCTTCTAGTAAGTATGGGGTTGACAGCTGTCAAAAATAGCCTATTTAAATGGCCGTACTTTAGTCATAGCATTAAGATGATTTTGTCAGCTTTCAAATATGGCTCATTTGATCAAACAGCAGTCAAAATTATTTGAGTGTTTGCGGCGGCAGGTACCTACTCTCAGGTGATGTTGCGGTGTTTAGCAGAGCGCCAGGGCGTATAGCCATCTTGTGTTCATTCCAGCCTATTGGCGGTTCATGCAACAGTGTGACAGCCAGTCATAAAACATCTGGAACTAGTCCATAATATAAAATATCTGAAACTAGTTTATAATATAAAATATCTGAAACTATTTCATAATATTTTGAAGTAAATAATGTAGAAAAATCTAAATGTACAGTACGGCCAGCGAATAGGACATATTTGACAGCTGTCTTTATCATGTTAATGCTATGATACAAGGTTTATTTTACTTTGTTGACATGCCTTCTAGTACAAGTGTGACAGTTGTCAAATATGACCTATTCGAATGACTGTACTTTAGTCATCATAGCATGATGATGATTTTGACAGCTGTCAAATATGGCTCATTTCATCAAACAGCACTCAAATAGATTTGAGTGTTTGCGGCGGCAGGTACCTACTCTCAGGTGATATTGCGGTGTTTGGCAGCGCGCCAGGGCGTATAGCCATCTTGTGTTCATCCCAGCCTATTGGCGGTTCATGCAACAGTGTGACAGCCTGTCATAAAACATCTATAGGCTAGTCATAGCATTAAGATGACTTTGACAGTTGTCATATATGACCTATTCAAATGGACACACTGTAGTTCATAATTATTTTTACTTGGTCAATGAAGAAAAAATCAAAAGAGTAGCGCAAAAATTACACCGAAACGGATGTTATGTGTGTAAATCGCCTAAATGTGAAAAACTCTGACACCAGGGTTCATCGGGTCATTTGACGACTTGGTGACCCACTCGAAGAAGAAGAAGAAGCACTTAAAACGAAGAGTCGAAGAAAATAAAGTAGTCAAAATGATTTGAGTGTTTGCGGCGGCAGGTACCTACTCTCAGGTGATATTGCGGTGTTTGGCAGCGCGCCAGGGCGTATAGCCATCTTGTGTTCATTCCAGCCTATTGGCGGTTCATGCAACAGTGTGACAGCCAGCCATAAAACATCTGAAACTAGTTTTTTTTAGTACAGTACGGCCGTCCAAATAGGACATATTTGACAGCTGTCTACATCATGTTATTGCTATGATATAAGGTCTACTTCTCTTTGTTGACAAGTCTTCTAGTAATGTATGGGGTTGACAGCTGTCAAAAATGACCTATTTAAATAATTGTACTTTAGTCAAGGCATTAAGATGATTTTGACAGCTATCAAATATGGCTCTTTTGATCAAACAGTAGTCAAAATGATTCGAGTGTTTGCGGCGGCAGGTACCTACTCTTAGGTGATATTGCGGTGTTTGGCAGCGCGCCAGGGCGTATAGCCATCTTGTGTTCATTCCAGCCTATTGGCGGTTCATGCAACAGTGTGACAGCCAGTCATAAAACATCTGAAACTAGTTCATAATTAATATTTTTAAGTAAATAATGTTGAAAAATCTAAATGTACAGTACGGCCGTCCGAATAGGTCATATTAGAAAGCTGTCAAAATCATGTTAATTGTATAGCATAAGCATTTTCATAAATCTGATATTAGGGTTCATCGGGTCGTTGGACGACTCGGTGTCCTACTCTAAGAAGAAGAAGATTGTCTACTTTTATTTGTTGAAAAGTCATCTCGTATGGGGTTGTCAGTGTTCAAATATGGCCTATTCGAATGACCGTACTTTAGTCATAGCTTTGAGATGATTTTGACAGCTGTCACATATGGTTCATTTGATCAAACAGTAGTCAAAATGATTTGAGTGTTTGCGGCGGCAGGTACCTACTCTCAGGTGATATTGCGGTGTTTGGCAGCGCGATAGGGCGTATAGCCATCTTGTGTTCATTCCAGCCTATTGGCGGTTCATGCAACAGTGTGACAGCCTGTCATAAAACATCTGGAACTAGTTATTTTAGTACAGTATGGCCGTTCGAATAAGACATATTTGACAGCTGTCTACATCATGTTATTGCTACGATATAAGGTCTACTTTTCTTTGTTGACAAGTCTTCTAGTAATGTGTGGGGTTGCCAGCTGTCAAAAATGACCTATCTAAATAACTGTACTTTAGTCAAGGCATTAAGATGATTGTGCCAGCTGTCAAATATGGCCTATTCGAATGACCTGACATTATGACAGCTGTCATTTGATAAAACACATGATTTGAGTGTTTGCGGCGGCAGGTACCTACTCTCAGGTGATATTGCGGTGTTTGGCAGCGCGCCAGGGCGTATAGCCATCTTGTGTTCATTCCAGCCTATTGGCGGTTCATGCAACAGTGTGACAGCCAGTCATAAAACATCTAGGTTAGTCATAAAGATGATTTTGACACCTGTCAAAGGATTGCAGTTCATGCAGCAATGTGACAGCCAGTCATAAAATATCTAGACTAGTCATAGTATTAAGGTGATTTTGACACCTGTCAGATATGGCTTCTTTGATCGAACAGTAGTCAAAATGATTTGAGTGTTTGCGGCGGCAGGTACCTACTCTCAGGTGATATTGCGGTGTTTGGCAGCGCGCCAGGGCGTATAGCCATCTTGTGTTCATTCCAGCCTATTGGAGGTTCATGCAACAATGTGACAGCCCGTCATAAAACATCGAGACTAATCATAGTACCTATGTAAAAAGGTTATTTCGAAAGCTGTCAAACATAGCTTATTCAAACAGCAGTACTGTACTTGACTTCTTCTATATCTGCTTAAAATGATTATGAACTTATCTTCTTTAGACTAGTTTATTTTATGACTGTCAAAATTAGGCCATATTTGACAGCTGTCAAAATCATGTTGATACTGTGACTATGACAAACGGTCAAATTTGTCTTTATCGACATGCCAAGTATGGGTGTTACAGCTGTCAAATATGGTCTACTTGAAAGGCCATACTTTAGATAACTAAGCCTTTAAAATATCTTTTAACTACAATACTTACGTGAATTATTTCGCTTGTTGTCTACATTTTTGCAAGTCAAAGTACCTAATTTAATGCATAAGTTTTTCATTGTAAGATTTACAAACAATAAATCAAAGAAATTCGAACAAAACAGAGCACTCAAATAGATTTGAGTGTTTGCGACGGCAGGTACCTACTCTCAGGTGATATTGCGGTGTTTGGCAGCGCGCCAGGGCGTATAGCCATCTTGTGTTCATTCCAGCCTATTGGCGGTTTATGCAACAGTGTGACAGCCAGTCATAAAACATTTATTTAACTTAAAAAAAACTGCTGCTGATTGTTTTTCAGTGGGAATGAGGAATTTTCCCTTGGTAAAAAGTAGCCTTTGTTACTCAGGAAAGTTGTACTTTTCTAATGTTGAAAGAATTTTGAAAATCCTAGTTTCGAAATTTATCGATTACATACAAACTAACAAAAAAGAACAAATCTTTCCTCTTTATTATATTAGTGTATACATGTACATTTGTAAGATTTAGAAACCAAAAATCGAAGAAAGTCGAATAAATGAAAGTAGTCAAAATGATTTGAGTGTTTGCGGCGGCAAGTACCTACTCTCAGGTGATATTGCGGTGTTTGGCAGCGCGCCAGGGCGTATAGCCATCTTGTGTTCATTCCAGCCTATTGGCGGTTCATGCAACAGTGTGACAGCCTGTTATAAAACATCTAAGCTACAGTGCGGTCATTCGAATAGGCCATATTTGACAGCTGTCAAAATCATGTTAATTGTATAGCAAAAGCATTTTCAAAAATCTGATATTAGGGTTCATCGGGTCATTTGACGACTCGGTGTCCTACTCTAAGAAGAAGAAGATTGTCTACTTTTATTTGTTGAGAAGTCATCTCGTATGGGGTTGACAGTTGTCAAATATGGCTTATTCGAATTACCGTACTTTAGTCATAGCATTAAGATGATTTTGACAGCTGTCATATATGGCTCATTTGATCAAACAGTAGACAAAATAATTTGAGTGTTTGCGGCGGCAGGTACCTACTCTCAGGTGATATTGCGGTGTTTGGCAGCGCGCCAGGGCGTATAGCCATCTTGTGTTCATTCCAGCCTATTGGCGGTTCATGCAGCAGTGTGACAGCCAGTCATAAAACATCTTTAATGTAGTTATTGTATAGAAAACATGGATTTACCGTACGACCGTTCCAATGGGCCGAATTTGGCAGCTGTCAAAATCATGCTAATGCTATGACATAAGGTCTATTTTTCTTTGTGGATTATGTTTCCTAGTATGGGTTTGACAGCTGTCAAATATAGCCTATTTTAATGACGGTACTATAGTCATAAAACATCTAGATTAGTCATAGCAATAAGATGATTTTGACAGCTGTCAAATATGTCCTACTAAAATGGAAACACTTTAGTTCATAATTATTTTCAATTGATCAATGCTGAAAAAAACTAAATAGTAGCGCAAAAATTACGCCGAATCGGATGTTATGTGTGTAAAGGGCCTAAATGTGAAAAACTCTGACACCGGGGTTCATCGGATCGTTTGATTACTTGTTGACCCGCTCGAAGAAGAAGAAGAAGAACCTAAAACGAAGAGTCCAATAAAAGAAAGCACTCGAAATGATTTGATTGTTTGCGGCAGCAGGTACCTACTCTCAGGTGATATTGCGGCGTTTGGCAGCGCGCCAGGGCGTATAGCCATCTTGTGGTCATTCCAGCCTATTGGCGGTTCATGCAACACTGTGACAGCCCGTCGTAAAATATCTAGACTACAGTGCGGTCATTCGAATAGGCTACATTTGACAGCTGTCAAAATCATGTTAGTTGTATAGCATAAGCATTTTCAAAAATCTGATATAAGGGTTCATCGGGTCGTTGGATGACTCGGTGTCCCACTCTAAGAAGAAGAAGATTGTCTAGTCATCTTGTATGTTATTGACAGTTGTCAAATATAGCCAATTGGAATGACCGTACTTTAGTCATAGCATTAAGATGATTTTGACAGCTGTCAAATATGGCTCATTTGATCAAACAGTAGTCAAAATGATTTGAGTGTTTGCGGCGGCAGGTACCTACTCTCAGGTGATATTGCGGTGTTTGGCAGCGCGCCAGGGCGTATAGCCATCTTGTGTTCATTCCAGCCTATTGGCGGTTCATGCAACAGTGTGACAGCCTGTCATAAAACATCTAGACTACTACAGTGCGGTCATTCGAATAGGCTATATTTGATCAGCTGTCAAAATCATGTTAATCCTATAGCATAAGGTCGATAGCCGATGTGGCGCAGTGGCGGCCTGTTACTTGCAGTAGGCGGTTAGAAAACTATAATACCAGGGTTCAACGGGTCGTTGGATGACTCATTGTCCCACTCTAAGAAAAAGAAATAGGTTTATTTTTCTTTGTTGAGAAGCTATCTGGTTTGGGGTTGACAACTGTCAAATATGGCCTATTCGAATGACTGTACTTGAGTCATAGCTTTAAGATGATTTTGGCAGCTGTCAAATATGGCTCATTTGATCAAACAGTAGTCAAAAAACAGTCTGTTATATCATGAAACATCTAGACTAGTCAAAGCATTTAGATTATATTGACAGCTGTCAATTATGGTCTATTCGAACGACAATACTTTAATTTAATTACAGTCTTGATCAAAAGAGCATATCTAGGATCGCTTCAAACGATTCAAATATCTCCTAAACTACAATCCTTAGAAAAATTATTTATTTGCAGTAAAAATACAAATATATGCCACACGGCGACACCTTAGTGTCTCTACTTATCTTTATAAGTATTGGAAAATTCCTGAGCCTTTTCCCAAATTCAGTCCGTCGGTCCTCATCTTCCAAATAAGAAAGCGTCATCTACACAAACACTGCTCAAAAGCAATAGGCTTCCCTGACTTGCAAAATGCGAAGATAGATGACTGTGCGATGACCGAAAAACTTTCGTGGTATCAGCTGAACCTAGCTATAAGTGCCTACATATTCTATGAAATGAGAATAATTTACGTGATGCGCTAGAAAATAGATAGATAACACCACAAAATAGAAAGTTTACAGAAGAATCACTGGACCCTATTTAGGACTTTCGCGATTGTTAAGTACTTGTAACATAGCCAGGGTTGCTAGATTCAATACGACGACGAAATACAGCTCTAAATCTGATACTAGATCATTACATGATTTTGAGCCGATTTGAAAGCAAAATATTATGACGTTCGTGGCAACCATCTTCATAGTTACCTTGATTACCTCTGAGATTCCAGTTCATTCATCAGTAAAAGTCTCTTAGCATGAAAATCTTCGCTAGTACTGAGTAAGTCATGTCATGTGTAATTTGTGCTATACCTAAGTGCCTACATATTCTAAGATACATATAAGAATAATTTACGTGATGCGTTTCAAAAAAATAGACAGCACTTTTTTTGCTATTGCTTTGATTATAATCCGCCGCGGTAGACTTCGTAGGTGGTGCGACGAGCTTGACACATGATAGAATGGCATACGAAGGTCCTGGGACAGAACTAGATGGAGAGAGAAGAGGGACGACTTTTGCCTAACAAAGGGATGACAAAGGCCACATAAGATAAGATAAGTTTTTATTATAATCGAAGTCGTTGGGCAAAGATACAAATGAGTGGCGTGAAAGCGGGGACGCCTTTGCTCTGCAGCGAGACAAAGAAGAGGCTACATACAGAAATATACCGGGAGTAACGGGAAGGGTACTCATGAAACTGAACAACTTTCCACATGGAACATGGGTCGAAATGTGAAAAAAAATTCGACTTCCCATAGTAAATCAATCAGCTGATCGGCGATTTTGTATGGGAGGCCCAATTGTTTTTCATTTTTCAACCCATGATCCATGGGGAAAGTTGTTCAGTTTCATGAGTACCTTGACCTCCTTTAGGCTTGTTATACCCTTTCCGTTACTCCCTGTATACATTCGAGACACAATGTGTAGATTAAAAGCCCATAAATACTTCACGAATTATAAATGAGAAAAGTTACGTCATTTAATGGGAGTCAGACAAAAAACGAGGCTGTATTTGAAAAAGGTCGCATCGCATTCCAACACGCGAAAGTATGCTGATATTTGACAAGTGTTTTATTAAATTTTAGTACTGAACGGAACGTACATGACGTGTCAATAACGACATTCCATTTTCAGAAAATATTTGTATTGAATTGAAAAAATACTCATTGAAAGTTTCAGCCATACTAGGAGTACTTACCATATAAATTGTCACTTTGTATTTCACATTGCTGTAATTTTCAGGATGTTTCAGGTAATTGTCATTACATTTGCTACCTACTACTGCTATTTCTAGTAGGTAGTTGTAAAACTCTCACACCAGTGTTCATCGGGTTGTTCGACGTCTCAGTGACCCACACGATAAGATAAAGAGAGAGAGACAGACTGCTTATTTTTAACATCGTATAACATTATTTTAAAATTATCTTGAAAGTATTTATTTTAAAAATAAGTAAAAGTTTTTGTGCAATTTTATTTCCCATAAGAAATTATCACATAATTTGTCAGACAATCGTCAATTTTTGAAAGAAAGAAAATTGACATAATATACTCACCGATATACTAGTTCTAAAAGAATCTTGGCTCACTCCTGCATTGTGCGGAGGCATGAAATGGAAGGGAAACAATGCAAGCGAGCGACGAGCAGACAATTGAGCGTACGATGAGAACTACCTTAATGCATGGGCCCTTCTGTATAGCGTAGGTTCTTACGTAATATACGTTATCATGCCTGCATCTGGGGTGGGGAAGAAGGTAGAGCAACAATCATTGTATAAATTAAACGTTTGCTATAGCCTGTGTCCGCCTGCCAAGCGTGGTGAGTATGGTAGCACCCCCCAATACGGGGGAGGCCCATGTCCAGCTGTGGACTGTTGTGGCTGCTAAGGTTTTTATTTATAGAAATTGAAAGTACGAGAAATGTGGCTTAGTGCTTAAGTGGCTTATTCATGAGTATAGAAATCGGGATGGTGCTATTTTAAGCCGATATCATCTGGCACTTAACATAACAGGTGTTCATAATTAAGCCTTCAGGATTAATTAAATTTTCTGAGAACAAGAACACGTTATGCGAGAACGACCTCATTATGTAGGTTCTTTTGTAGATACAGACTTAAGTTAAGACGTAAGTCTCACGCTAAAACTGATAAAACGTCCATGACTCTTTTATCTTAGAAAAACCTTGCTAAGGCCACCTAAGGCGAAATCGCTTGCACCTTTTTTTGCCAAAATACAAAGTTGTTAAATGCATTTTCAATGTAACTGTAAAAAAATAAGCGTGAACGTATCATGCAAGAATTTTATTATTCAAACTGTAAAATAAAACAGCTTCTATTTTAGCTGGGCATCCAACACATTTTGATGTTTTGACGCGTTCACCCGGGTAAAATGCTTTACTGGCATAGTTCAGTGATTGTGATGCAAATAGTTGCACCTAAACAAAGGACGGTTTTTGATGGAAAGGCCAATTTTATTGTTGAAAAGTTACTGCAATCTATATTCTGTTCACTTGGCACATACTAGCTTCTGTAGCAATATCTGAAACACGATGCTTCAAAATATTAAAGTTGATTTTTCAAGGAATCTACAGTCAGAGTCTCATACCTACTTTAGGTCACGGAAGTTCAAAGATTCTCGACGTTTTATAAAAATTCCACATCTTGAGCGAAATATCAAAACACACTAGATCATCCAGATGAAGAGGCAATGGATGGGGCATAGCGCTGCAGCCACGCATTGAAAGAAAAGCACTAATGTTAGACGGTCTCCTTCAGGAAAATAAACCTGTACAGATTGCAAGCAGTCGATAAATTTATTGGGATTTTAATGCACTCACAGTGCTATATTATTATTCATAAATGAAAACAAGAAACTGAAAGTTGTCAAGCATCGGGATCGAACCCGAACATATCGGGTACCACTCCACTGATCTGTTACTGAGGTAGGCACCGATTGAGCCCTGCCAATTTTCAATCGCACTAGGTCTTTGGCTCGAAGCGACAATCGAGCGACATAGAAGCTATTTATGCCGTTGGATGAACTCAGTCAAAGGCTAGTTTTCGCACAACTGTAATGGTGATACTCTCCGTGACAACCGAGATTGAGATTGTCTCCAAGGTTATAACTAAAAACATGCCAAGACAACACATTCGCCTTGACAAGAATACAAAGCAACCGAAAATTTCACACGAAATTTTATATCGTCTTCATCTTAATGCACGGTCGCTCCATACAAAGGGGGCATTAATCAAAATCGTTTTACACGAACATTGGAAGTATCGGAGCAGGGGAACAAAGCGATGCAATCTATTTCAAACATGATGCCCGTGATCGATCGAGCTCTAAACGACATCCAAGGCGTCTTGTGCTGCGTTTACACCGTCTTCTACTTGCGCACTTGTTATTTCTATTGTTGTCTTAGGCGAGAAACACACGCAAAGTCCGTTTGTGCTTATTTTTGCGCTGCGCATGCGCTGGGACAATACGAATTGCGACCTTATTCACATAAAAACATCACAAAAATATGGATTATGACAAATGCTTTCTGCGCTATTTTTGCGCTAACGGATGCGTCTGTCAAACCGTTTCACATAAACCGTATGGGTAAGAAATAAGGTGGAAAATCATAATTTTCAAACGCAACGCATAAATAACGCACCAGCGGACGTTATGTGTGTATAGCGCCTTAATCTGCAATAAGTTGTTGATATGAGCAGGTGATTTGTATGATGATGGCGTGCGGAGTCAGTTCTGCAGTGAGGTTTCTTCTTTGTGGAGTAGTTTACTCGTCACTACCGAGGTCCTTGATGTCACAGTTCTTACTTGTAAGAATAATTGTGCTGACAAAACGATACATACAATTTATTTCAAACATAGTGCCCGTGATTGACCGAGCTCCAAGCAACATCCAATCCAAGGCGGCTTGTGCTGCGTTTGCATCGCCTACTTTCCTTACCCTTAGTAGTAGGTCGCTATCAGGTTTCATTTTATGCTATTCACTACTGTAACAAGTGATGTGAACGCTCCTTGAAAACGAAAAGACCAATACCGATTATAATATAAAGTTGGCTTTTAAAGAAATTCCTCTCTATGGAAGCGGAGTTTCCTCCTCGAGATTGATGGTGATCTGGCTGTTCAGCTGGATCTGTCATCATCAGTCGTTTTGTCTGTCTGTGGAGATTTTTATTGGTTTTAGAAGAAGAGTGCTTAACATTTCTTGCATTTAATTCTTGAGATTAAGTATAAAATTGATATTTTCTGGTATTTTAGTCGCAGTGTGTTTTCTTTTATATCTAGGTATGAGTTTTCTTGCATAACGAATTGAAAAACAGGTGACGGGAAATCGTGTGTTATTGGGGTCTTTGTCCAGCAGTGGACTGCTACCTATAAATTTATGCGATGTACGATGTGATAATATAATACAGTAATCTTTTTGAAACCGGATGCCACCAGATGTGATCTTATAATGCCTACTTATAATATTATAACAAAAGGGATGACCTGAACCCTTATAATTAACTTATACCCTTCTCTTATCTCATTTTATCACGTACGAATAGCTCATTTTTATGGCCAGTTATCGTTATAATTACGGGTTGGTCAAGGATTAACTTACAGCAGTAGACACTGCTTACAAATTCTACATACAAACATTCACACATACATGCATATACAACGTGTTACAAAACAACCAATAAATCTGAAAGGGTGTGGAAAGGTCCGTTGCAAAGAGTCAATTAACAAAAAATTAGAGCCATAGTATCGTTTTTGAAAACTACGAAAAAAATATTTTTTTATTAAATTACACTTATTTTTAATCGTGGCATCGCAGCACTAATTTTGACAGCTCAGAGTTCAAATGAAGTTACCAACGCGGCAAAGCGTAGTTCGGTCTACATTGCTGGCTATTACATGAGTGTCATCAATACAAGAAACTAAGTCAACCAGCAATGTATGCCGAAGCGGACTTTGTTCGCCAGGTAGTGTAGCACCTGACTTAGACTAGTGATGTGATTATTTTATCGACTGATGATAATGAAAAATATTCTTTTTTTTGGTTAGTTATGTAACAGGTTGTATATCTCAGGCTCATATCCCATACGGAGTAGGCAACGCGTATACGGATGTAAAACACAGCAATTTGTACTAGTATTAGTATAATCATTTGATTCTTCACCACAGGCATACGAAAACGGTTTATGGCATACGAAAACGGTTTATGTCAAACGGAATCGCACAACGCTGCATCTACGGATGCGTTTGTCGTCAGACTGTTTGACATAAATCGCATTCGTATGAAAATAAGGTGGACTAATACAAACGACGCACAAACGGACTTTACTGTGTGTTTTACCCAGTCTCTAATTTGTTTGTTCTATGCTTAGTATAAGGGTATTCTATCTAGCCTCCCCCTAACAAGGTTATGTGGGGACATTAGGCCGGACATTAGGCAATTAGGGTATAGCCCTTTTAGTGCTTATGAGGCGGCCTAGGACATTTTACCGCAGACACTGTGCATACCAGTACTCAGACGTTGTATGTAATGTAACCTACTTTGTAAATAGTTTTAGCACCAGATGGTTCAGTTTGAACTACACATTAGGTCATTAAGCCTTCTGATAAGATCTGAAATATAGTAAGCAACACAGCAAAAGTTTTCTGCATACAAATATTTTAATAAATTTTCGGTGTTCTTGACTTTTGGAATTTTCTTACGTTAAATTTAAATGGATTTTAGATGTAGTATAACTTGGATTAAGCTTTATATGCCTTCTTTTGATAAACAACTTTCACATCATATCATTTCCATTGAAAATAAAGTTACAGTATTTCTCCCTCGGCGGCAGCGAAAACCAAAGTTTTTAAAACTACTTTGTGGCAACTTTACTCCATTTATTTTCTTAAATTTTTAAAATAGGTGTGAAAAATTTAAATTTATGAGGCGGGATCTCTTGGTGGTTCCCAGGATAAAGGCATTCCGCGAGCGAGCTTCAGGGATGAAAGGAGGGTAAGGCGTATACGTGCTAAGTAGGTAGATGCCAACCTAGATAAGTACTGCGGGTAGATATAAGTACCTGTATTAAGGTACTGTTACTATGTAGAGCAGGTCTGTTCTTTTCGTCCAAAGACTCGATGAAATATGGTGTCAGATCAGGCCTCTGACATGGTTGGGTAAAGACCGTCGTCTAGTCATAATAGACAGCAACCGAGACTAAAGGCTTAACGTGTTTTTAAAAATACGGAACCATATTTCGTCAGTGGTTCGGCCTGCAATGTTCTATTAAGACTAGGAACAAATTCACTAAGTGATAAATACATAATCAACTTTGTGAGTGAAACCCACTGAGAATCGAAACCGGGACCTTGTGCGCCACATCAGTCGTTACTTTATAAGAAAGGTCGTACCTAACTATAGCCTGCTTTTAGTAGAGTATGGTTGGAGAATTATTAAAGAAATTAAATTATTCCTGTGAACGAAATTTTCAGATGAGCTGAAAAGGTTAAAATAATAATCTAATAGAAAAAGAAACTGAAAGAGAGATTTAAACTTAAGATGATGATGAAGGTCGACACGGATTATCTTAACCAAACAAATCTTTGACCTACTTTCAAACCCTACGATAAACGACTGGAAAAAAAGTTGCTAAGTAGGTTTCGGAAATTTTATCCCAGTTTGGTTAATTTGGCTAATCCACAAGAAAGCTCACTGATTTCTTTTTTCTCATTCTCATAATCTTCGAACAGGGCGTCAAATCTGCGACCGTATTGTCAAACCAATAAAGCAGTTCTGGCTTCGGTTACGTTTTTGCCCGTATTGGGAAAAGTCCATTACGGCTTTTGTTAGCACATTCATACTCGTTATGCTTAGAGCCAGCAATGAAAGGCTATATTGCTTTCGATAGAAAGCAATTTAGCCTCTCATTGCCGCTCATACACGCGTTTAAAAACCGTTGACAACCTAATGTCAGTGGTTAGCAATATGGTTAGCAATCCCGTCCTATTCTGGCTTATTTACAAAATTTCTTGGCCAACATTATTTACACTATCCCTTTCAGTTTGTATGGCTGTATTATTTGTATATCTTTAGTAAAGTATTTTTAACTGTGTATATTATAACACTAAATACTAAATAAAATACTTTTATGCTGGAACAACCACTTTTTATTACCAAACTTCAATAATAAGAGAGAAAACTACTGTCTTTTGTTTTACAAGCGTTGTTCGAACAAAATCAATTCAAAAAAGAAAACAAAAAGGCGCGAACGTCCGCTTGGTTGGCTAGCACACAGAATGAGGCCTCATTCTGTGAACCACGGCGGCTTGTCTTCAGCTCCGGCTTGGCTGGCTCGGCTGGCTTGGCATGGCATGGCATATACCCTGGCATGGGTGGAGCTGAGACATGGCCGGCTAAGGCTAGGCTGGCTTGCAACTCGCGGCGGCATTGCGAATGTGCAATGGTCTTACACTCGGCCATCCTGCAACAATTGCCCCGCAATTGAAAACACAAATTTAAGTAAACTAGCATCAGCATACATTCTAAGTTGTAATTAGAGATGAAAAATGCCAGAAAAGTGACATTTACTGAGACAATTTACTTGAAAGATTCCAATACTGCTTTTGGTAATGTAATGAAGGTTATTAATTAGTATTCAATATTTTGTCACATTTACTGTTGCCTAGTAGTTCTACGATAGTTTACATTCGGAAAACCCTACACAATCATTAGGCTAATTGATATTAATATCATTAGTTCAAATTATAGCAATATTGTCAGCAGACGCAAGTGCCTAGTGGCTCATTATGTCTGAAAAACAATGGGCTGTGTACATACACTCAATTGTTTTACAGTGACCTGACTGACTGACGGACAAACTAACTGGCTGGCTGCCTGATTAGCTAATTGACTGGTTGTCTGGTTGGCTCATTGACTGGCTGTCTGGTTAGCAAACTGACTGGCTGACTGTCTAACAAGCAGACTAGAAGGCTGTCTGGCTATCTGGCTGACGGATCGTCTGACTAGCTGACTGATTGGCTTTGTGGCTTTCTTGCAGACTGATTGGCTTACTGGGCAAAGAGCAGGCTGGCTGTCTGACTAGATGGCTGTCTAGCTGGTTGCGTGACTAGGTGACCAATTGTCTAGCAGGCTGAGGGTCCGGCTTGTTGACTGACTGATTGGCTTACTCTAGCTGGTAGACTGGCTGGCTGACTGTTCGGCTGCCTTACTTACGGCCTGAACGGCTGGCTGTCCTATGGGCTGGCAGGATGTCTTGCTGACCGACACGCTGATTGACTGGCTAACGTTCCCATTGGCTGCCTGATTGACTAGCTAACTGGATAGGTGACTAGCCAGATGACTGACTGACTGTACACTGGCCTACTGACTGACTAGCTAACTGACTGACAGACTGACAAGTCAGTTGACTAACTTACTTTTGCCCCAATCGTGTGACATTGAATTCGAATGACCTTTGCCACAAAATAGAGAGTATACAGAAAGTTCACCGTTTCCTAATTTGTGCTTTTGCCGCTTGTTGAAAGGAACAGGTATCACAACTATCACAATTTTAGCCATTGGGCTGACATTATATCATCTCTCTATCTCATCTGGTCTGCTGGCAGGATTTGTTTTAGAAATAAGTTGACCTGTTGTATATTGTTTATAAGTAATGTCCAAATAACTAATACAACTTGGTGCTATTACCTATTTTCTTTTTGCAATACCTACAATGCAGAATGTATATCCTGCATCCACATTTATACAGACTTGCCAAATTGACAGAAAATATTTATTGCTCATATTAATATTTAAATCTAATATCTATTGGATATAATGTTTTGCAAAGGTATTCAGATTGCAATTTCTACCAGGCAAACATGCATACTAAAGTGTATGTTATGTACCTACTTATCTGGTTTAATTTATGACTGGCAAGTGTATATGCTCTAATGCCTACTTTATTAAGCAATATATGTGCAGAACCTATTTCAAAACAAATGGTTTTGAAATTACAGCCTAGGTACTGATTTTGGTTCAAAGAACACATACCTAACATTCAACTTTGATAAATTCTTTACTACAACAGTTGATTGTCATTCAAGTATTTTAATTGGTTGTGAAACTCTTACACCAGGGTTCATCGGGTCATTGGACGACTCGGTGTCCCACACAAAGATAAGAGATTAACATAACACTCTGTATCAAATATTCTATTTACTTATTGATTCTATCCTCGGTATCCAATACTTTCTTATCGTCCCCAGAGAGACATTGATTTTGAATCTTACTACAAGAGTCTACAATGTTACATTATTATAGGTAAGTATCCTAGGTCTACAAGCTATGTAAGACTGTTCTGTAGCATTGTATTTATTATTGCACTGCTGGTAAATGGCTGCAGTATCATTAGCCTCTTTAACTAAATAGTCACATCACTTCATTTTAATAGTTTTCTTTTTTTATCTTGCTACAACCAACAATTTTGTACAACCTTGTGAATGAATAGTAACATAATGAAAGCATAGCACCTGATATAATCAAGCTTCCAGTAGGGCTTCTAATGCACATCCTATAGATTTCAATCTTGTGACTGGCCAGCCGCTACACATGAAATGCTCTGTTGACAGTTTAGCTGGCTGCTATGACTGCTCCTCACTCCGTTGTCGCTGACAAGTAAATTCCAGTTAGCCCCGTTCAGATACCAGGAACACTTTCACTTGACAAGAAGCACTTTAATCTATAGCTGTGAACAATTAAAACATTGCATGTAATGACTGCTTAGGTTTTCTGAAACTTTTCATGAATACAAGAAATAAATGAAAACAGAATGTTTACATGACCTTATAACTTCCTTGTAGCGCTGCCTTAAACCAGAACCACTGCTCGCAACCATCAGTTGCAGCTGCTTCATGTCACTCCGCACGGACAGGAATAATTCAGCTTGCTTTGAACAGTTCGCCAGCACAGCACCATGGCAAGTGTAGGGAAGGGGCACATAGTGCACAAGCAGTACAGAACACTGAAACAAACAACTGCATATAATCACTGTGTTGATCTCCATATTTGCTTTCACCTGCATTGCAGACATATATGGAATTAGAACGAGCACATGACCTTTTCACGTCCTTAGAGCGTCGAGGCGCATGTAGGTATGTCTCTATCTGTGATTGTAGCCTCCATCATCACGTACAGAATAGCAGCGACATCCAGCATGACAGTTGTAGGTTAGGTACCGGTACGGAAATCCGTCAAGGTAGGTATATTTTCATCCAGGGCACATCGAAAACTCTCGTACAGCTCTTCAGGTTAAGTGCATAGCTCTGACAATGCGTTCCGTCGCCTATGATCATAATTATGGGGCTATCAGCACCAAAATTGGATTGCGCAGTTCTTATGTATTTTCTGAATCAAATGTCCTGTTTTCTTTTGTCCGAGAGTTGTATTATTCGAAAGGGCCTATCCGCCTCTGCCACTTTATACAACTTTCACGAAATAGGTAATATTTTGATTATTTCTGTTTTATTTATGTTAGGCCTTGTCGTTGTCTGACAGATAGCTTTTGTTGAATTTGGCGGGAAACCACAATTCACGACATAGGTACTCAATGCTCAGCAGATGCACGGCGTATTGTAAACAGAACATTGTACGACATGATGGATGGTCTTGAAATACGATCGCGGCGGGCACCGGACCAAATGTACAGGCGGAATCTTGACTAGCTTGCTAGCTTCGGCTTGCTTTGACGCCTTACGCCCTCGGTTTCTGTTCTGAACGGCCGCCGCCTGGAGACTCTATGTCCCAGTCATCCGCAATTCATGATCAAAACACAAAGGCGCGAACGCCGGCTGGCTGGCTAGCACACAGAATGAGGCCTCATTCTGTGAACCACGGCGGCTTGTCTTCAGCTCCGGCTTGGCTGGCTCGGCTGGCTTGGCATGGCATGGCATATACCCTGGCATGGGTGGAGCTGAGACATGGCCGGCTAAGGCTAGGCTGGCTTGCAACTCGCGGCGGCATTGCGAATGTGCAATGGTCTTACAATATAAAATAAAACGCACATAGTTGTCGTCCATGTTTTATTATAAGATGGGGTTGCCATCCTAACCAAAACCAAATTCTACTTATATCTAACATCCCCCCCTTTTACAATCAGCATCTATAATAGTCCTTAAACCTTACTGGCGTTTTCACCACTCTACCAGATCTAGTAGTTCTGTGTCCATGACTATCATTGTTCAGACTTGGACCCATTGTTTGATTGTTTTCACCACATAACACAGGTTGTGCTTGCATGTGATTCGATGAACTAACTCGCTCACCAGACACTGACTCATTAAGTTGACTATTTAACAATGGACCCAAATCTGACTGATTTGTTGAGTTACCATCAAACTGAATTACATTGGACTTTTGATTAAACTTATTTCTACTATGAATAATATGCCTTTCACTTCTTCTAACACTATTTCCATTTTCTGTTTTTACTAAATATGATCTAGGACCTGCATAGTCTAATATTTTCCCTGGATACCAAACCTTATCTGGTCTGTTTTGTATTAACACATTTTCTTCTTTTCCAAAAGATTTTCTTTCCTTAGCAGACTTATCATAACTAACCTTACTTTTCTCTTTTAATTCTTTCATTTTACTGTAAGTATCATCAGACACCAATTTAGGTTTTAAGTAACTTTCTGAACATGACATGTTAGTCCGTAAACATCTAGACATCAATAATTCAGAGGGACTATAATCCAACCCTGCCACTGGTGTTGTACGATAATGCAACAAAGCTAAATTAAAGTCTGTGTTACTCTCTTTACACTTTTTCATCATCAATTTAACTATTCCTACAGCTCTTTCACTTAACCCATTAGATTGAGGATATCTTGGACTTGAATGTACCAATTGTATATCTAAACTTAGAGCGAATTGATTAAATTCGCTGCTATTGAATGGCATGTTATCTGAAACTATAAACTTAGGTACCCCGTGTACAGCAAAAATATTTAATAACTTAGTTATTACATTCTGAGCTGTTTTATTCTTCAAGCTTTTAACCTCTATCCATCTTGAATAATAATCTACCACAACTAAGTAATCTTTTGAGCCAAAACTACAAATATCTATTCCTATTTTGTTAAACGGTAAACTAGGAATGTCATGAGAAATAAGTGGTTGCTTTGCGTTTGACACTCTGAACTTTTCACAAGTCTTACAAGACAAAACAAAATTTTCAATTTCTTGTGACATTCCAGGCCAATACAACATACTTCTAGCTCTCTTCTTAGTTTTCACTGTGCCTGCATGACCAGTGTGCAAACCTGCCAAAATTTCTCTTCTCATAGACAGTGGTACTACAATCTTGTCATTCAGATACACAATATTTTCTTTTATATGTAACACTGATCTTAACTTAAAATAAGTTTTTAAATTTGAACTAAAAACCTGTCTATCATTTTTAGGGAATCCTTCATTATACCATGTAATAATTTGTGATAACTCCGGATCCTTGACAGTTTCTTTTTGTAACTGTTCTACTTTTCTGTCAGTAACCGATAACTCTGTCTCAAAACTGTGTACTAACTCTTGTAAAGTAGGTTCCACAACAGCATTATCTTTAATGAAATTTCTTGACAAGAAATCTGCTATGTACATTTTTGTACCTGGAACATACTTAACTTCAATATCATATTTTAAAAGTTTGAGAACCATGCGTTGCAACCTAGCACTTATTTTGTTAATATCCTTGTTGACAATTACCACAAGAGGTTTATGATCTGTTTCACTATGATTTTTCTACCATAAACAAACTGATGATACTTTTCTAAGGATGCACATATAGCAAAAAGTTCTTTCTCAATGGGAGCCCATCTTTTTTGACATTCTGTGTAACACCTAGAATAAAACGAAATAGGCCTACCATTTTGAAGCAAGCATGCTCCCATACCATCCTTAGAACTATCTGCCTGCAAAACTACTGACCCTCTTTTGTTAAAATACCTAATGTTGGAGTGCAACATAATTTGCGCTTAATCAACTTAAAAGCCTGTGCTTGAGCATCACCCCAACTCCAATCAGAATCTTTTTTAAGAAGTTGACGTAAAGGTTCAGTTGTTTTGGAGTAATGAGGAATAAACTTACTGAGATAGTTGCACATTCCTAGAAATTTTTGAACTTCTTTAACATTTTTTGGCTCCTGCAAGTTATTTATAGCTTTGATATGTTCAGGATCTATTTTAATTCCTGATTTTGACACAATCAGTCCAACATACTTTACATGGTCTAATTTATATTGAAGTTTTTTCTCATTAAATTTTACTTTATATTGCCTGGCCCTCTCTATAACCTTCTTCAAAATCTTGTCATGCTCTTCCTGATTTATTCCTGCAACAATTACATCATCATAATATACATAAACTCCTTCTATATCATTAAAGATTTCATTATTTACTTTCTGCATGACTTCTGGAGCGGATGATATACCAAACGGCAGCCTAAGAAACCTGTATCTACCAAAAGGAGTCCCAAATGTACACAACTTTTGTTCATCATCAAGCAAATCTGAAAAACCATCTTTCAAATCTAACACAATAAAAAGCTGTTTCCCTGCTAAATTGTTATATATTTCTTCTGGTGATGGTATTAAGTATCTTTCTCTCAATATATTGTTATTTAACTCCTGAGGATCTAAGCATAACCTTAAAGACTTGTCCGGTTTTTCAACGATTACTAAGTTATTGCACCAAGCTGTCGGACTACTCACTTTCTCTATCACACCTGCAGTTTCATACCTGTTTAATGTTTCTTTTAATCTGTCTTTGATTGCTTCTGGAACTCTTCTTATTGGCTTAATAACACCCTCTGCATTTTCTTTTACTCTAATCTTATATGTACCTATTTCCCCCAGTCCTGTAAATATATCCTTATTTTTCTTAATAAACTCTGCCTTTTCCTCAATTAAGTTTTGTGTAACATTGAGTGTATGCACTCTTTTTATCAAATTTAACCTAAGACATTCTTCTAGACCTAACAATGGTACTTCTGTCATGTCAACAACTTGAAACTTTATTATTCTTGTTTGACCTCTTACATTACACTCTAACTTTATTTTACCTAACGGACTCATTCGTTGACCTCCATACATTACTAAGACACTTTGGCTAGCTTCTATATCCATTCCTTTCACAAAAGATAATGGAATTGTATTGCAATCTGCCCCTGAATCCAGCTTAAACTCTATCTCTCTACCATTCACTAAGATTTTTTCTCTCCACTGTACCTTTCCTTTGTTGTCCACGCAGTCCAACAAAAAGTCATCATCACTGTCTATCTCTTCTTCCACTTTTTTTTTTTTTTTTTTTTTTTTTATTTATGATGGGCTTACTCTTGACCCCAATCTCACCCTACAGCAGAGATGGGATCTACGGTGGAGCGAGCTTGCCCAGAAGATGCCTATTCACTCTAGACTTAAAGAGATTCAGGTTATATGCACTCGGAAATACAGACGCAGGCAGGGAATTCCATTCTTTAGCCGTGCGCATAATGAAAGATGATTTGAAGCGCTTAGTGCGTAATGTGGGTATATCAACTAAGAACGGATGGTAGCCGGCCGTGCGTCTGGATGTCCGATAGAAGAAAGGAGACGGTGGTATGAGCTCATGCAGCTCACGCACACTCTCCGAAGTACAATCTGTAGAAGACCGATAGGCAAGCAACCTTGCGGCGGTGAGCCAGGCTGTGAAGCTTGGTCGCCACCAGTTTTTATCGCCTATTAATCTCTTGGCTCTGCGTTCCACCGAATCCAGTGCAGCAAGTTGGTATTTAGCCGAGCCATCCCAAAGGTGACAGCAGTACTCCATGCAAGATCGGACTTGAGCTTTATAAAGAGTTAGAAGCTGTTCAGGCGTGAAGTACCGCTTGACTTTATTCAGGACGCCCAACTTTCTAGCTGCAATTTGAGCCTTGGACTCGATGGTGGTGCCGAAGTTGAGGTCAGAGGACAACTCCATGCCAAGGAGTTGAAGAGTGTTGGTCACTGGAACAGATGTACCCCGAAAAGTAGGAGAAAAGGTGAAAGGACTCCTTTTGCGGAGAAAAGACACGCCTGCGTTTTTGAAGCATTAAAGCTGACGAGATTGTCTTCGCCCCACTGGGAGACGTTACTTAACGTCAGGCTCGTACGCTCAATCATAGCCTTTCTCAATCTTTGGATTTCATCACCACTGGCTCCTGCGCCGGACAGATATTTCTCGGTGACAGTACTGTCATCTGCGTACCCAACAATTCCTGAAGATAGAAGGTCATTGATGTGCAGCAGGAAAAGCGTCGCGGAGAGTACAGACCCTGAGGAACTCCGGCGTCAATAGCCTTGAGGTCAGAGGAGCAGCCGTCTATGACCACTCGGATCGACCGTTCACTCAGAAAGTCAGCCACCCAGCTACAGAAGCCAGTGGGTATGCCGTACGCTGGAAGCTTGCTCAACAGACTCGCATGCCACACCCTATCGAAGGCCTTTGAAATGTCCAGCGAAACTGCTATTGCTTCGCCGTGGTTTCAATGGCCTCGCCCCAGCAATGCGTTACGTACACTAGAAGATCTCCGTGGAACGCCCTCGGCGGAAGCCATATTGACAATCACTGAGAAGATCATTGTCTTCGAGGTACGAAAGCAGTTTGCAGTTCAGAACTCTTTCCATAACCTTACAGAGTACGGAAGTGATGGCGATCGGTCGATAGTTGCTAGGGTCGGCACGGCTACCCTTCTTGGGCACAGGTTGCACATTGGCAAGCTTCCAAGATTTTGGTACAATTTTGACACGAGAGAGGCGGTACAAGCGTGTCAGTACAGGAGACAACTCAGGCGCACAATACCTCAACAATCTTGCTGGTATGCCATCAGGACCACTGGCCTTGTTCACGTCCAGACTGCGAAGGGCCTCTACGGACCTCTTTATTGTGCACTGTGATCTCAGACATCAAAGAATCGCAGTGAGGTAAGGTGGGTGGATATTTCGAGCCAGCGTCTATACGAGAGTTGCTCGCAAACAGATCGGCAAATAAATTTGCTTTCTCTGCCGCGGTGTGGGCAAGCGACCCATCAGGTTTCTGCATTGGAGGTAGTGAGGGACGGCAGAAGTTGGATTCGACTGATTTCGAAAGGGACCAGAACTGCTTACTACCCGGTGGGTGTGATGCAAGCTTTGCCCCAATACGGCTAATATGGTCGAACCTAGCTTTTCGTAGCACCCGTTTGCAATACCTGGCGGCGGCATTATATGCTCTCTTCTTTGCTCGCACTCTTCTCGCTCGCACTTTTCGATCACGAGCTTTACCCAGCGGTAAGCGGACTGTTTACGAGCCTCAGCTCGAGCACAGTCCGCATTGAACCAAGGTTGGGCTTTATAACCGAGCGGGATATCGGAGAAAGGAATGAAATATTCCATTCCCTGCCGGATTACAGCTGTGATCGCATCAGCGACGTATGAGGGGTCTTCCGAAGAGAAACACATTTGCCGCCACGGGTATGAAGCAAAGAAAGCACGCATCTCGTCCCAGTCGTGCCCCTAGGGGTGTAATCCGGAGGAGAGCAGATGGACACGGATTTCACCACACAGTGGTCGGATGATCCCAGCGGAGCCGAGACCGAAACCGAATGTCTGTGCGGATCAGTTGTCAGCAGAAGGTCCAGGCAATTGGTGTGTGGTCTGTGATATCTGGTATACGCGTCGCTTGTTCCACCAGCTGGGTGAGATCTAGCGCCAATGCTAGTTTACGCGCCTCTCGCCCAGCATGGTCAGTTTTCTGGTATGGGAACAGCCACTCTTTATGGTGAGCATTGAAGTCCCCCAGAAAAACAAGCTCTGCTGTTGGATATCGCTGAATTGCTGTATCTGCCGTCTCAGAGAGGTACTCCATGAGTCTAGTCGTCTCCTGATCTCCGCTGTGCGAACGATAAACACTGGCGTAGAGAGTTTTCTACTCCAGTGTCAACCAAAAGCCACAGCACGGGAAACCCTGAATTCTCAAAGCCACGGAGACGCTTACAGCAAACGTCATCGCGAACATACACACAGACCCCTGCACGCTTCTTAAACTTGTGCTCAAGAGTGTAACCAGGGTAGTTGAGGTATGCCACGTCCAACGGTGTTGCTATCTGCGTCTCCGTTAAGAAGAATAAGTGCGGCTTCTCGGTCTCCAGGTGGTGATGGACCGGGTCTAGGTTTGTGTAGACCTCGGATGTTCGTGAGGTGCACTTTGAGTGGGAGGAAGTGTTGCCGTTGGTCAAACTTTTTCTTCTTTTTAGCTTTTTCATGTTTTTAAAAGAGTTTTGTGGGGAAAGAAAAGATAGTCGAGGCGCTGCTTAGAAACCCTACTCGTACCTTTCGGTTCAACTGATCAGAGAGGAACTCGCTTGGAGACTGCGGGGACGCCTGAGCCCCCGATAACACTCCACCGGGTCCTCCCATCCAGCCGCCAACTGGCACGGTGGAGTATACCGATTTTTCACAGTTGGCGGGCAGCCTTTGCGCGTGGCTAGCGCGCAAGTCGGGCCCCTACTGACTGCGGTCGGCCAACGGCTAAGACTGTGCCTCGGATCCCGCTACCCTCCAAAACGAGTTACCGGATACAGCATCACCTAAAGACAAAGACCGGTTCCGGCAGCGCAACTGACTACATTGCTACCCCCCAATGGCACTGGCAGTCCCGCACACCGACGGAACACAGCAAGGCTGTTTGGCGCCGGACTCCGGCGGGATGGTGGTCGCTAGCCAGGCGGCCCCTTCATGGCCTACCACCGCTTTTGGGATCTTCAGCCGCCAACACGTATTGTGAGGACGTTGCCCGGGGTGGACCGCTAGGAGGTAGACCCCACCCACCCCAAAACCACCCACTGCCATTACTTTCTTGTTCCTGCTGGAGTACTGCTTCTCTTGTTTATTTGGATACCCCTTCTTTGTTCTGTTTGTTCTACACTGTGATGCAAAATGATTATAATAGTTGCACAGAGCGCATTTCTTTCCAAACGCAGGGCACTCTTGCCTGTCATGACTTTTTCCACATCGCGAGCAGTTATAACCTGTTTTCTCAAACTGCTTCCTAACATTGTTGTTATAACTCTTCTGTACAACATTCACACTTTGCTCGTCTTCCAGCGTTTTGACTTGAACTTTGCTTGTCTCAGCTAACTGACAAGTTTTAATAGCATCCTCTAATTTGAGATCTTCTTTGATTAGTAAGGTTTGCTTCAAAGAATTGTCTTTAATTCCCGTTATAATTATCATGCACACAAGTCTATCCTCCAAGGTGTCAAACTCGCACACTTTAGCTTTATTCTTCAACTTTGTTACAAACTGATCAATATTTTCGTTATCTTCTTGCTTCATATTCATGAACTGATAAGTATGTATGACAAGTTGCTTCCTCGGTTGCGAATAGCTTTCAAACTCCTTCAACAAATCTTCTAAAGTTGTTGGTTTCTTCTTGAATGTGTTATACACTTCCACAGCCTCCTCTCCTGCTGCATTTAAGAAGAGAGCCATTTTTCTTTCATCTGTTGCCTCATTCAGACCAGCTGCCTCTATGTATATTTGAAATTGCTGTTTAAAGCGACCAAAGTTGGCTCCTGGCCCTGTCAGAGCCAAGCCCCTAGGAGGCGTAATACCGTTCATCTTGAATTGTTTTTTCACCACAAAGGATTTCACAAAGTTTTTTATTACAAGAATGTGTACACTACTCTTGACAATTTACAGAGTTCACTAAGAATTTCACAAAGATATTTTTTATTGCAGGACGCGCAACGCCGCCATTGCAAATTTTTACACTAAGTATTATTGTTTTTCTTTCACTAAGACTTTACACAGAGTTCTTTATATTTTATTTTATTAATATGATGCGTGGTTTTCACCTGACACCATGTATTATTTGTATATCTTTAGTAAAGTATTTTAAACTGTGTATATAAAATAAAACGCACATAGTTGTCGTCCATGTTTTATTATAAGATGGGGTTGCCATCCTCACCAAAACCAAATTCTACTTATATCTAACAATGGCAACAGTAGAAACATAAAACATCTTATTCGAAACACTCTTTCGTTACGAATAAGGTTTCGAACTTTTCAAATATCATTCATTCTTTTCTTAGTTCCAGTCATTCAATTGGGCTTTCAAAATCAAAACAAACAATTGTAAGATACACCAATGGTCCGAAAAATTATAAAAATACAAGTTATTGGCATCAGCCAATAAGTTTTTTTAGTAGGATATTAAGCAGCAACCTTTGCTGATGCAAAAAAGCTATCCTCAAGCTTTGGGATTGCTAAGGTTTTGTAAATGAAGATTAAAATCACAGTGCAAATACTTTTGTATAAGGTAAAATGTTGTTTACACTATATTCAGTCTCCATCTTCACATCTGCTAGGCTTGTGCATTCATTGTCCTCAGTACTGCCTGTTTTGTACCATAATGCCTATAATTACATGCTGGAAATATCTACATTGGCTATTGACTATTGATAGTAGGCAGATGCAAGTTCTACCTACTATTTTGTTGTATATCCTCACGCATTCTCGTATTATTTATTTCAGATAAAGTCTAAAATGCTATCGAAAGCAGAATTATATGCAGCAGACGAAAATCATTGTCATGGATTTTACGAAATAAAACGATGAACCTTATTGGTATGTTGATACATTTTCAAACTATACTAGAGAACATAGCCGTACGTTTGTTAAAAATAATACAGTTAGTATATTAAGATTGAAGCTTTCGCCTACAAGGCTTCTAAAATCACAGGATACTGCTTCTGTTACAGCAATAAAACTGGTTACATGTATATTACAGTTCTGGAGTGCAGGTGTCGGTTTTCGTAAACTGAGTAACTACCTTATGTTTCAGAAATGAATACTGAGGATGAAACACAGCACAGTGCCATTGCGCCCAAACTCAGCAATGATAACTAGATGCCTATTACTTTTGGTACTACTACTGCTACAACTAGGTACCGTTACTACAGAAAAAATAGGCCTTAGTTTACATAATGGTTATTCTAAGTAAATAAATACTAATCGTACATAGAAAACCACCTAAGTTCAACACAAACAGGTACTAATTTGAGAAGATCCATGCAGATTTCAGTCTGAGATATAAAAGAATACTATCTTACTTTGAACATGTTGCTCGTTGTAAAACTGAAAGCATAGAGAAGCTGATGATCACTTGTAAGGTAAAAGGCAAACGATCACGCCGTTGGTCTCAAAAATGCTGGTCAGATGAACTAAAATATCTTATGGCCTATCAACACAGCCTTAAAACATGCCGAAGATAGACAAACATGCAGGAATTCTAAAAAATCTGGAAGAAAAGAGTCTATGCAAACACGACCTTCAGTAATGAAGAAACGACTTAAAAATGAGAAGATCAAGTCAAAATTTGATTGATGGTCATACATACACACATACTAACAGTATTAGGTAACCAAATTTTACTTAATTTACCTATCACGAGATAAATACAAATAAAATAATTTATACAGACAGATATTTGTTTAAATTTAACCACCAAAACATAAATGTGAAAATCGGGAGCCAAGTTCAAGGTAAGTATAAAAAGTTTTGATTATGTAAGTAGGTGCAAAGCCCTGAAATTTAATTATTTATAAAGTCGCTTAACATGGTATAGTCAAATGGAACAGAAAACTATAAATCTAGATCATCTCAAAGTTAAACATGGCAAGTTTTCATGTCATGCTTTGTAAGTAAACAATTTATCATCTTTATTTTATTCTCAGTTTGCAAGTTATTGTACAATATCCTTCTCTCAATATTTGAAGACCTTGTGAAAATTAGCCAAGCCAAACCTTGACTTTCGTTAGACTCTACCATGTTAAACGAATCTATAAATAAATAAATTTCGGAACTGTCGATAGAACTTGGCACCCACTCACATTATCAACACTCTCTTTCTTAAACCTTGAATTTTGCTACCAATTATTAGATATATTATGTTTTTCATAATCGTTTGATATGTGTTAATGAAAAGTACTTGTTTATAATTATGGTAGGTCGCAACGGATCAACTAAATTTGTTGTATGTAGCTTAAAAATATTGTGAATTATGAAGGGGTGAAAAATGCGGTGCGACCCGTCAGTGCTTTGCTTTGCTTGAACTTATGGCACGCTATCGCGTGTCAAGATTTCTAGATCATTTTCGAGCACCACTAAGGTGAAAGCGATGAAGGTAAAACAACCTGGATCTTAGACATATAGTTACAATAGATGAGCGTTGAGCACCAAAGCACTGATGGCGAAAGATCCAGGTTGTCTTACCTTAATTTGGAATGAAAGTATCTTTAACACCTTTAGCAACTTTTAGAAATTCATTAATTTAGGATATTTTCATTCTTTACTGTATAATTATTCTACAAGGTTATCATTATGTATCTACTCTTCCATATCTGATGATGATGGCTGCAATGATGGTAAAACAACCTGAACCTTTCGCTATCGGTTCTACTTCGGTTCTGAATTCTAACTTAGAGGACTAAACAAGTAAAAACTTTTCAACTATTGCTGACAATTTATTTGTATAAACAAATTAAACTTTGTCACCAATTTTTCTTAACTATTAACCTTTACGGTCTAGAAGTCATCTTGGTATTCTTGTACTTATTATAGGGTAAATAGGCAGCAGGCATAACTATTCTAAATAAAATCACAATAAAAACTAAAACCTATCCTAACGGTGGTGGAGACGTGAGTGGTAGCTTCCTCGGAAGCGACGGAACACGACTCCCGCGGCCAAAACACCGGCGAAGTGAAGACGCTCAGTGTAGTCTGTCGGGACTCGCACCACGAACACGTTGAAACCCAACCAATGGCACAACTCCAGCGGCTCCACGTATACCCGAGTCTCGGCGTAACCTTGAAGACACCTGCCTTTTGCCTCGCGAAGATGTAATCCAACACATCTTGCTTAGTAGTAGTGTCGTGCAGGCGGGAGGCGTAAAGCGATGTCCTCGGCGTGAAGGCGCGCAGCGGGAGATTAGCCTCGACCGGTGAAGTCGCGAATGTCGTCGCCTCGAGTAATTTTAACAGTATCAGCCTTTTCGTGCGTTGCCTGCCTCTTGCAGGGCCTTTGTTTGCTTTCAGTTTTTGCTATGGTGCGTTTGCAGTCGGTCATTTTTTTATATCTCTAATATTAGCGAAGCAACGATCATAAATTAAAAAATCGTTTATCTCAGCAAATATGAATCTAATATAAACAACAATGATAAACAAAGAGTACCTTTTTATAATATGCATTTAGAATTTGGGTGCGCACTTTGTGCAATAAAAATTGTGCGACAAAAAATACGCGTCATGTTTTGTGCAGTAAATAATTGACGACATTGACAAGAATGCTCGGGGTGCACAAATTTTAACGCGAATTCCTGTGTTGCACTTTTCTGTTTTGCATGTGGTTTACGCGATGTTTATTATGCAGGAAGTAATAGGCGACAAATCAAATGCATCCCGAGAATTGAAGTCAAAAGTTACTGCTGACATGACAGACATGAAATATTTGTTGCACGTTTTGTACTGCTCAATCTTCATGCGCACCGAAATTGTGCAACCTGAGAATTCATGCTAGCTGTCATTCTTTTTTTTTAAATTTATTAGAGATGAACCAATGAACCATCATTGTTAATCATACACATCGATAATCATATTTTAAAAGTTTCTGGCACATCGCCGGCCGCTGCCGCGGCACGCTCGCTCCGCTCGCTCGGCTCGTGCGTTTTGGTCAAAGTTCTAACCTAACCTATCCTAACCTGGCGCTTTTCGCGCCAGGTTTGGTTAGGCTATACCTAACAGACCTATAAACTTGAAACCGCAACTAACGATTTCTCGAACACTAGCATTTTTCGGCTACACCTCTAGTAAAGTTCAATGACATGACACCAAATCTCGGGTTGCATTTTTTGTGCTGCATTGTTCTGAAGCGCTTCGAGAATTGGTGTTTCTTCAAAACATGGACTTTTTACTGCATTTTCCGTGACGCGTTTAATTTCCTGCATGAATTTTGACATCTATTTACCGAGCGCTTCAAGAAAATGCAGAAAATAATTGGCTTCAAAAAATATGCAACCCGAAACTTCACGACACGATTGCGTGAAATTCGGTGCTGCATAATATTTGACGCGAAATATTTAGTGCACATTGTCTGTCGCGCATTGTGGCAGCCCTAGAATCACTCCTAGAATTTATTATATACCTACTCTTTGATATGCATGCTATGCTACACCGAAGAGTATAATTATTATTATGTGGGTAAAGAGGGCCCTCTCGCAAGCTTTCCTGCCAACCTGTTTTAAAGCGCCATCTTCAAATTGAAACTGTAAACTAGCCAAAGACACTATTATGGGCGGAAAAAGAGAACAAATTAGTAAGTAAAATTTATATGCAATAGCCGAATTTACAAGGGCGATTACAAGTGACAGCTGACCACAGATTATCAAATCGCTTAGGGTTACAACGTTCCATTATATCCAACAGTAAATTCTCTCACTCATATTAAAAGTAACATTTTCAAAAAATGTAACAATTCCTGAGACGGTTACTTGCCCATCACTAAAGTGGCCCCTCCCAACCTTCACCTGCAAAGAGCCATACCACCTCCTAACAGATCTCCCCGGCGATGCTTTGGTTTCCGCCCCGGTCTCTCAACAGACTCTGCAATAAACTAATCAGCCTAAAACACACAGTTAACTACTACGTTAGTAGGGAAACAAGTATGTACGCATGTTTCCTTGATCTTAGTCGCGCGTTTGACCTAGTGAGTCAGTTCGGGTTGTGCAGCAGTTCAAATTCCTAGGACACTTTCTGACGCACGACTTGAAGGATGACTATGACATTGAACTGGAAAGGCCGTTGCAGTAAGCTCGCGCGTAGAACCTCCAAGTGCAGCACAGATATAAAATACTTAATTTTAAGGCATATGTCAGTGTTTTTACACCTGTCAGCTGTAGGTCCATTTTAAACGCAGTTCGATGGGCACCATAAGGGCGTTTGTGCACTACCAGGAATTTTACCTTCCGGCATTCCGATTTTTTACGGTCCGGTGTTTCACGGAAAACCTAATGAATTAGCTTATGTAAATGCCGGACACTAAAATTACATATAGTGCACAAGCTAGTATTACGATTAATTGGCGTGCCATTCCGGGCAGTTAAAAATTGGATTGCCGGACGGTAAAATTCCTAGTAGTGCACAAACGCCCTAAGGTGCAGTACAAGCCTATCGGGAAAAAACTCATCATGGGGTAGGGGGTCGTGATAAGCGTGGGAACACTCCACCACGGCCCGAAAGGTCAAATTAAGGCCCGAGTGCGGCCGAAAGAAGGGTCCTGGGGCAAAATATGGCATGAACATTAATAATGCTCATAGGTTAGTTTACAGTTTCAATAAGCAGATGGCGCTTCAAAACAGGTCGGCAGGAAAGCTTGCGATGGGGCTCTTTACCCTTGTAAATATTAATTTACTCTTTGAGGTAAATACCAAAACCAACTGACTTATGTCAACAAGGTCAATTCTGCCAAATATCACGACACATCAAAGAGGTCATTTACATGCGGATCAAAGCAAATTCATGACAGACTGTTTGCATTCTATCTCAGTCTTGCTTGGATAAAGTAGCATACATTTGTCTTGCTCTTATCTGGTTAGTTTGGTTATTTTATAAAACATAGACTACAAACTCTATGGTATTTTTAATAGTGTTGGGAAATAATAAATATTTTCTGCTTTCTGATTTCTAGAGATGGGTAGTGGGTTAAAACCCGTTTCATCTACTTGGGCTAAAACCGATTAAAACCCAAATCACCCTGTTTCAACCCATTATAACTTATTTTCGCAAGTGAAAAAGTAAGTAAAGAAAAAGCTATATTGTTTAGTGTATATTTCGCAGGACCATCGTGAAATTTGGTCAGTCGCGAAATCCCTAGGCCTTCGAAGAGCCGGATAGTGCGAAATGCATCGATTTATTCGCACATTTCCCATAAATGCTAGGAAAACTGCGAATTTGTTAACTGCATAGACATAAATCCAGGAAAACTGCATATAAGGCGACACGCTCGTAGCCGCCGACGCACCTGCTACGACTTTTCAGTGGTTTAAGTCCCTCTACGCCGCTGTAGCTCAAGCATATTCCCAAAAAGGGTGACGTCAATTCCAAAGAGGGTTGACGTCAACACTCCCAAAGAAGGTTGACGTTAGGCATTCCCAAAGAGGGTTGACGTCTGGCATTCCCAAAGAGGGTTGACGTCATTTCCAAAGAGGGCACCGTTCCCATACGGTACCCTCGTGGTCAATTAGTGCTTCTAACATGGTGCTGGATTGGTTGTGTAGTACTTTGCAGGCCATTGCAGGCTGAACCACCTGACCAGCATATGCAACCTTTGCTGGAGACTAGAGAGGGGCTCGACTGCGACGAAGCCTTCCACTACTGCGATGAACAAGAGCTTACGAAGCGTCGCGAGTGCTGCTGTGCGCGAGCTACAGCGGCGTAGAGGGACTTAAACCACCGAAAAGTCGTAGCAGGTGCGTCGGCGGCTACGAGCGTGTCGCCTTATACGCTTTTTTCCTAGATTTACGTCTATGCAGTTAACGAATTCGCAGTTTTTCTAGTATTTATGGGAAATGTGCGAATAAATTGATGCATTTGGCACTTATCCGGCACTTTGCAAAGGGCCTAGGGATTTCGCGATGCTCCTGCGACATATATATCGTGTTGAAAATCACTTAACTTAGAAAATCCATACTTCCATACTAATATTATAAATGAGAAAGTGTGTTTGTTTGTTTGTTTATTCTTCCTTCACGTCACAATAGAGTTTTTTGAGGCTGGAGAGTGACATCGGCTACTTTTTATCCCGGAAAAACATATTTTTCCCATCGGAAAACAGATTTTTGTTTAGCATGAGAATACATTCATAGTACATACATAGATGAATATATAACACTATACTATAATAATAAAGTTTCTTGAGTATGAGTATTGTGGTATCGATGTGTCGTTTAGAATACGCAACTAATTGATCCCTATGAGTACGCGGGCGAAGCCGCGGGTAACAGCTAGTAATAAAATAATATAAAAGCACTGATTGTTTATGTTTGAGAACGAACGAAATCACTAGGTATCAGCTGTTAAATGAACATGGCGGCGACATTTTGATGAATCAGAAAGTGTGGTGATGATTTTACAGTTTTACTTCGTAATTATTGTAATATTCTAAGAAATACGTTTTACCTGTGATTCGTGTGTTATATATTTTGACGGATTGTAGGTACATAGCTAAATTGATTGTATTTTAGCGTTGTTTGTAGTGAACCTTTATAAAAACTTGGTGTACCTAGCGTTAATTTTTGCGAACTAACTATCTTTATCTTTAGAGGTAAAAGATATTTACGATGCAATAGTTTTTGTTTTGTGATGAATTTTGCCCAACACTTCGCTATATTGCTTTCCGAAAGTTCCCAGTTCCCAACACTTCGCTATCTTGCTTTCTGACATAAAATGCAAATGGAAAGCTATTTTATCTGACAGTAAAAATGTGTCAAAAATTATATCCTTACTCGGATATTTCATTCACATTTGATTGAATGATATCCATTTTTTGACTTATGATTTCGAACACCCACACATATGCAAAAACGATTTTAGTATACATTGAAAGTTACGAAGCATCTTATTTTTAGCTCAGTACTAAATAGTCAATGTATTCCTCCGTTAGCGCGTTTTTTCGTCGATAGCTAGAAACTTCCATATTGACATTACTGACATTACAAAGTGCATCGCAGATTCGAGGCCGAAAATCTACAAAGATTACGTCAGTATTTGTAACACGAGTAGAGTCCGTCCATGGAAGAATTTAGACGTGCAAGGAACAGACTGACTACTTTTTAGCACTATGCAGTTGACGTGAAGTTAGCTTTGACAGACATTTTATAATTCCATCCAACCTTCTATCTAGGCAAACAGCTTCCGGTATCGAAAACACCGCGTATATACATAATATAAATGTTGCCCTGCTACTTAGATCTTGTGATTGGAATGTCTCAACTCGTAACATGCTTGGTCTGCTTTATAATACAGTTGACTTTTTTCCTGTATGACACAATATATTCTGTAAGTTCTATTATTAGCTGCGTAAGAATCAAGCCGACATCTAAACATGCATGTGCCAGTCTCCAATTCCACCTTCATTTGTAGAGCGTGCGGAAAGTCATGTCGCTCCCGTATCGGCTTATACAGCCATGAAAAATCTTGCCTCAGACACTGAATAAATCGTCTGTCACAGACATATGAGGCCAATGAAGAATCTATCTGTAGAAATAAGATGTCAAAACCGCGAAAATTTTTAGCCGCCTGACTCAATTTTGAGATAAGAATCTCCTAACTTGTAACAAGTTTATCTATCCTTGTCTTGGAAACTTTTATTAAAATCTTCTGGCTAAATAAGAGACTGCAGTTTCTCTTTCGAGGCTAGGAGTCTGCTTCCATAATCTGCAATCTGTATCATTTTGCTGTCCGTCTATCCAGGTCTTGAGATTGGAATCTCTCAACTCGTAACAAGTTCGTCCAGCCTTATCTTGCAAACTTTTATTGACTTCTTGAACAGTAATTAGATGTAGGACTTGTACGTTCGCCCTGTAATCCAAACGAAGGTTTCAGAGGACCACATTGGCTTTATTCCAGATTTTGAAGTATCTTGTAACATGAAATTTGAAAGTTTGGATTCTTGTATGAAGGCGATCCTCACGTTTTTTCGGTGTTTTCTTGGATCTAGTTAAAATGCCACATAACACTCATAGTTGCGTCGAAATGGCGATTGTTACAGTCATGTCATGAACCGCAATATCGTCCGGTGCGTTTGCATTGATTGTCCCATGATTGTCCAAAAATGTGAAGTTCTACTTTAGGTATTTCTTCTGATGTTAGATATTTTTCACAGAAATGTCTAAATATGAAATAGAATAGCATCACCTCATATCTACCCGTGGCTGTCGAAAAACCGACTAAGGAATGAATCCAGGGAGTGTGCAGCAGCGTTCTCTGTAAATACAACACCTTGCACTGCGCTCGCCAATCTGCCTGCCAAGCGTGGTGAGTATGGCTGTTGAATTAGTGGATTGAAACTGCGGCTTTGCACTTTATAAACATGTTATTTTATTTTCTCAGCACCATTTCATACACAACAAAATCCACCATTTTTCAATACAGAAAGGCAATAGGCTAGAGACAATGTTGCCAGTGTCAATGTAGTAACTCAACACGCCTCCTTACATTTACACTGCAACATAACATTACAAACATCATCAAAAACAGTCTAGTAAAAATATACACATAACAGTCTTTACTGACAGTCTCTAATAACAAACTCTAATAAACTCTTATAACATTACATCTTGTTTTATTTTATTACTTCAATCTTAACATATCTCTGAATTTAAAGAATTTTATGTTTCCTAGCCCTTTGGTGAATATGTCTGCCAAATTATTTTCTGACTCTATCTTTACAATTTCAACATTTCCTTGTACAGTATTCTCGTGAACGTAATGATAGTGCACCTCAATATGTTTAGAGTTCTTTGTAAAGTTACCATACTTAGCAATAGCTATAGCACCTGAGTTATCTTCGTACACCTTAACTGGCTTACAAACGATATCAAAAGCATCCTCTAGTAGGCAAAGCAAGAAAATTATTTCTGTTACAGCTTCTGACAAAGCTATATACTCAGCAAATGTAGAAGACTTAGTTACACTGTTTTGTTTCTTTGACTTCCAATAAATAACATTACCAAAGAATCTAATAGCAAAACCTGTGGTAGACTTTCTGTCTATAGCATCTCCTGCCCAGTCAGCATCCACGAAGCAATCCATGACATCGCAATTACTCTTATAATACGTTAACTTAACATCTTTTGTCAAATACAAATACTTTAGAACTCGCAAAGCATATTTAAAATGTGTCTCATCATAACAGTTTTGAAATCTGCTCAAATAGTTAACACTGTAAGCTATATCCGGTCTAGTACCAGAACTAATGTATAAAAGTGCTCCTATCAAGTTTCTGTACTTTATATCTTCTCTTACATCTGACTGTGCCGCTTGTGTCAATTTTAGATTTATTTCCATAGGTGTCTTGTATAGTTTACTATTCTCAATCCTGTAACGTTTGGCTAAAGACTCAATGTACTTCTCCTGACTTAATGTTAGAACATTTTCTTCTCCATAATTATAGTTAATTTCGATACCTAAGTATGTTTTAATTATGCCCATATCTTTCATTATAAATGCCTCGCATAATTTCCTTTTAACGTCAGCAATGACCTCTTCGTTTTTGCAACAAATTAGTAAATCGTCAACAAATACTAGAACGTACACAGTGATACCCTTTTCTTTGACATATAAACAATAGTAATATTTGCTTCTATAAAACCCTATAGTTTTCATTACATCATTAAAACATTCATACCATGCTCTGGGACTTTCCTTTAGCCCATACAAAGCTTTGTTTAACCTATATACTCTATCTGTACCATCTTCATAACCTAGTGGCTGTTTCACATAAACTTCTGATAAAACTTTACCATTTAGAAAAGCGGTTTCTACGTCCATCTGATGAATGTTAAAGGAATTTTGACAACAATAGGACAATAACAATTTAAGAGTAGGCATTTTAGCTACTGGTGAATAGGTATCATCAATGCAATCGGTTTGTTGAAAACCTCTAACAACTAACCTGGCTTTATATTTATTCTCACTTTTCTTTTTGTAAATCCACTTAACATCAATTACGTCTTTGTCCTGGGACGGTCTTTCCACCAGTGTCCATGTCTTATTTTTTATTATGCTGTTTATTTCACTATCCATTGCTTCCTTCCATTTGTCCGACTCATCACAAGTAGTCGCCTCCTGAAAATTTTCTGGAACTAAAGCATCACACACATTAACAGTAATACAATAATACCCATATTCGTCATCGAAACGTCGTGGAGGTTTAGTTTGCCTCTTTGATCTCTTTTCCGCCACATTTCCATCATCATCTTTTAGCTCATTATCACTATTTGTTGCTTCTCTTGTACTTTCAGTTATTATTTTAGTTGTCATATCTTTTTGCTTCTCATTTCTGGGGACATCTACATTTTCGTTCATTCTTTCATCTCCTCTACTACTATCAGACTCCTTTTGTTCGCCTTTTTTCTCATTTCTTTCATCTGTATTTGTTTCTTGTCTTTCATCATTAAATCCGCATATATTTTGTCCTTCTTCTATAAAATCGCAGTGTCTTGCAACAATAATCTTGTTGTTTATTAATACTCTGTAACCAGTCTCCGTATATCCTAGTAGAGATCCTAGTTCAGCTTTTTTGTCCCATTTAGATCTTCGCCGTACCTCTGGTACCCTTACAAATACCTTGCTGCCATACATTTTCAAGTTCTTTACCGATGGCTTCTTTCCAAAGAATATTTCATATGGTGTTTTCCTCTCTATGGTGTTAGTCAGTGTTCGGTTTCTCAGATATGCCGCTGTTTTAATCGCTTCTGGCCAAAATCTTCTGTCAACTTTTGCTTCGGCCAACAAACATCTGCCCATATCCATCAATGAGCGGTTATACCTTTCAGCAGTTCCGTTTAACTCGTGTACATAGGGTGGACACGGTTCGATTATTATACCTTTTTCTCTTGCAAATTGGAACACTCTATTATTTATATACTCCTTCCCATTGTCACATCGCAGCCTCTTTATCATTTTACCTGTAAGATTTTCCACCTCATTTATATATTGTACAAAACAGTCATACACTTCGTCTTTTGACCTTATGCAGCAGACTTTCACCAACTTGCTGTAATCATCAATAAATGTCAAGAAGTATCTTTCACCAGAATGACCTGCTGTTTGATGTGGCCCATTCAGATCCGTGTGCACAATTTCCAATATATCTTCGGCTCTTGTTCTGTTATTTTGAAACGGTAAGTTATGCATTTTGTTCTCAATACATATGGCACACTTCAGGTATTCCCTCTCAACCTCTTTAGGTAATCCGTCAAGTAACTCATTTCTGCACATAAGCTGTAAGTTATTAAAATTTATATGTCCTAATGTTCTGTGTAGTTTTTCCTTCATCGTCATATCAATTTTGTTATAATTTGCTTGCACATTCTTTTGGTCTACAAAGCTTTTCATTTTGTACAGTCTTTCATCTTTAACTGCAACAGCTATTATATCTCCATTGGGGTTGTAAATCTCTGACAATCTCCCAATAGCTCAATAGATTTGCTTTCATCTCTTTTACGTAAAATACATTTTTCAGTAGTACTTGACTTTTCTCCATAAACAGGAAGTATGTGTTGATAGTACCAACTTTTGTTGCTTCTAGAATTGCCCCATCACCAACTTTTACTTTTACGGGATTCTTAACAATATACAGCTTTCATAGTACTCATCTGTGTTAATAATGTGGTCTGTACATCCACTGTCAAGCAACCAATCAATTTGTCCTCTCTTTGTCGTTTCTTTTTCACTTTCACTAGTATATATATTATTAGCGATACTGTATGGAAGCTGTTTGCTAGACCTGTGCTTCTTCCACGTCCTGTATTAATTTCGTCCTCTAGTTGAGTTCCTTGTATAATAGGATCCTCGTCCTCTATAGTTCGTATTAAACCCCGTCCTCGGTACATATTATTTCCGGAACGGCAGTTTCTTTGGATGTGCCCCGGCTTACCACAACCATAGCACTTATTTATAGGCCTGTCTGCCTTGAAGACATTTGCATTTGCACTCTCATTCGTGTTTAAATTTTCTGCCCATTTCACTTGGATTTTACTCTTTAAATAGTCTACAGTTCGTTCACTCTCGCTTAAAATGTCAATCAAATCACCAATATATGCATATTTCTCGGGTAGCGCCCTCAACATGTAATTCAGTTTTTCACTTTCGGATACGGTCGCTCCTGCCTGTTTTAGGTCGTTTACTGCCTTCTCAAAATCGTCAAAGAATTGGGTCAGGTTCGAGTAGTTCACTAGCTTTATACTCTCCAAGTTGTGCCTACTTACGATCTGCAGGGCTGTTGATGTTTTCAAGTACATCTGGTCAAATTTTTGCATGATGTCGTACGCAGTTTCCAACTCACATACGTACTCCAATTGCCTATTCGTGATTGCACTATAAATGTAGTTCGTTTTCGTTGCTTGGATGTCTAGTTCATCCCATTTTGCGTCGTCATCAGTAGACTTCTTTTTACGCGTAACTACTTCTTTGCATCCTTTATACTGTAGATATTTCAGCATCCGTATCTTCCAATGGCTATATTCAGCCCCATCGAAAATTTGCATATTTATTTCACTATTTTTTGACGCCATCGTTTTTCATTTATTTTCTTGTTATTTTTCTCAATCACTTTTTACCATATATTTTCATTCATATTTATTTATTTATTTCGTAGATTATTTCGCGCTCGGCTACCATGTTGAATTAGTGGATTGAAACTGCGGCTTTGCACTTTATAAACATGTTATTTTATTTTCTCAGCACCATTTCATACACAACGAAATCCACCATTTTTCAATACAGAAAGGCAATAGGCTAGAGACAATGTTGCCAGTGTCAATGTAGTAACTCAACAATGGCAAATACCCCCTGTATAGTAATTAGAACTAAAGTCTCCATAAGAATGAACCACTCACGCTTGAGACGCACCGTTCGTTTGAATGTGCCGGCTTCTCGTACAAACTATAGACTGAATTCGTTCCTGCTCCGAGCATCTGCAGCTTTTAATGAACTTCCAGCGGATATTGATCTGTTCTGTACCAGCACTAACTCATTCAAAAAGAAATTCGCAAATGACTTCTTCCTTTGATTTACTATTTGTTTTCTAATCACATTTTTATTTTTCTTCATGTTTTTAACTAGTTATGTATTTGTTCTAATACCTTTCAACACTTAGCTCACCATTTTTTATTTGGCTACCTACAGGTGGAAACTTGTAATTGGCTATAAGTTTATATTGTTGTTTTGTTTTGCTGTAATTATGTAAGCTGTAAGTTTCCCAAAGAAACCAAAAATAAAAAATAAAATAAATAAAAAATAGGTCCAGCAGCGGATTGTTGTAGCTTTTATAGTAAGTAAATGAAGTGAAGGGGTCAAGAATTTATTAACCGGAAAAATATCTGTTTATGAAAATGGGATTGCTTAGTAAGTAGGTCTATAAATTAACTATGTAAATTGAGCATAGAGCAAAACTAACATAGTAACAGGGTTACAAACTTCGTAAACATTCCCAAATAATACAATTAAAACTTGCAAATCCAATTCAGTTATGATACAACCCAGAAAGCTCAACTATTATGATACGTAGCAACTGTTACTAACGAAATCAATCAGTTTAAAGTTTGGGTCCGTTCAAAGTTAAGGGGTGTGCTGCGAAAATAGTGCAACTTTACGAAAACCAATCTTTATTTTGCCTGAAAACATACCGTGTTATTACAAAAAAAGTTTGACATGGTTAAAGTCGAATGACAACGTCAAATCAGAATATATTTTTATTATTTAAAATTAATGCTTAAGTATTTATTGCATTTAAAATACTGTTTATTTCTATTATTGTATTTCTATTCGCAAGGTTATTCAAGAAAATAAATTAAAGAAGTTCTTTTTTTAAAGGTAAATAGGATTTTCATTTTTGAAAGTTACCTTATCTGGGCCCGGCTGCGACAATACAAACCCTGATGCAGTACAGACAGCCCCCTGTCTGTGCTGCATCAGGGTGTGTACATTAAAACATGCAACAAACCCTGATGCAGCACAGACAACTTATCAATATTTAGCCAATTCCAAAGTCGCAAAATGTCCAAAGTCGCAAAATGTCCTAAGTCACAAATGTCCTAAGTCGCAAATGTCCAAAGTCGCAAATGTCCAAAGTCGCAAATGTCCAAAGTCGCAAATGTCCAAAGTCGCAAATGTCCAAAGTCGCAAATGTCCTAAGTCGCAAAATGTCCTAAGTCGCAAATGTCCTAAGTCGCAAAATGTCCAAAGTCGCAAATTTCCAAAGTCGCAAAATGTCCAAAGTCGCAAAATGTCCAAAGTCGCAAAATGTCCTAAGTCGCAAAATGTCCTAAGTCGCAAAATGTCCTAAGTCGCAAAATGTCCAAAGTCGCATAATGTCCAAAGTCTCAAAATGTCAAAAGTCGCAAAATGTCCTAAGTCGCAAAATGTCCTAAGTCGCAAAATGTCCTAAGTCGCAAAATGTCCTAAGTCGCAAAATGTCCTAAGTCGCAAAATGTCCTAAGTCGCAAAATGTCCTATGTCGCAAAACGTCCTAAGTCGCAAAACGTCCTAAGTCGCAAAATGTCCTAAGTCGCAAAATGTCTAAGTCGCAAAATTTCCTAAGTCGCAAAATGTCCTAAGTCGCAAAATGTCCAAAGACGCAAAATGTCCAAAGTCGCAAAATGTCCAATGTCGCAAAATGTCCAAAGTCGCAAAATGTCCAAGTCGCAAAATGACCAAAGTCGCAAAATGTCCAAAGCCGCAAAATGTCCAAAGTCGCAAAATGTCCAAAGTCGCAATTTGGTACGAAACAAACAGTTTCTATAACAGTACGAAAATCCAGTTATTTTCGCCCTACAACGCACCGTTTTCGAGATAATTAGATTTTTAGTTTGCATTTGCTTTTTAAATCAAAAATCGTTACTTTGTTGAGATATGATCGCGGTTTTCTTTTCAACCCTCGGTCAAGTTATTTTATTTGGCCGTTATTGACATATTATCTTAAATGAACGCCTCTTTAGCGTCCGTCGCCTCCATAGCGTCCGACGCCTCCATAGCGTCTGATGATACTCCCGATCCACCAAAGTATTCAAAGCGTCTATAGCGTCCGACGCCTCCGTATCGTCCGACACGTTGTAACAGTTTGCCCTACCCTAGCCTGGCCTACTCTGAATCTCTAAACAACCTAACAGTATGACTGAAGCCTACAGCGCTCTGTAAACTTGCAGAATGGAAATAAAACCTGAAAACCCTAATTGTAATTAATCTTCTACTAATAACTATGGCGTGATCTTCTAGCAGTCAGGACCCTAGCCATGAAGCAACCCTGTATCTGAGTGAAGAAAGCCTACCAACCCTGATTCTAACTATCCAAAGCCAAACATCTTCAAAAAATTTTCAATTAGGTACTGATAAAGCCTATGAAGTCAAATCTCAAAATAAATTTCCCACATAAGTTCTATCCCTTAGTTAGCATCCTGTCTAGCTAAAACTCCTAGATTTTCCTTGGCCCTTTCTGTATAAAATCAAACGAATTCATTTTTCCCGCCATTTTAAATTTTACTATTCCCGCCATTTTGACGAAATCCTTTGACAAACAAGAACCTACCAAAAAGATTGCCAGTTTATTCCCCGCGCAAATGTAATATCAACACATCTCGATTCCCTACCATCCTTCCTAAAAGTCCTATGAACTTAAAAATCTATTTAAAATTCTATTCTGAATCAGAACCAATGAAATTACTTAATCCGATAATTTATACCATATTATTTTACTCAAAGCAAAAACCGGTAATTATTATTACGATTCATCCTCGCTCGACTTTACAGGCAACACTAACAAAATAATCTGTAATCTGTGGTATTGATTTGTTTGACGGATCAAAATGGACGAACCGTAAACACCACGCCCAAAGTAAGTATTAATTTCGTTTTCCTTGATTATTGTTGATAAATGATAAGTTTCCTACCTTAAAATCTATCTTGCTCGCACTAACAAATCGATTCCCCGAGTTTCGCAAAGATTTTTAGCCGAAAATAACCCGAATATTGTAAATATATTGTTCAATGAATTTTTATCAATTTCCTATCTTTTACAGAGACAACATGAGAAAACAAGCCTTCCCAAGGATTTAATAAAGAAATTTGAGCATGGACTGACCCGAGAATCAATAGAATAACTGGAATTTCGACCAAATCTAAAGGTAAACAAATCCCACTTTCAATGTATTAAATTCTACATTAAAAAGAGTTTATCTAACAATATCAGGTGTTTCCCAACTGTGACAAGGCAGCTAAACTCCTTCCCCAGCTTTAGACGTGGAATTTCTCAAAAAAAATGCTGAACCTTTTAGATAAAGTTCTCATATATCGAATATCATTTGCTAACTTCAAATTTTGACATTCTTTCTAGGTCTCGCAGTTAGTCGACCCCAGACTGTTCTACCACAATGACCCTGGACAACTTCAAAGATTTCTACCTTCGCTGCTGTATAAGGTAAAGCTATTTCATCGAAAATGGTGGATTTGACTAGAGATTTTCTAGTTCTTAATTAGTCTTATTAGATTAACATATTCTCAAAATGGCTTTGCAATAACCCAAACTACATAAATATACTTCTTTACTTCCAGCTAAAGGAAAAGACCCGCAGCTATTCAAAATGAAATATACTACCGGCCCGGTTGGAGAATATCAACTATGTCGCTGTGTTTCAAAGAACAATGATACACTCTGAAGGAACAAGGTAATTTAGGTTTAATATTATGTAATTTGGAACACACTACTCCCAGCTAGCCTGTATCTAGACAAGACCAGATTTCTTTAGTTACGTTGAATCCCATCTATAATCATAGTACTACAATCTTCCATAGATATTTTTTTATACCTTATAAATATTATTTTTCCTTACAGCAAGAGGATAAAGACGTCGTTAAAGCAAGATTCTACTTTAGGACATCAAGCCAAGAGATTTGAATCCCATTGAGACTTCCTGCCCTGCGAGTATGGTGTATTAATAATATTGTAATACTGTTGTGAAATGCTACTCAAACAAATAACCGACCTCAAATTGAGATCGGAGAAGTCCAACCGCCTTATAACCCCTCGACTTCTTTCCTTACCACTCCAGGATTTAGTGATAAAAGCCAAAAAATGCATAAATTTTGCATAAAACCGGAAATTTGGAATTTTGAAAAGAATTTACTACTGAGTCAGCAATTCACAGCAGTAGTTTTCGGACAAAATTAGGTATTTATTTACAACCTTCCAGTCTGTACTTTTGACTGCTTTTACAATGTTCCAGTCTATATTTTTGACTGACAAAATGTCATGTATAAGACATTAGACGAACATAGTGTGCAAAAGAGAAGAAAATGATTTATGGAAACTCAGTAAGATAGAAAAGAATAGCGAACCTTATGTCACTGTAGCCTGTTTTGTATGACAGATCGTCCTAATTCAACCCGCTGGTTTTTACCTGTACATTATTTTGGTGTATTTTTCAGAAATCCTGACTTATTTTTAATAATTTGTTTAGTGTGCAATGATGGTTATGAATTCAGGATGCGAATTTGGTGCGAATCTTCACATCTACCCGGAAAACTGCACATTTTACAGGTAAATTCTCAGAAAGTCGTCACTGGGATTACACGTGAATTTTTTGTTTAAATGTGCCTTTTTTGTAAGTACAATAATAAAATACGCAATTTCTTATATTTCCTTTCGTATTTTACATATGTAAAAGTGTATTAGTTAGTGATTTTCATAATATTTGGGGATAAAATAATTTCGCATTTATGCCAGGGATTGACTGCAATTTATCGACCAAGTTATCGATAGTTACCTAGAGGTACCTTACATACTTTGAATGATGTAACAACAAAAAATATGCAAATTTTAAAGATTCGCTAAATAGTTACTTGAACAATTCAGACTTTTTTTTAACAAATACATATAACATTCTTTTTAACTACCTACATCCAACAGATTCACTTTAGATCCAGTTATTAGAGATTAACTCGGTGACTCATACGAAATATTTATTAATATAAGAATTTTTCCTGAAATAAAAATTTCTTATTATGTACCTAACTTATTTGAAACCTAACAAACGAGATAGTCGTCGCGTTTCGACGTGCTAGAAGTCGTTCGCACCCCTCCGGTGGCGTGGTTTCGCCCTTCCCCCATTCCGCCACCACCGCAGGTAGCCGGCAGGTAGCCGGCGCGTAGCGGGGAGCGTGCGCCTGGGGGCCGCCGGTGAGCCGCTCGGATCAGTTGCTCTCATTCACCATGCAGCGCTAAATTAGGTTTCAAATAAGTTAGGTACATAATAAGAAATTTTTATTTCAGGAAAAATTCTTATATTATGTAGCCTGAACTTATTTGAAACCTAACAAATGAGAGATTTGTTTATTATCGCATGGTGGCGGAAGCGAAATACGCCAACTGTGATTAAATCAGAAGTATTGTAAAGGTGACTTTTAGGAAAAAATTACATTATATCATAAGAAAACTTTATTGTTTGGCACACAAATTGGAGGGAAAAATTCAAGCAAAATCAACTTGTAACTAATCCAATCCTAGTGATTGAATGATAACTTACTAAATGATTGTTTACATTGCATAGTAATGTACTTAAATAATAGCATATGTATACTATTACGTTTATATATATATATTTATATATGGATGTAATTATAATTAATTCCTGATAGGACGAAATGAAGAAGCTACCGATGGCACATCTAAGTTAGACCGAGCAATGGGTCGCGCATAGTGACGTAGGAGCGTGTTAGGGCTTAACCAATTACCCCTCTCTAGGATATCTTGGACTGGTATTTGATCTAGCCAATTGAGTGACGCCACCGCTGATCTAGTTGACCCAGGAGAAGCCTGAATTCCGGCACTTTTCAAAATAGTTCGAACCCAACCGCCAATGACGGTACGGCTGGCAGGCTTAGGATCACCGATGGTAGTAATGAAAAGCGGATCCAAACTACCACGACGAGCAGCCGATACCTCGAGAAGCTTTTTGATCCAAAATACTGGATCGATGTTGGTTTGTAGGCCAGAAGTCAGCTGCCAACCGGATTGTTTATGGGACAATGAATCTGTTTTAGAACCAAATAGCGGCCAAAGAGTTATTTGATCATCCTGAACCAGACAGTTTTCGGGGGCAGTTGATAATAAAGTCAAATCATGTATTCTTCGGCCTGAAGCAAGGAGTAACAGAATTGCGCATCTTCGAGAGACATCGAATAAGCTGCTGAGATCAGGGTCGTTTTCCAAGAGCCAATCCACAACCACTTGAGGATTCCATACAGGTACTCTTGTGGGTCTTCTATTTTGACAAGATTTATTTGCAATGCCCCGTAGAGCTTGACGGACAAGCACATGATTGCCTATTTTAGATTCTGCATCTGGTTGACAAAAATTTGAAACCACTGTCTTGTGCACAAGGATGGTTTTGTAACTAAGGCCTGAAGTTTGGTGTAAGAAAATAAGGTACTTTGCCAGGCAGTCACCACCTGGATTCTTTATGTTAATATTATTCGAGGCACACCAACTAGACCATTTTTCCCATGCTGACTTATACGTTTTGAGAGTCGATGGACGCCAACTAGATTCGATTAACTCTCTTTGTTGGGGAGACCAATTTCTTAGGAGGTCATCCCACCCCGAGTTAACCATGCCTCCAACACTAACGAATCCACTTGAGGTGGAGGGCTCATCGTCCTGGTGTCTATTAGGCAATTTTTCAGGTCCCAAATCGTGAATGGAGGACATAGTGCTCGAGCTTTCAGGTCGGATCTCCAAAATACGTTGTTCCACCTGGGGCAAATCACTATGTAAGTGCCCCGTGCCTGATTCAGCCAAGCCAGTACTTTGTGCATAAGACTGGGTGGAGGAAATACCCACGCCAATTGAAAGTCCCATGTCTTGCTGAATGCATCTGCGAACGCAGCTTGTTGGTCCCTCAGGTCTCTCGAAACATACGTTTGTACTACATGGGCTTGCTCGGACGCAAACAGGTCTATTACTGGGATTCCCCATTTGTGGAAGATCTTCTCGCAAGCTTGGGGAAGAAGAGACCATTCTGGAGGACTTTTCCCTCTCGATAGGCTGTCTGCTATCCCGTTCAGAGGTCCCGGTATGTAATTCGTTATTATGTGAATTTCGTTGGCCGAAAGAATTTCGTAAATCTGCCGAGTGAGTTCCATCAGTTTTATCGAACGAGTTCCACCCTGGTTTCGAAGGTAAGCCAGGGCCGTGCAATTGTCGCTCTGGATAGATACGGTTTTGTGCTTGAAAAGAGAAGCCATTTTCTGCAGTACCAAGTAGATCACAAGCAACTCCTTCAAGTTCGCATGAAGAGTTTGTTCGTTCCGAGTCCATGGACCCTGAAGATACCTCTCGTCTACGTAAGCGCCCCATCCTATCCCTGATGCGTCTGTAATGATGTAATGTGAAGCTGGAGCAGGCCAAATTAGGCTTCTGCTTTGGTAATTTTGAAACCACCAGGTTAGATCGAGTAGGGCAAGTTCCGATGGAGCTGCTGGAGTTTCGGTTTTCACTACCTCTTGCATTTGCTTGAGGACGTTCCTGTGATGAAGCCTGCCGTAAGGTACAACGAAGCTCGCGAAATTCAGCCAATCTACTGTCCTTTGAAGATCGAGAACTGTCCATTGTTTCGAGTGCGTTATCCTCAGAAGAAGACGACGTAGAGTCGAAAGTTTCTTGGTAGGCAAGCACTTTTCGTTGCGGCACGTATTCCAAACGATCCCTAAAAACTCTATTTGTTGAGTAGGTGTCCTTGACGACTTTTTCTCGTTTATTACCCAGCCGAGGGTTCGAAGAAGGGTAGTGGCCAGACGTGCTTGGTGTGCTAGCATCTGAGGGCATTGATTGACCAGGAGAAAGTCGTCCAGGTACACAAGGATACGAAGACCATCCTCCCGTAGTTTTTGGGCAACCCAATTTGTCAGTGTCGCAAATGTCTTGGGAGCACTGGACAGGCCGAAAGGCAGACACGTCATTTGTAGAATTCGTTGACCGAATGCAATTCTTAGGAAACGCCTGTGACTGGGTGCTATTGGAACATGGAAATAAGCCTGGCTGAGGTCTATCTTTAGCATCCAGTCTCCTGGTTGCAAAAATTGAGGAACTTTGTACATATTGACAAGTCGAAATTTCTTTGGCTTGATGAAACGATTGAGGTTCTTCAGATTTAGGATAGGTCTGTTCGAACCGTCTTGTTTTTTCGTGAGAAACATTGAAGATAAGAAGCCTGCGTTGTCCGGGGCTTTTTCCAGTACGGACTGGTCTATCATTTTTTGTATTTCTGCGGTCATAGCTTTGGAAACTTGTGCAGGGCAAAGGCTGGCATGTAACCTCGCTAGAGGCGGCTTCTCCACAAACGGAATGCAATATCCTTTTATTATTTGAAGAATGTGAGAAGGAGCATCCCGCTTTTGCCATTCTTGGTAGTACATCTGCAGCTGCCCCGCACGAAAACCCTGAGAATAGTCAATTTCTCCTGTTTCGGGTAGAGGTATCATCTTTTCTACCCTGTTTGTTTCTCGTGGATGGCTGAGAGCGCTTTCCAGACGAGATTTTGTTCCTGTCAGCAAGATTTTGTGGTTTGTAATTGCTGACAGGACCGGGTTTGCGAAAAGACACCGCAGGGTCAGTGGACCGCTTTGGTGCTGCCTGCCTACCCTCTGCGGGTAGGTACGGCCTTTGAAAACTTTGGAACCTCCACCGTTTTGTTACAGCTTCGCTGAAGTCCTTAGGCTCGAACAGATGCTTGAAGTAGGGGCACCTGTTTCAGGATCGTACGGTTAAACTTGTCCTTCACACCGGACAGGACTTCGTTCCTCCGTTGTTCGATAACTTCTGCCCGACGTCCACAAACTACTTGCAGAATATCCTTTGAAACCTCTCTAAACTTGCTGTTACTGGAGAAAATCTCTTGAACTTTCGTGTTAACTGATGCTGAAGTTAACTTTGTTTTGCTATCTGCACTCCAAGTTAAAAGATCCTTGATACTCGATTAAAGAGCCTCGCGCTGGTCGAGCAACATATTAGTAAGTGCCCCAAATGTTCTATCTAATAAGCGAAGGGAGTAAGGCTTCCTTTCGAAAGGAAGCAGCTCGTCATTCAGTTCAAGGTTAGTAAAAGCTGGTGAAGCAATATACTTTTTCTGAATATCTATGTATCGTACCTCCGACCACTCTGACGAACCGAAATGCTGCAACTTCGTGAGGTATTTCACCCTTGCTTCATCAGCTTTTTTAATATTTTCTGTGACAGTAGTATCGAAACCTTCAAAATCTATAGAGAATGCGGGTGGCGAGTCCACAATCTCAGAAGAAATTGAAGCCGAGTCGTCATTAGATGTGCCTGGCGTTATATTTTCAGATTGAGTCTGAGAGCAATTACCAATGCTATTAGCAATAAAAGATCGTTAATCACTTATCTGTTGTTGCAAGAACATGAAATGGTCCAGCGAAGAACTGCGATCAGAATTCTCCTGAGGACAGGGCCGTTTCGGTGGTGGTGGATGCTCGTTGCTGGCTGCAGAAGGCCCTGGCTCTGCCTCCTCTTCCACTGGCAATCTTCTCCGCAATGAACGTCTCGGCATTCTTATAATTTCCTCATCAGAGTCCATAGCTTTCTGCAAGATGTTCAAAATTTTAATCAAAACGAACTTTAACAAAGTTATATTTAATTAGCCGAGACTTGTGGCAACAAAAACAGCGTAAGAGATTTTTTACAAAATTTTCTTTTGAAAGTAAACATTATTTTCCCAAAAAATATCAAGCAAATAAAACAAAATTCACTTACCAAGGCACGGACTTTATTAAAAAGTCACTCACCACTCAAAACACGCACACACAAACCACTGCGTGTAAAACTGAAAATAATTTCACTTTATATTTTTCAAAATGGATTTTCCTTTTTGCGAACGACTAGCCACTGCGAAGCGCAAACGCCAACTGATCCGAGCGGCTCACCGGCGGCCCCAGGCGCACGCCTCGCTACGCGCCGGCTACCTGCCGGCTACCTGCGGTGGTGGCGGAATGGGGGAAGGGCGAAACCACGCCACCGGAGGGGTGCGAACGACTTCTAGCACGTCGAAACGCGACGACTATCTCGTTTGTTAGGTTTCAAATAAGTTCAGGCTACATAATATTATTTTCAGGGTCTTATTAATGAGAGATTCGACGTGAGATGTGAGAGACCGCAACGCTCGAAACCGTTTCAATATAAAATATATGAAACAGGAGAGACGCCGTCTACATGTAAGACGTGCATTGCATCGATGACCACCGGCGATCACTTGTCTGACAGATGTCATTCTATTTCTCGTTTCGCACGTCTTATTTGTGAAGATAGCGCCTATTGACCAGAATTCTTACGAACAACCTTCTCAGCAAATTCTATAAAAAAACCTACGTAGGAAATACGCTGACTGCAAAAAAGGAAATGACCCGCCGCAGCGAAGAAAGCATTATGTCAACATTTCAATTGAACAAGTAAATAAAGTTGAAATCTTCATACCATTTTTATTTGAAATTATCGATAACCCTCCAAATTGAATAATGTACATCACTAGCTGAGGTAAGCGCGCCAAAACCAAAATTGGTCACGCGAGATCGAGCTGTCAGTTGGTCTATAAACGCTAGTTTATATATATAAGTCTATGGTATAAGATAAACTTTATGTCAAAAAGGATAATGGTGAAATTAACCCACTTAATGATAGCATTCTATTTTATTTTTTAGAATAGCTATAGAGGCACTGAGTTCTGGGCTTAAGTTTAATTAATTTCAACATTTTCATTCAAGTAAGCATCTGAATCTTAACTTACAAGAACTAATAGCAATAATACCTTTTATCTTTTGTACTATGCAAATAATCCTATTAATTTATAAATTGCTGTAGAACCAGAAGGCTGATAATAAATATTAAAATTGTTTGGGATAAAAGTAAATACATAGATATATTTTGTTTCCAAACTATTTAATATAGTATCATAAAACAGATATTCCATCTTATGGGAATTTTCAATATTATTGCAAACTTTAATAAAATCAGATTTTGTTTCATCTATTTGTAAAATTGTATTTATTCAAAACCCATTCAGTAAACTGGCACTTTAGTAAATGTTTTGTTACACCAGAACTGAAAGTCATGTAGATTTGTATAAACTCTAGATTTTCTGTGTAGATTTAATTATCCAAAACTATTTTACCAAACTGCTTAAGCTTTATATAATAAAAACCTCTTGAAACTTTTGACTGTATTGTAAAAATAAACTTCCCAAAGAAAAGCCTGTTATAATCTGCGCTTTTCTCAAAATATCTTATTGTTAAATGTTTTGACTGTATTTCTTACTTTGTATCTGAATAAATATTATTCAAGACATAAAACCCTGGTTTGTATTTAAAATTCCCTTTCTTGGCTAAAAGCAAAACTAAGAAGATTATTTGATGTTCAATCGCAGCTTCCCCAGAATACAACAGATGGCGCTACTTTCTACGCAACTGAATCGGTAATTCTTCCCGTCTACTCCAGATGGCGCTAGGAGTATTTTTTTATTGAAATTGCTTGAATGCTTGAACTGATTATGGTAAGATTTGATAGTTTCAGTCTTAAAAAATAAATATGTTTCTTAGTTAATTGACTCAACTTAAAGCTAGCAAGTCCCCCTTAGCTCCCAATTCCATTAAAATATTACTTTCCTAAAAACTTCACATCATAATATTTCTACGCAAAACTTCCCAGAATTTTACCCGCCAATTTTAAAACTTTTCTTCAAAATTTGACTCTACTTCTGTAAAAACCGTAATCCCACGCTTGATTTGTAGTTTATTGCGTTATTCTATGCTCTACAATTCTTCTAATCTACAAAATTGATGTCATAAAATGTCTGTCGGTATGTTGGCGTCCAAAATTGCCAATCGAAGTGCAGATGATCGGCCCTATTCTAAAAAGGAGTACGAACTGACTAGGTTCGGTTTCTCCTACTTAGTAACCCTAGAGTCACCCTAAGGAAATCACTGATCCTTTGGGTAGCCTTGTAGACTAATTCGAAGGGGTAGGAGTGATTTCGGAGGACGGAGACTGTCTCGAGCCATGAACCCGCGGAAGTTGGAAACTCCACACAAGTTCATGAAAACCCAAAACGTGAAGGATAATCGGTGTTTTGTAAATGGAAACCGAAAACACCCCTCGATAAATCCTTCAAAATCGAGGCCTACTAAACCTAAATGTTCAAACACACGTTTCCAAGGTTTATTGTCACCGTTATACGCAAACCCAGGAACAATGTATCTGATTCCTAAAATAAACACGTTCCATCCCAGAAATTATTGTGAAATCCACTTTGATCTGGCCTTCCAGAAAGAAAACGAGGATTTGCATCCAGTCTCCTCACTTGGAATAGCCTAATCTAGTAGATCCTCAATAATATTTACAGCACAAAAAGGAAATATTGCAGACTAGCTGCGTCTGGCTTCTTGAGAAACATTGACTGTCGTCCAATATTCATTCAAGGCTAGCCAGACTAAGAGAAAACTGCAAACTTCATGTAGTTCAATCGATCAGATTTTCTAATCCTAGCAAGACACAAGGATTTGCATCCAGTGCCCCCTAGGAATAGCCTGACCAAAGAACAACGCAAAGCTGTTTCCCATTGCTATATCAAATAATTAAAGGTAAGAAAAACCGACCCAAAATCCCAAGCTAAAGGCACGTGTTTATCGAGAGAGAGCTAAAGCTAGAACCCAGATCACTTATATATATGTCCCTAAAGGGACAGATAGGAGACGCTCAATATAAAGGTGCTACCATATAGAATCCCAGGATTTTTTTTAATTAAAAACTACTAGTGAAGATAACATATACAGAATCTGTATATTACTACGTCTGTTTAGAAAAACCGTTCAGAAATATGATAGGTATATGTACCCCTTGGTTATACTCTTTTGTAGTACGGTCACTGATACAAGGCCATATTGGACAGCTGTTAAATATGGCCTATCTGAATGACAGTACTATAGTACCCTTTACTGTACTGCAAATACATTTTTTCTTAGTTTCGATTAAATAAAAAGAAAATAAACATACCCATTTTTATCATAATTTTATTCATTCTTCAAAACATCTTCAAAACAAATGTATAAAATTTTCGAATTAACAAACAATATTTACAAAATAAGCATGAATTGATGGTAAAGGAAGTATCTAACACTAAGCTCACGTTATCATCATGAACATATTTATGAGTACCTAAAGGCAACTGAACCCTAGAGGTTTATTATAGCGTGCAATACAAATCTTAAGTAACTGGAGAATACACTGTTCTTACGTAATTCACTGGTTTGTAGTGTTCCCGTGCGTGCATGCAAACAGGTCTATCTTAGGTGCCTGATTTGCTGGTCGTGGCTCGCGGGCAGCGATGAGGTGCTGCTGTCCCCAACTTTCACTTCCCACAACACCTTTTCAGTGGATAAAGTGGCTAACATATTGTAACACAAACACTGCCTGTACAACAAAATATTGCTGTGCTCTTTGCTTTATCCGTGGCAATTCTGTCCGTTGAAATCACGAAGAACTCACTTGATACAACTTCCGAATAACTTGTTTGCTTAGAACTGAAGTTAAATATAATAAAACTTGAGATTAATAATAAAAAGAATAAAATTATGGAATAAAACAATAAATTAAATAACTGACGCTTTGACTTGACGTTGACAAAGACAACTGGCGTGATAGTCCACAAACTAAAAAATAAGTTTGTACATAAATAGGTTTGTTTGATTTGTTTTATATTTTGATCAAAACTTCTTGAAAAGTAGTAAAGTTTTCTTTTTTGAAAGATAAGAAATGGCCGTCGTAAAAATCATCTGTTTGATAGCTGTTATCTGTGGTTTAATCTATGGGTTTAATAAGGAATATGTCATTATATTGGCGTTTCCATAGTGTGAGCTAGAATGAATCGCATTTCCCAAATGTATGGGCTTATATAGAGGTTCGATTCTTCAACTGCCGAACCCCAAATTCGAAATTTAAATTTCGAGCCCGCTGATCTGTTGGCGCGTAGAGACTAAGACATCTCAACTATACAGCCATATTTCCCCTAAACTCCTATCTTTTAATATTGTGAAATAAGCAAAGGTTTTTGTCAGCTATCCAGCCTATATTTTCTTCATTCAAGCCCTTGCTTCAGCTGAAACGCCCACTACTCACCTCTATAAGAAATCATACTTTATTAAGCTAAAAATCTCTGACACCAGAGTTTTCCAGGCTGCTGATCCATCTGAGAAGTTCCCCTCAGAAGTCAATTCAACAGAATGACTGAAAATCTCTACAAAAGTGAGATTTATCAGTACAACGTCTAACGGTTCCGTAGCGTCGACGCATTAGTAGCTTCATATCTCATAAAAGTAACGATTTCTAATCGAACTACGAATGCAAACGTCCAATTATATCAAAAACTATTGTATTTTTTCATATATTTTATCGAAAAAGTTTGGTTGACAATCCTAATTTTAAAATCAGGACCATATTTGTGTACCCACAATCGTCCCACGACTTATTCTATCTCACACAGCGTCCAACGCCTTTATGCCGTCTGACGTCAACCCTCGCCATCCATAGCGTCCTCCATAGCGTCTGATAATACCCCCAATCCTCCATAGCGTTTAATGCGTCCATAGCGTTCGACGCCTACATAGCGTACGTCACCTCCGTAGCGTGCGACGCCTCCGTAGCATCATATCTCAATAAAGTAACTATTTCCAATATAAAAAACTAATGCAAACTAAAAGTCCAATTATCTCGATAACAGAGCGTCGTAGAGCAAAAATAACTAAATTTTCGTACTTTATTATCCCAGCCTAACATTTGGTTCCTATTTTTCAGAGCGTATGCTTATTTCCTTGGGCATGCTAATTTTGGTGCGCATGCTCATTTCTATGCGTATGCTCATGTCCATGCGCATGCTCATTTCTATTCGCATTATATTTTCAGTGCGCATACTAATTTCCATGCACATGCTAATATCCATGCGTATGTTAATTTTCACGCGCATGATAAATTCCATGCACATTCTCATTTCTACATATGCGCATATTATTTTCAGTGTGCATGCACATTTCCATGCGTATGCTAATTTCCATGCGCATGTTCATTTCGATGCGCATTTTATTTTCAGTGTGCATACTTATTTCCATTCGCATGTTATGCGCATACTAATTTCCCCACATGCTTATTTCAGTGCGCATGTTCATTTCCATGCGCATACTTATTTTCATGTGCATGCATATTTCAATGCGCATGCTCCTTTCGATGCGCATGCCTATTTCAATGCGCATGCTCATTTCCATGCGCATACTTATTTTCATGCGCATGGCTATTTCAGTGCGCATGCTCATTTTGACGCGCATGCTTAATTTCATGCGCATGCCTATTTCAGTGCGCACTGTGCATGCTCATTTCGATACGCATGCTTATTTTCATGCGCATGCCTATTTCAGTGCGCATGTTCATTTCGATGCGCGTGATTATTGCTGCGTATGCTCGTTTTCATGCGAATGCCTATTTCAGTGCGCATGCTTATTTTGATGCGCATGCTTATTTTCATGCGCGTGCCTATTTGTAGGAAATAAGACGCGACTTTGGCTACTAGATTAGTTTAATAATATTAGATTGGAAAAATATCAACAGCACGTAACAACCGGTGACTTGACACTGAACATCATAGAGTAAGCTTATAAAAAGTATTTGCGTCCATAGGCAATTTCCAACACCCTCCCCTGGACGCAAACCCTCAGCATTCACAAAGACATCATTCCTAAAACAAGGCAGCCACTTAGTCAAAGCATCTGTGACTTCTTAAATCGCACTGGTGGCCCTTTAGAAAACCATCTTGCTGCTGCACCCCGGAAATTCAAAATACGCCCTCTAAAAGAACTTCTGCTCTCGAGGTTGCATGCCTTTGCATCATTATCTCTTTCTGATAGACTGCGCTCTGTTTGGAATTCAACAGCATCGATAGCTAGACCATTATCAGCATGCGTATAATTTGTCAATTGACTTTCGTTGCTTTTCAGCTCTATCTCAGTCTTCTCAATACGTATGTTTACTTTTTGTTCTTCCTTATCTTCATTCTTATTACATTCATTTTTTAAACTTTCTTTTTCTGGTTTCCGGTTCTTCGTACTTTTTCTCTTTTTTAACTTCTTTCTTTTTTCAATTTCTGTGGAGGTTTCAGTAGGCAAGGGTAGACTTATCTCTTTCTCTTTTACTGACGTGATCCAGGCTTCTATTTTCGTTATCAGTCTATAAACACCATCAACAAGCTCTGCTTCAGCCACTTTTTTTCTTCTTGTATTTAGAAGGTAGCATCCAGTTGGATGAAAATCCACCCAGCTTTTATTTTTAAACACTGTACTTACCGACAGCAAACTGGTGGACAGCATTGGCACATACAGTACGTTTTTAATTTTTATTTTCACATGATTTCCATTTTCAGCTGGTACCTGAATGGTGACATTACCACAACTTTCTACATTCAGTCTTCTATCGTCACCAATGCGAACTGTGTTCACCGGTGGTGCGATTTCCTGCTCAAGCCATTCTCGGTGCATTGTCATGTGCATTGTGGCTCCGGAGTCTACGTACCAGTTTTCCGAGTCATTTATTTGTGCTGCTGAAAATGCTGCCACATACCCTTTATCTTTGTCACCTTCTTTCTTATTTTTACGGTACCAGCAATTCTTACCTAGGTGCCCATGCTTATTGCAAGCAAAACAACGGGGGCCCTTAGACGTAGACGGTTGCTGGTAGTTATTTTTCTCATGGGGATTCCTCTTACAATTTGCAAAGAAAGCAGCTGTTGATTCGTCGGACTTCTTTACTTCTTGTAGCAGTTTGGTCTTTATCAGGTCTGCGCTAATCTTCACCCCTGAGCTTTCTATCCCCATAATCATGGGCCTATATTCGTCCGGTAGGCCGGCTAGCATGAGTGTCCCGAGCCATTCGTCATTCACATCAAACTTAATGCTTCGGAGCTTGTGTGCTGATGACATAACTTTATTAACATTATTCTTCCGTGCTCACGCTGTTTTCTAACGTTGTATTTATTAAATCTTTTAGTAATCCGACTTTTCTGAGTAGCCCGGAGTCTTCAAAAGCTTTTGTTAAATTGTTCCATACCTCATGAGCTGATTTTGCATCCTGCACGTGAATGTATAGTTGTGGGTCGATCATAAGTATCAATTTGGCCTTCGCTTTCACGTCTTTTTTTGAGTCTTTTGACTCACCAGCCACTATCGACCACAACTCCTCGTGTTGCAAATACGCTTCCATAGCAAATTTCCAAGATGTGAAATTTTCTCTTCCCGTTAATTTTGGGATTGAAAACATGTTTGTTCCCATTTTGTATCGTTTCGGCAGCTGAAAGATGCCCTACTAATTTAGTTTTACTGACCGAAAAAAAATTAGGTTATAAAAATTTTATTTTACTGTTTTATTTATGGAAAATTTTATTGCTATTATTTAGGTATGGGGCGGCCCATAACCTGTAGGAAATACTCATTTCGATGCGCAAGCTTATTTTCAAGCGCGTGCCTATTTCAGTGCGCATGCTCGTTTCCATGCGCATGCTCGTTTCCATGCGCATGCTCGTTTCCATGCGCATGCTCGTTTCCATGCGCATACTCATTTCCATGCGCATGCTCGTTTCCATGCGCATACTCATTTCCATGCGCATGCTCGTTTCCATGCGCATGCTTGTTTCCATGCGCATGCTCGTTTCCATGCGCATACTCATTTCCATAAGCATTTGTATCCATTTTCATGCTCATCCTCATTTTCATGCTCATAAATAATAGAATTGTAAGGAGAAATGGTACGAGTGCTCTGTGTTGCATCAGGGTATGTATTTACGCGGCCCGGCTCGGTCATCCTAATTACAGACACCTATTCAAAACATCAACTGGACACAAAGTAAGTATTGGCTAGCGCAAATTCTCTATTTTGTGAACTGGACCAACCATGGCTGAGAACATAACGCACATCATGCTACTTTACATACATAGCTATGCGTCGGAAAAATGCGAATTTTTACCTTATTTTAAAAGAAAGACGGTTTATATCAAACGGTCTGACAGACGCATCCGCTAACGCTAACTGTGTATCGCACAACGTTGGGTTAACAGATTTGTCTGTCGAACCGTTTGATATAAACCGATTTTCTTTGAACGTAAGGTGGAAAAATTGCATTATCCTAACGCATGCGTAACGCAGCGCTAAGCTACGGAAGTTACGTGTGATCCCCGCCTAACCCCAAAAGTTTAACTTAATTTAATATACACAGAATCTGTATTGTATGTCACGTGAAACCAGTTAACACGTGATAATGCCAACTCGACCTGTCCCTTTTAAAAGAGACGGATATTACGTGGACACGTGCTGTACAGTTTATTTGACAACATATATATCTACCTACACATAACGCTTTTATCAAGGTAGGTAGAGCGTTAACCAACTTGTAAAGTTAGAACTGTTGGCAGTAGTCTGGGCACAACCTTTCTGTCTGTCAGTAGCAAAACGTCAGTGACATGACAGCACATTGAACCTATTAACTTTTTGGTTACAAAGTCAATACATTGTAACCAAAAAGTTAATATCAATATCTAGTGTTTAATTAAAACACCAAGTGTTCCAAAAAATTACTATCTTGTGGAAAAAATTCTACATAATAGTAAAACATTCACATTGAACCTGTATAACTTCTCATACATTTGACGTCTGTATCTAGCGAGCAACTGCTTACGCTTTGACAGTACGCTGTGGGCCCTTATGCGCACTATTGCTTAAAGTATAGCGATTTTGTATGGAAGGTCCAAAGACATTTTATTATAGACACGTTTCCTCCATACTGCTTGCACAAAAAAAATGGATCCTGAAATTCAGTGACATCACGTATGGCATGGCATATGTGTCATGTGCGCTCGCTAGGACAGCTGACTGATTTATTGGTCTCCAGGAGACCAATTTGAAGGCACAACTTTTTGCTCAGGTGGCGTATCTACAACTTAGAACCTACATATAATATCATTGGGAAGGTCCAAATTTTTTTTTCATATTACGACCCATGTTCCTTGGAAAAGTTATTCAGTTTCATGAGTACCTTGACCTCCTTTCGGCTTGTTATACCCTTTCCGTTACTCCTACTCTAAGGTACCTACACATGAAACCCTCGAGCCCCTTATTCGCCTCTTATGACACCCGAAGAAAGGAATGGGATGATCCGTGTAATACTATTCTAATCTCAGGCCATGAACCTGAACAACTTTCTTCATGGAACGTGTGGTAGTAAACAATTTTTGTTTTAATTTCCCTTACTAATTCTGATTGTGAAATATGTATGGGAGGGAAATTTCGAAAATTTTATCGGAAATTTTTTCTCGGTTCTTACCATTGGCTCCATATTAAAATTGTTTCGTTTCATGATCTGACAATGACTGCAAAGTTTTCGGTAAGTACACCGCCTCTTACACCCTGTATGTCTTGTCCCTTTAAAACAACAACATACCCTTATAATTTGCGATCTCACGCCATGTATCATTGGAAGCTATAATTTCCGTACCCTTGTCGTAAAGCACAAACAACCAATTAAACTCCTGTACGGAACCCACAAATTACTTCTGAGGACCTATTTTTGGGTGTAAATGGCTAACAACTTCGGCTATTTGTAATTTTGTATTGTTACATGATAATAAGCGGTTTCACCTAAAATTGTTATTTTTTTGCTAGCTTGTTTGTTATAGGGAAAATCTAAGGAAGTGGTACCTTGAACAACTACAGAAAGGAGTGACTAAGAGGTTAAAATAATGGATACAGCAAAAACTAGAAAATCAAGACCAATCAAGCTACCGTAGCATTCACCCGACCATTTTACTGCTGTGATGACGACGCTATGTTGGCTGACTGAACATATCTAAAACATAAATTAGTTTACTACTACTACTACTTGATGTCGCTAAATCGTCGCTTCGAGACGAGCATCAAGAAGTTGAAAAATTCACCAGTGTCCGCCAGGCGCACGTAGCTTAGTTGGCAGAGCAGTACTGTACTCCATGGTCGCGGGTTCAAGTCTCGGCGGTCACTAATGGTAGGCTTAAAAACTAAGCGGCAGCGACAACGACGCGCGTCGTTGTCGCTGTCAAATGACTGGTTTGTATGGGGAACCAGAAAGACCGAACGTCGGCGTCGTTGCGGCGCGCCACGACGCCGTCACGTTGACAGCGCGCTCAGTAGCTCAAGCTTTGTATGGGATGCGGTCGGGTTTTTCTACAAGACCGCAACGACAGCGACAACAACGCCGTCAAAATTTGACGGCGTCGTTGACACGCGTCGTTGTCGCGACGCTCGGGAAATAAGGGTACCATAACGAATTTTTCATTATTCTCATTTTCAATTTATGATAATTTCGTTTTCTTAAAGGAGAAATAAAATACCTACTCCGACCTACTCCCATATTTTGTTATGTGCTATAAAAACTTCGCCCCGTTACCAATTCTCCAAAGGCTGCGCATATAAAAATTCGAAGCCAAATATCCACAAATCCGGGACTCGGATAATTTACGAATTCGAAGGATAAAAATTATCCGCGAAGCGAAAACAAGGATAACTTGAATGTACGAAGGAATGAATGTTCGTTATTGCGCGGATTTTCCGTGTGTGCGCGAGGAAAGGCAAGATTGCGCTTGTCAAAGTTTGTGCTAAACTAATGTCAGTTGTACAGGGGGTCTGCAAATCGATGTGGAAAAGACATGCAGTCACTGACCTTTATATAGCTGCCCAGTTCTGCTGATGCGATGCATGGAGATGTAAAATTATATTTTAGGCGCTATACTCACATAACATCCGTTGGTGTGTTATTTTTGCGTAGAGCTATATCCGTTGCGTTTGAAAAACATGATTTTCCACCTTATTTTCTTACAAATACAGTTTATGTGAAAGTGTTTGACAGACGCTTCTCCGTTCCGTTAGCTCCAAAATAGCGCACAACGCTACATTGACGGAAGCACTTGTTAAAAAATTTGACATAAACCATATTTTTGTGAAATTAAGGTCGAAATTCGTATTGATGATGAAAATTGTATTGAGCTCGCTTTCTTATCATCATCTTCATCAGCTACATCTAAAAACAGCGAGCGATGTACCAAATGGTTTGATTAATTTTACTTGCACATAGCCTCGTAAGGCCCAGACATTTATGAGCTTTCTTTAGATAACGGCCCAAGATGCCTTTTAAAAGGTATGATTCACAAAGTGAAATGAACCTTATATGCACTAGCAATAAGGTTGCTTTATGATGTAAATCTTGCAAGGGCTTGGGTCTGAACCACTACAAAGCTACATACCTTTTAAAAGGCATCTGGGCCTTACGAGGATAGAGAAGTTTTTGTATAACCATCATGGTCCTCCCCCTATCAGAGGGTATTGCCATCGGTACTCACCACGCTTGGCAGGCGGATTGGTGAGCGCAGTTCAGCCTGGATGATTACACTTTAGTCGATTTTTACGACACCCACGGGTAGAATAGGGGTGGTGCTATTCTACGACGACACGGCAAGTTTCAGTATGAATTGGGTTAAATTCTCAATTTGTTTGAGAACCGGTGGCCTCCAAATTTTATGACTCGGAAACAAACGGGGCGTGTAATATTCTTGGTCGGGACAGTATTTGTTTTGCAGCACATTCTAATGTGAGTTTGTAGGTTATCTTAATTTTCTTACATAGACTCAAATGTTCAGAAAGCATTGATTGTCTTGCTTTGGCATTTCTCGAAAAGGGAAAATAGACCTATCTACCTAAATGTTAATAAAATGAATGTATTTGAATCCACATAATAACAAACCATGTTAAGTTTAAAATAAGATTGCCTACTTTTGTAATGGTCCTGCATTTGACTGGTCGCTGGCTTCGTTTATATAGGGTGAAATTTTACTAGGTGACCGATAGCGAAAACTCAGAACCGGTTGGTGATAAGGAACAACTTTCCCTAAGGAACATAGGTCGAAATATAAAAGATAATTTTGGACCTCCCATAGTAACTGAAATCAGCTGATCGACAAGTTTGTACGTATGTGAGGTGCAACAATTTTTTTTTTATTTTGACTTATGTTCCTTGGGGAAAGTTGTTGCTTATCACTAGCCGGTTTTGAGTTTTTGCTACCGGTCACTAGTACAATTTCACACTATATACCGCCTAGGCTACCTAAAAGCGTCCCGTAGTGACATTACAGAAACAAATACTATGTTGGTATCGCATTGTGTTTGTGTAATCGATCCTTTGTTTTCACTGTAATGCATTCAAGTGCTTTAAATTGCAAACAAATGCAATTGGAGTCGAACCAACTAGAGTAGAGATGCACTGTATTCAGCCATATTGTAGTTGGTGATTAGTCGTTGCATCATTTTGTTGGATTGTTATGGTAAATTAATTGCGCTAAAAATCAAGAGATGGCAGTACTTTTATTTTAAAACGCGATATCGTTGTGTTTTCCTAAAATACAGTTGAAATCGAAACCAATATTTTGTAGTCGACTAGTCGATGGTTAGTCGGTTGAATCGCCGATTAGTCGGCTGCTATTACGACATTGAATTTATGTAGCAATCATGTGTGTCATATATAGCATCGATAGCAGTCCACTGTTGTACTTAGGCCTAGACTCATGTGCAAGACGTCCCATTTGGGACGACTAAGAAATATTTAACACTGACTTAACAACTGGCACACTCACTCACAACACTGACTTATTAAAAAAAGTCACTTTAAAACGAGGTATGGAAGTGTAAACCATAGACTTATATATATCTACTGACAGCTCGATCTCGCGTGACCAATTTTGGTTTTGGCGCGCTTACCTCAGCTAGTGATGTACATTATTCAATTTGGAGGGTTATTGATAATTTCAAATAAAAATAGTATGAAGATTTCAAGTTTATTTATTTGTTCAATTGAAATGTTGACATAATGCTTTCTTTGCTACGGCGGGTCATTTTCTTTTTTGCAGTCAGCGTATTTCCTACGTAGGTTTCTTTATAGAATTTGCTGAGAAGGTTGTTCGTAAGAATCCTGGTCAATAGGCGCTATCTTCACAAATAAGACGTTCGAAACGAGAAATAGAATGACATCTGTCAGACAAGTGATCGCCGGTGGTGGTCATCGATGCAATGCACGTCTTACATGTATAGAATGCGTCTCTTCTGTTTCATATATTTTATATGGAAACGGTTTCACTCACATCTCACGTCGAATCTCTCATTAACACGACCCTGAAAATAATATTAATAAATATTTCGTATGAGTCACCGAGTTAATCTCTAATAACTGGATCTAAAGTGTATCTGTTGGATGTAGTTGAAAATAATGATAATGATGATGATAATATGTATTTGTAAAAAAATATGTCTGAATTTTTCAAGTAACTATTTAGCGAATCTTTAAAATTTGCATATTTTTTGTTGTTAATCATTCAAAGTATGTAAGGTACCTCTAGGTAACTATCGATAACTTAGTCGATAAATTGCAGTCAATCCCTGGCCTAAATGCGAAATTAATTTATCCTCAAATATTATGAAAATTACCAACTAATACACTTTAACATATTGAAAATACGAAAGGAAATATAAGGATTTGCGTATTTTATTATTTAACTTACACAAAAGGGCACATTTAAACAAAAAATTCACGTGTAATCCCAGTGACGACTTTCTGAGAATTTACCTGTGAAATGTACAGTTTTCCGTTTAAGTGTGAAGATTCGCACCAAATTCGCATCTTGAATACATAACCATCGTTGCACACTCAACAAATTATAAAAATAAATCAGGATTTTTGAAAAAAACACCAAAATAATGTACAGGTAAAAACCAGCGGGTTGAATTGGGACGATCTCCAACTTGTCGAATCCAACTTCTGCCGTCCCTCACTACCTCCAATGCAGAAACCTGATGGGTCGCTTGCCCACACCGCGGCAGAGAAAGCAAATTTATTTGCCGATCTGTTTGCGAGCAACTCTCGTATAGACGCTGGCTCGAAATATCCACACACCTTACCTCACTGTGATTCTTTGATGTCTGAGATCACAGTGCACAATAAAGAGGTCCGTAGAGCCCTTCGCAGTCTGGACGTGAACAAGGCCAGTGGTCCTGATGGCATACCAGCAAGATTGTTGAGGTATTGTGCGCCTGAGTTGTCTCCTGTACTGACACGCTTGTACCGCATCTCTCTCGTGTCAAAATTGTACCAAAATCTTGGAAGCTTGCCAATGTGCAACCTGTGCCCAAGAAGGGTAGCCGTGCCGACCCTAGCAACTATCGACCGATCGCCATCACTTCCGTACTCTGTAAGGTTATGGAAAGAGTTCTGAACTGCAAACTGCTTTCGTACCTCGAAGACAATGATCTTCTCAGTGATTGTCAATATGGCTTCCGCCGAGGGCGTTCCACGGGAGATCTTCTAGTGTACGTAACGCATTGCTGGGGCGAGGCCATTGAACACCACGGCGAAGCAATAGCAGTGTCGCTGGACATTTCAAAGGCCTTCGATAGGGTGTGGCATGCGAGTCTGTTGAGCAAGCTTCCAGCGTACGGCATACTCACTGGCTTCTGTAGCTGGGTGGCTGACTTCCTGAGTGAACGGTCGATCCGAGTGGTCATAGACGGCTGCTCCTCTGACCTCAAGGCTATTGACGCCGGAGTTCCTCAGGGTCTGTACTCTCCGCGACGCTTTTCCTACTGCACATCAATGACCTTCTATCTTCAGGAATTGTTGGGTACGCAGATGACAGTACTGTCACCGAGAAATATCTGTCCGGCGCAGGAGCCAGTGGTGATGAAATCCAAAGATTGAGAAAGGCTATGATTGAGCGTACGAGCCTGACGTTAAGTAACGTCTCCCAGTGGGGCGAAGACAATCTCGTCAGCTTCAATGCTTCAAAAACGCAGGCGTGTCTTTTCTCCGCAAAAAGAAGTCCTTTCACCTTTTCTCCTACTTTTCGGGGTACATCTGTTCCAGTGACCAACACTCTTCAACTCCTTGGCATGGAGTTGTCCTCTGACCTCAACTTCGGCACCACCATCGAGTCCAAGGCTCAAATTGCAGCTAGAAAGTTGGGCGTTCTGAATAAAGTCAAGCGGTACTTCACGCCTGAACAGCTTCTAACTCTTTATAAAGCTCAAGTCCGATCTTGCATGGAGTACTGCTGTCACCTTTGGGATGGCTCGGCTAAATATCAACTTGCTGCACTGGATTCGGTGGAACGCAGAGCCAAGAGATTAATAGGCGATAAAAAACTGGTGGCGACCAAGCTTCACAGCCTGGCTCACCGCCGCAAGGTTGCTTGCCTATCGGTCTTCTACAGATTGTACTTCGGAGAGTGTGCGCGTGAGCTGCATGAGCTCATACCACCGTCTCCTTTCTTCCATCGGACATCCAGACGCACGGCCGGCTACCATCCGTTCTTAGTTGATATACCCACATTACGCACTAAGCGCTTCAAATCATCTTTCATTATGCGCACGGCTAAAGGATGGAATTCCCTGCCTGCGTCTGTATTTCCGAGTGCATATAACCTGAATCTCTTTAAGTCTAGAGTGAATAGGCATCTTCTGGGCAAGCTCGCTCCACCGTAGATCCCATCTCTGCTCTAGGGTAAGATTGGGGTCAAGAGTAAGCCCATCATAGATAAAAAAAAAAAAAAAAAAAAAGATCTGTCATACAAAACAGGTTACAGTGACATAAGGTTCGCTATTCTTTTCTATCTTACTGAGTTTCCATAAATCATTTTCTTCTCTTTTGCACACTATGTTCGTCTAAACCTATTTTTATATAACATCTGTGTGATGACGTCTGACAGTCGTCAGTTGTTAAAAAACCAAATTTTAAATTACTTCTCGTGTTAGGTAAACAATTTGTAGAAAACTTTCTTTCCATCTTAGGCAGGATTTGAACCTACGACCTTCGGCTTTGACTACATTAAATCTGCAAAGAATGAATTAGTCGCTGGGAATTAGATGAAAAAAAATATCCCGGTAGATGGAGCCCATCCACGCGTTACTGGGCAAGATATACTTGCTTAATTCGTAGGCTAGATTAAAACCGCGGTAGCACAGTTGGTAGTGGCGTCGGCAGTACAGATGCCGAAGGTCACAAGTTCAAAGCAAACGTCGCTGAAGGTATTCGAAGCAATGACATGCTCAGCCAACTACTCGGTAAACCTGATTGATTAGTCGCCCATTTTTCTAGTCGGTGACTAGTTATTTTTTCAGTCAGTAGATCTAATTAGTCACACATTTTTGTAGTCGGCGACTAGTAATTTTTCTAGTCACTAGATTTAATTAGTCACACATTTTTGTAGTCGGCGGATTCAGCTGACTTTAAAACCATTAGTCGGTAGTGGACTAGTCAGTCAGAACCCCATTTACCAACAGAAAGACTAAGCTAATAACGGGATTACATCCTCCATACTTCGCTTTAAAGTGACTTTTTAAGCGGCATTTTGTAAACTTGATTTTCACGTAGAGTTCTCGCTTCGTTTGAAAAAGTATTTCTGAGGTATTTTGCAGAACGATAGAGGGTGGATGTACATTTTTCAAACTAGGAATAGTACAATCTGTAGGGATATTTCGCCTACAAAAGGTGGGGCGGATTATGTTTTTGCATAATCTTGTAAAGGTATCAAGGACAAATAAAACCCCAAGTTTTCGACCTCGAGACTCCCAGGCTCCAGCCGCCATCTTGAATTGAAAGGTCTAAAAACAGGTTTTTTGCGAATAACTTGTTAACAATTGATTTTATGACAAAAGTATGTATGAAAAGAATAAAGAAAATATTATTTCCTAAATTTCATTCATACAAATATACTAGCTAAGTCTAACAGATAAAAAGATATAGGCAAAAACAAACATATTTTTATTAAAAAGTTAAGTACACCGCACGAAATGGGGGTAGAAAGAAATATGAGTGAATTTTTCTATTTTTTTGATATGTTACGTATTAAGGTGTATTTAAAAAAATATGTGACGTGTGAACACTTTGCTTTCTATGTCTGGTTTTGGAGATTATGGCGTTTATGTGGACGACTTCCCATCATACAAATGTTAAGTCATTCATTCATCAAAAACTGTTAATTTTTACTTTTGAAACTTATAAACAGATTATTTTGCGTCATTTTTTCTATACAAAGATATCCTGGCTGGCTTATGGTTTCTATGATATTTCGCACAACGTCAATATTTTTGGGGAAAAAAATTGGTTAACCTGAGTTATATTTGAAATGAGTCGAGATTTATTTTTTTATTTTTTCATTCGATAAACGACATGACAGTAACAAAAAAAATATGAAATAAAAAAGCATTCTATGTCTAGTGTTTTTGTTATTCAAATTAAAAGTATATTTTGCTAGTCGTCTATACATACATTCAAACTCATATACCATAAAAACTAGATATACAATGTTTTTTTTCATTATTTTTTATTGACTTGTCATGTCGTTTATCATAAACGCCATTATCTCCGAAACTAGACATAGAAAATGTTCACCCGTCACATATTTTTTTAAATACACCATAATACGTAACTATTCTATCTATTATATTTCAGCCTATTGCAGTCCACTGCTGGACGTAGGCCTCCCCCAGGGAACGCCATAAGGCACGATCTCCCGTTTTTGCCATCCAGTCGCTACCAGCCGCCTTTTTTAAGTCATCGGTCCATCTGACCGGAGGGTGTCCAACGCTACGTTTGCCGAGGCGTGGCCTCCACTCGAGAACTCGCCTCCACCGTCCGTCGGTTCTACGACAAATGTGGCCAGCCCACTGCCACTTCAGCTTGCTACACTTCCAGACTATGTCCGTCACTTTGGTCTTCTTTCGGATGGCCTCATTCCGGACTTTATCCATTATAGAGATACCAAGCATAGACCTTTCCATAGCTCTCTGAGTGACATGTAGCCGGTGGGCCAGTTTTACTTCCGTTTTAGCTCCGTAGGTCATGACTGGTAGGACGCATTCATCGAACACCTTGGTCTTGAGGCATAGTGGCAAAGATGATTCGAGGATGTGACGCAGCTTTCCAAATGCTACCCAGCCAAGCTGCACTCTTCTGGTGATTTCAGCCTCAAAGTTGTCTCTTCCCATCTGCAAAGTTTGCCCAAGGTACACATATTTCTGAACCTTCGACGGAGACGGGCTCGGGATTATGTGTTGATTGAACATGATTGAGACTAGATAGCATTTTTTGCAGGTCCAGCAGCGATTCGGTCATTATGACTATGTCGTCGGCAAAGCGGAGATGCGTGAGATTTTTGCCGTTGACGTTGACGCCCAGTCCATCCCACTGTAGCGTTTTGAAGACATTCTCCAATGCGTTGGTGAAGAGTTTTGGGGATATAACGTCACCCTGTCTTACACCACGGAGCAGTTGGATGGGTCTTGTATTATGGTTTTGTACTTCAACGGACATCGTAGCCATTAGATAAAGGCTTCTCAGCGCCTCCACATACCGCCAGTTAACTTGACAGCGCTGCAAGGACTCCAAAACAGCCCAGGTTTCGATAGAGTCGTAGGCTTTTCGTAGTCCACAAAGCCATACACAGTGGTTGGTTGTACTCCTCTGTCTTCTGTATAACCTGCAGTATGGATGGTGGTCCACGGTACTGAAGCCCTTACGAAACCCGACCTGTTCCGGTGGCTGAAAGGCGTCAAATCTTGATGCCAGACGATTCGAGACGACTCTCGAGAACAGCTTATAGACGTGGCTCAGAAGTGTGATCGGCCTATAGTTTTTGAGAAGCGTTTTGTCTCCTTTTTTGGAAAACAATGCCACTACACCTCTGCTCCACGCCTTCGGGGTTGTCCCATTGGCTATTACAGAGTTGAAAAGCCTTTTCAGCTCCTCAGGGACAGGTTTTCTACCGGCCTTAAGTAGCTCAGAGGCCACTCCGTCTTCCCCGGGAGCCTTCCCATTCTTAAGCTGTCTGAGAGCCGCCCCGATTTCGTCTATATCTACGTCCGGGAGATCTTCTGTACAGTGGCGGGAGAGAGAACATATAAAAAAAAGAGAAATTCACGCATATTTTTTTCTACCCCCATTTTGTGCGGTGTACTTAACTTTTTAATAAAAATATGTTTTTGCCTATATCTTTTTACCTGTTAGACTTAGCTAGTATACATGTATGAATGAAATTTGGGAAATAATATTTTCTTTATTCTTTTCATACATACTTTTGTCATTAAATCAATTGTTAACAAGTTATTCGCAAAAAACCTGTTTTTAGAACTTTCAATTCAAGATGGCGGCTGGAGCCTGGGAGTCTCGAGGTCGAAAACTTGGGGTTTTATTTGTCCTTGATACCTTTACAAGATTATGCAAAAACATAATCCGCCCCACCTTTTGCGAATCAATATTTGCTATAGGTTCCCCACAGAATGGCCTAGAATGAGTCATGAAACAATTTTGCTTGACATTTGAATATCAAGTGTTTTTGCCTTATATTTCGGGTGTTTTTGTCTTAAATTTTCGCTTATTTTTGAATAAAGAAAGATTTTTGGCCATTGTACACTATTGGTTCGGGTTCAGGATGGCTCTTTTTAATAATTTCTCCTACCTACCTCTGTAATCTGTGCAGTAAAACAAAAAAGTGTTTATCAAATTCTTTATTGTCTTTTTACCTAAAAATACCTACATTAAACTTAAATTAAAGTACAGAATTCATTTCCTCTTAAACCAAACTGTCTTACAATGTTGCGTAAAACGTAAATCATGTAGCGGTAGACCAAAATAAACGCAACGCAAGTAAAATCGGTCACATGTACGGAACACGATACATTTTAAATCACGTTTTCCTCTTGAGTGCCTACTTTTAATGAAATATAAATTGGTACTTGGAAACACTTATTTAACGTGATAACGTTGCTCTCCATTTTAATCAAATGTTTCTCCACTTGAACAATGTATTTCAAAAGGTTCTATATTTCAAAATAAACAATGTTAAAGCACGGCCATATTTGATAGCTGTCAAGCCCATACTATAAGACATGTCAACAAAGAAAAATCTTTGATAGAGAAAAATATAGGTACCTTAATGATTTTGACAACTATCAAATATGGCCTATTCCAACCGCACAATAGAAAATCTTACTTCAAACCTATAAGTGTCTATGTTGAAACAGCTTTACATTTCCATTTAATTTAAATGGACCTAAATAAATGTCTCAGTCTAAGTTCGGTGATTTTCTCATCCAGCCAGGGTCTGAATGCAGAGACCTTGGCGTAGACTCCTGGGTATTGCGGTCTGGCACATCCAAGGCCCCAGGACACTACTCCAGCCAGCTTCCCATTGTAGACTAGAGGGCCGCCGCTGTCTCCCTAGAAAAGAAAAGGAATTTCAGAAAATAAGTATTGTTTTAAGGCTTAATTGTTAGATTGCAGAGACCCGGGCCGGAACGGGACGGAAGATGCGTTGCTCGAAGGCCGGGACATACGTATTAGATGCGGAGGTAAGCTCACCGAAGGAGTTTATTTTGTGGTGGGGACCTGAGGTTCGCTCTTTGCGCGTAGTTCGCTTACTTCATCTGGACCGCTTTCTTGAAGTAAACTGAACGACGCGCGCGGACAAACCATGCAACGCAGCCTTAACGCAGCGTTTATTCTAAAGGCTCCAGGAAAAATAGTCGAAGAAAAGCCGCTTGATCAGGTACACGAGTAAACTTAGCCTATCAGACTTCTCCTTCCTCCATTTGATTCGATTCTAGCGCTTTAGATAATTGAACCAGTGCTAAGCTACACCTACACGCATAGTTGCCTGTGGCTTTGATATGGTGATTGCGTGTGCAATACTAAGGTTAGGTCCACACGTAACGTCCATTGCTGCGTAAAATTGTGCAGCCCTAACGCATGCGTCTGTCAGATGCATTTCGAATTCCTAAGGGCGTTTGTCCACCGCCGCCGTCACCGTCACGTCACCGATAACGAGATGACGACGGCGCCAAAGTAGCGGTAGGTAGGCAATACATTTACTTAGCCGCGTATCCACCGCACATCTGTCACGTCGTCGTCATTTGATATTAAACTCGGCCCGAAATTATCTTGTTCTCGTTGACGTGACGGTGACGGCGACGGCGGACAATCGCCCTTACCTATACTAAAAACCGCAGTTAAAATCACGCAACGCAGAAACTTACGTAAAAATAGGGCAGCCCAAAAATTTTGCTTTTCAGTTATTCTTACGTCGGTTTTAAGGACGGGGGCGGGGAATTCAGTATGCTGACAATCAATGTTACTAACAAATCTGCATGGTAAATAAATATATATTTTTATCTTTTTCGTTTTCATTCATCTGATAGACGAATACCATAGCGCTGCGCTAAATACGGCAGCATCGGTTTTTACGGGTGAACCCCGCCTAAAGCAAGCAGGCAAGACGGACGATTAGACAGGTATTCACTTAGATTAGCCATAGATTGAGGTGTGATTCCGCATAGGAAAACAAGGACTTGTACTTTGGGGTATCTTTCCTTCTTATCGTAAAAACTATTGTACAAAAATACTACAGAATTATCTTCATATATGTTAGAGGGTTTTCCTGACAGTTACATTGATTTCGCTTCAGAATCCCTCATCAACCAACATCCATCCACTAAAGATAGGCGTCTTCTCTATTGCTTCACTCCTCACAATCCTGCCTGTGCCAATCTTACCCATTGAGACACGGTCGATTTGATGATGTCATCTGACCACTTTGCTGATAGCCTAACTACTGATATTTTTGATCCCCTTAACCACCACTCTGCGGTACATCGTCCGTCCTGTCTCCTGTCCATTTCGACCTTAATCTGGTGATTCGCTTACCTACATCTTCGACTTTAGTCCTACGTCGAATTTCGTCGTTTGGTACGCGATCAACGAGAATTTCTAACCCTATATAAAAGTCATTCTTTACCTGACAAGCATCCTTCCCTCCTTCAGGGGCACCAGCACAGAGCATGTTCTCAGTGACCTTGTACTGCAAGACACTGTACGACTTCTTGCAACTGTCGAAGCTGACCTTTGGCACCTTCACCATTTGCAAGGTGGACGGGAAGCTTGATCCTTCCTGTAAAGAAGAAGAATAGAATAATAATAGGTACTACATAGTTATGGCTGAAATATATAACTGTGGCTCAGTCACAGAATTTTGGATTGTTTCCTCTCAGCACATTATGTCCAATTCTCAATAGGTAGGTAGGTACGTTCTTTAATATTAAGTACCTTAAAGATTTTCCGCGCTAATTGTCATTTGTTTAATGTACCCATTAAAAATTGTGACTGAAGATGTGTAATTTTCAGACAAAAGGTGAACAAAAAACACAGATAAGCATATTCATGTAAAATGCTGGTAGGTAGTACCGATTTGCTAATACTTGGCAGAGCCCCGGAGGTTTCAATAGTCACAGTAGCTAAGTCGATGTCAAAATCAGCTGTTAATCAAATTTTATTTTAATTAGTGTTTTTATACGTTTTCTTGTTTATAAAACCCTGTGAAGTAGTGAAAGTGATAAGTTTATAATATATCGGATGCTGTCCGATACAAATTTGAGTGGAAATACTGTGATTTTCGACTGTCTGTCATAACAGACAAAGGATTTGAATCAAGATTTGAACGAGCAACGGATTATCCCCTGGGAGTATCGTTTCTTTGATAACTTTTATACGATTCACAATCAATTACCACATTAGTATCATATAATACCATAATACACGACAGCACAACTCACTTATTGTGGGAATTTACTACCTATACATAACACAGCCGCGTGAACTTGCCTCAGGTTACTTTTAACGAAGTATACTTGACGGGAAGGTCAACTGCCGCTCAGACAAGTTATTCAACAAACACTTTATACCTATAGGAACTCAAAATCTTACTTCTCCTGCTAGTTTCGTTTTAGTCTAGTCTAGTTCTTACAGTGTCTCAGATCGCTTGTCAATTTGGGAAGGGAAACTGATGACACTTGACCAGGTTATTTTACCTACATAAACATATCACATTGCTTAATTAGTTACAGTACCTACTCACTAGCTTGTGAGCAAGTGTATATTGTGTATTAAGTAGTGTTTTATATATTTCAGCTGAAGCAGCAGCATCAAAATGCCTACTGAAACACGTTCTATGGCTAAAGAACAAAAGTTACAAAGACTAATGATAGAAGTAAAGGACTATGAAGCTCAGGTTGACCGGCTGGTCGATGAAAGGAATAACTTAGAGTGTGACATGCGAATGTTAAAGTCGAGCAAGGATACGATTAACCTGAAACTCACAAATGCCTACTGTTTACTTGAGGAATCTAAGGCAGATATTGATCACAAACAAGCTCTCATTGACATCCTGCGAGCAGAGATCTCTAAGCTACAAGTTACTTCAGACCGGGTTGAACTTTTAGAACAACAGCTTCGTGAGGCACTAAGCAGCCTAAATATCTTACAAAATGAGAAGCAAAATACAGCTATAATTCAGTCACAATCACTCCACAATGAACTGTCATTTGCCCTACAAGAGGAGCTTTCTTTTGCAAATGTGACAAGTGATCAACGATTTACTCAATGGACTGCACAAACATCTACTATAAATGTACATAATCATCCAAGACCAAAGAGATCTCAGCAGATTAAGGCAAAATTACTAAGAGCTTTGAATGCAAATAGATTATTAAGGAGACAACACAAAAATAAATATAAGAAACAAAATAGTCAATTGAAACGAGTAGTATTATATCAGGAGATTGACTCACTCAAGGCAGCTTATTCAGCTTTATCTGAGCAGCATGAAGAAGCAATGACCAAGCTAAGCCAACAATCTTCTACATTTGCACCGCCAACAAATAAAAATTTAATCAAACAAAAATGCAATGAAATCATGGCCTTGCTACAAGATGATACAGACAAGAAACATTTGTCATTGCTAAGTGACACAGGAGACCCGTCTGAATTTTCATCAAATGACAGCGGGTCACCCAAGACTAAAAAGAAGAGAAACCGTCATTCATCAATGAAAAAGAAAACAGTGAAGGAGCACCAAGCTGTTTTAATACCACAACACTGCTCTCACCAATCTGCACGGTGCCCCCACCCCAGGAGGTTGACCTCAGTGGGGCTGTGGCACTGTGTATTGTCAGCAGTCACAGCGAGGTCAGCATGCTACGATGGATTTGGAGCCCAGTACTCCTAAATCACGAGTCGAGCAGTCTGGTAGCGCCGCGCAGGGACTACATAGCTTGGACGCGAGTGCACTCACCACGCCACCGCGCGCTCCACTGGACGTCCCGAGCGCCTCGCAGCCGTGCGCCCCGCGGCCCCCGCCGTGCGCATCGCAGCCATGCGCTCCGCACGCCCCGCTGTGCGCCCCTCGCCTCTCGCTGCGCCCGCCCCACCCTGTGCGCTCCGCACGCCCCGCCCCGCGCCCCGCACGCCTCGCCATGCGCCCAGCCGCCTTCGTGTGCGTGGTCAGGTCTGCTCACGCCGCGCGTCGCCGGGCAAGGAGCCCAGGCGCCGCTGGCGTTGCACACTAGCACGCCTACGCCGAGTACTCGTACCCAGCACGTTCAGCAGCTGCCCAAACCCGTGGACACTAATCTCGCTAAGACGGTCATCTTTAGTGACAGAATAGGAAAAGGTTTAGGTTACTTACTGCACAATCAACTTAATCAGGTTGTTGAAAATGTTTGTTTACCCCAGGCCTCGTTTGAACAAATTACTAATAGAATGTTAAACTATAACTTCTCTGAAAACACTACAGTGGTGCTATTATTAAGTCACAGTAGCGGTGTCGACAAGCGAGCCTTGACTAATTTTATTAATTCTTGTGCCACCCTAAATGTCCGTAACTGTATTATAGGCACATTACCTTATATTAAGGGACAAGTTGAATATAATAGTAGAATATTTAATTTTAATACTATGTTATATAAATTGACATGTAGTCATAGTGACAACTTATATACAGTTGACATTAATCTATTTGATAATTTTATATTGACAAACAGTACAATGTACTTATCTCTTTATTACCGCAAACTTTTAGCTAATTTGTTAGCTATGAACATTTCTGACCCGGTTACACATTGTACACCAGATCATTCTAGACTTAGGCCTCTTGCATCCAGGAACAATAAATCTCAACATTTAAACTAAACAATGAGACAAAGGAAAGCCGCTTAGTATTATTCATCAGAATATTCAGGGCTTTCCTGGCAAGGAGCTTGAGATTGAGTTGTTCCTGGAGTCAAGAAAATGTGATATTTTATGCGTTTCGGAACACTGGTTGAAGGACTATGAGATGCTCATAAATTACGAAAATTATGAAATAGTCAGTGCCTTCAATCGAAAGTCCACTATTCGCGGAGGCACTTTTATTCTTGTTAATAAAAATATCAAAGCTAAAGAGCGAAAAGATATTGTTGGACTTTCGGTTGAATGTGTGTGTGAACTGTCATGCATTGAGTTGGAGAAACATATTATAGTGTGCGTATACAGACCCCCTAAAAATAGTAACTATGAGAGTTTTGAACTAATTATGGAAGATGTTTTAAAGATATTATTAAAATCAAAGAATAAATTTCATATTGTGTGGAGATTTCAATATAAATTTATTAGAAAATGTTGCTTTTAGAAGTCGATTTATCAGTTTGTTTAAGTCATTTAACCTAAACAACATATTTAAAGAACCTACTGAATAACTGCAACCACAGCATCTTGTTTAGACAATATCTACTGTGATTGTGACTATTCAGACCAAGAAATAGTAAATTGTTGTAAATCAGACCACAATGGACAATCTGTGCTTTTTCCATGTCGTCCTAAAGTTGAAAAGATTGTTATTAGTAAAAGAATTATAAGCTCCAACCAAGTAGACAAACTCCATACTGCACTATCAGAAAAACTACCAGTTCTAGACTATGATACTAACAATCCAAATAACTTTTATTCAAAGCTTTTTATAACGATACGTGATGAATTTGAAGACAAATTCAAGGTAAAGAAATTAACAATTAATCCTAAATTTAAATTCAGCGACTGGGCAACTGTAGGATTCGAACAAGTAGGAATAAGTTATTTGAGCTGTATGACGAAAAGTCTTATAATCATAGTGTAACTTTTGTTGAACATGTTAAAAATATTCTAAGATATTCAAAAATGTTTGCATACAAGCTAAAGCAATTTTCACCAAAAATAAAATATACTCTGCTGAAAATGTTATTAAAACTGTTTGGAAAGTTGTCAATTCAGAGACTGGTCGAAACAAACCAATTGAAAAATCTCATTCTTTGATGACTGGTCAGGCATTGTTACTGCAGACGCTGATGTAGCTAATGAGTTTGAAACTTTTTCAGTAACATCCCATTCAAAACTACTGAGTCACTTAACTCTTCGCCAATCATCGCGTCAAATCTTCTTAAAACAATGTTCAGACTTGTGTTAATATATTTGAGTTTAGGCACATTAATGCGAACGTAATATTAAAAACTTTTAAAGATATAAAAGTAAAAACTACAGAGGATTTATGGGGCATGTCAGTAAGACTATGTAGTTCTTTAATTGATACATTAGCACCATACTTAGCCTGTATATTTAATGCTTGCATTGATCATGGCGTATTTCCTGATCTCATGAAGCACAGTAAAGTAATACCTCTTTTAAAGCAGGAGATAAAACGGATCCCAGTAACTTTAGGCCAGTATCTGTACTACCAGTTTTGAGTAAAGTTTTTGAGAAAATTGTACTTAATCAAATGCTCCTACATTTCAACTTAAATAAATTACTACATGATCAACAATTCGGTTTTACGAAAGGGCGCTCGACAACCGACGCTGCTGTTAACCTCCTACAACTTATTTACGGTGCTTGGGAGGAGTCGCAGGATGTCATAGGGGTGTTCTGCGATTTGTCCAAGGCATTTGATTGCGTTGATCATGAGACACTGTTGCTGAAACTGGACCATTATGGTATAAAAGGAAAAGCGCTTGATTTAGTTCAATCTTATCTCGGAGATAGGACGCAGACAGTGCAGATAAATGGTGTGAAGTCGATAGGATCTGCCGTCAGAATTGGTGTACCGCAAGGATCAATTTTGGGGCCGTTTCTATTTTTAGTATACATAAACGACTTGCCGTTCATGGTACAGAATCTAGCCAAGATAGTGCTTTTGCTGATGATACTTCTTTAATATTTAAAGTGGATAGAAAAGCTGTAAATATTGACGAAGTAAATGGCGCACTTGATCAGGTTCATAAATGGTTTACGTCAAACAATTTAGTGCTGAATTCTAAAAACTAAATGTATTAAATTCTCTTTGCCTAATGTAAAAGTATTAAACACGATGTTGTTCTAAATAATGAAAAGCTTAATTATGTAACTGAAACAGTTTTCTTAGGATTACACTCGACGCAACCGTTCAATGGGATCCACATATACTAGCACTGGCTAGTAAACTTAGCTCAGCGGCATACGCTGTTCGAAAAATCGACAATTGACCGATGTTGCTACAGCCAGGCTTGTGTATTTTAGTTACTTTCACAGCATAATGTCCTACGGATTATTGTTATGGGGCAAGCCGCTAACATTGAAACTATCTTTGTGTTACAAAAAAGGGCTATAAGAGCAATATATAAACTGCGAAGTCATGAATCCCTACGAGAATTGTTTAAGGAAATTGGCATTCTTACGCTTCCTTCGCAGTACATATTTGACAATTCAATTTACCTTGTTTGAGATGGAACACAGATGGCTGGTCTCTGTCACACGTAGGTAGTACGTTATTACAAACCACAGCTTCTGACTTTGTTGAAGAACTTAGCCTAATGGGCCTTAATCAATATAACATCATACCTAATCGCAGTGACAATGTATTGGACCTATGTTTTAGTAACCTACCATTAGTGATCACTGCAACTCATGAGCTGACAAAAGTAGACGCACTTCACCCTCCTCTGTCGGTGGAAATACCAGATCTTTTTCTCAAACCACTCGTTGAAAACAAAACTTCTCGCTTTAATTTTCGTAAATGTGATTATGAGTTAATAAATGCGCACCTAAGTAAAATTGACTGGGATCAGGTATTTTCAGCGGCCGTGTCTGTCGATGATGCTGTCCACATATTTAACGACAAATTGCATGAATGTTTTTACTATTTGTGCCATTAGTTACTAATAAAACAGCCATTATCCGACATGGTATAGTCGACCTTTAATTAAAATTATTCACGAAAAAATTAAGATACATACAAGATGGAAGAGGTTCAATAACCCTCGTGATTACGAGGAATTTAAACTCCTTAGAGACAGACAGCATCGAGTCCAGACCGAGTGCTTTGATAGATTTACTTGTAACTCAGAAACCTATATTAAATCCGATCCCAAATACTTCTGGTCCTACTCTAAAGCCAAACGGGGTGGCTCAAACTACCCTCGGTACTTTACATCTGGTACCAACACTTTTAGCGATGGCCAAGGTATTTGCTCTGCATTCAATAACTTTTTTGAAAACATGTTCAGTAACTCTTCATCTTCTTCTAGTGATACATCAGCTCTGTGTGACCAGTCTTCATGTGATAACTGTTCTAATATAATATCTAGCATCAATATCAATCAAGAAATAGTACGTAAATATTTGTTAGGTCTTGATAAATCAAAGGGGGCAGGTTGCGACGGCATCCCACCAATTTTTCTAGCCTCATGTGCTAAAACCTTGGCTTATCCAATTAGTTTACTTTATCAGATGTCACTTGAGCAGAATAATTTTCCATCTTTATGGAAGAGAGCGCACATTATACCTATTCATAAAAAAGGACCTAAATGTAGAATAGAAAATTACCGACCAATTTCTATTTTAAATACTGTTGCCAAGGTGTTTGAAAAATAATTTTCCACAATATCTATCCTGTTATTTCTAATGGTATACCTGACACTCAGCACGGATTCATGCAAAGACGTTCTACAGTCTCTAATCTTGCTTGTTTCACCAACTATGTAATTGATCAAATGGAAAACGGTGGCCAGGTTGACGTGATCTACACAGACTTCGAAAAGCATTCGATCGTGTGGACCACGTCATCCTGCTACACAAATTGCATGTTCTTGGAATTCACGGAGATTTACTTAGGTGGGTGAAATCTTATCTCACGAATCGTTCTCAAGCTGTCGTTCTTGGCGGGTACAAATCTGACTTTATTTCTGTACCCTCCGGTGTACCCCAGGGATCGCACCTGGGACCTCTGTTCTACAACGCATATATTTACGACATATACAAACATATCAGGTATTCGCGTCATATTCTCTACGCGGACGACAAAAGATTTACACGCGTGTCGGTTCATCGGCTGATTGTGAATCACTTCAAAAGGATCTCGATTCACTTTTAGTTATTACGCTCTTAACAACATTACAGTTAGCATCGCTAAATGTCAGTGTATCTCATTTACGCGCAAAAGATCTCCATTAGTATATCCTTATAACTTTGATGGCGTTGCTATAGAGAGGGTCCAGGTAATTAAGGATCTGGGAGTATTACTAGACTCGGAAATGTCCATGAGACAACACATAGACTCGATAACGTGTAAATCCTTCCGCAATCTTGGCTTTGTAATGAGAACCTGCCAGCCGTTCAAAAGTGTGATCAGTTTTAAAATCGTTTATTTTGCATATGTCAGATGCCTGCTTGAGTACGCGTGCCAAATTTGGTCCCCTTGCTATGCTGTACATATAAACAGCTTGGAGCGGGTACAAAAGAAATTCATCTCCCACATAAATTATAGGTTTCGTCAATCCTCGCCGGATTACACAGAAAATTGTCGTTTATACAATCTTCGCTGACGCTGCAAGAACGTCGTACAATGATGGACATGTGTTTGCTGTTTGATGTGGTGAGAAATCATATTGATTGCGCCGAACTTCTAGCTAATATTATATTCAACACCCCAAAAACGCACTAGACATACAACACTATTTCGAGTACCATTTCACTCGACGAACTACGGCAAAAATAACGTCTTATCTCGTATTGTCAGTACTTATAATAAGTATTTCAGCAGTGTCGATCTATTCAATGTATCTAAATCTAGTTTTAAAGAACAGATAAAAACTGTTGTTGTCAATAGCTGTTAGCCCCACAACGGACTAACAGCACGACTCTAAGCTATAGCCTACAAACTATCTTTGACGTGCAGGTGCCTGCCTGCCCGTTTGTAGGTATCGAATCCGGCAAACGGATGGGTAGGTATTTGTTCGATTGCTAACTTCTTCCCGATTGCTAGCACTAAGTAAGTATTGGCTGGTGCCAATTGCTAATGCTGTTCGTGTCGTGACTAAGATAAGTGGCTTAGGTATTTAGGCATGTGCAGTCAGAGTAGTGAACGGTAGGTAAGTAGTTTGTTGATAACAAATTTGTGTAATTTTATTGTTAATGTGTTTGCTACACCGACTGTACCTACCCACTCGTTGGTATGCAGGGTATCTTTCTTTATACTATGGTATACCTACCGATAAGTATCCGAGGTGTGTGAATATACATACATTACATATGTATTCATATTGTATATATTTATATTACATTTCCAATACAGTCCGTCCGCTATCATGGTGTCGTGGCCGGCTTGGGTTGGTCACGGCACTGTGATGGCGGACGGATCTGACCTACTTTATAGTACAGTTGTCCTTATTGTACCTACCTACGTATGTGTTTTACTATATTTATTGCTATGATGTATTGTCTGATATCGATCACTTACCTACAAACTTTATTTTGCTTATAAGTTGCTTACCGTCTCGCCTTTATACTTAATTATCTCAATACCTACGTATACGTATAGTTTTATTTTTGTTTGCTTGCGCGATGATGTACCCTTGAAATATTTAAGTATAGAAAATACGTGGATAACTTTAATTGGCTATGTAAGTACATAAAATCTGTAATTATCTTAAGTAATACTGCTGTTGTTATCCCTAAATAAAGAAAATAAAATAAAATAAAATAAAATATAATGTATGTACGTAAGAATTCCAGTTCCTATTTAAGAAACTCTGATATTCATTGTCGTAATACAAGAAATAAAAATAAAATTGTACCGCCACAAACTAGATTAAGTAAGATCAGTAAATCATATATGGGTAACTGTGTACGCTACTATAATAAAATTCAGAGGAAATTTTAAAGTTAAATGATAGGCAATTTAAAATTAAAATAAAGAATACTTTATGTTTGAAAGCGTATTACAAGACTGAACATTATCTGAAAGACAAAGATGTCTGGTTAGTAGCAACAGTTGCTCCAACACAATGCAAGAGATAGGCATTATTTAAAAATAAACATGACATTATATTTTAGTGGTTAAACTTTTAGGATATGTAAATTGACATGTATAGTGGTTAAATTTGACATTTCATACTTATTATTCTTAAATTTTTGACATGTATTTTTTACATTTACTGTAAATTTACTTTTTTGTTATGTTATTTTATTGCTCGTATATTTAAAGTACCTTTATTTTAAAGACGAAACAGTTAGAATAATCTACTGTAATATTATTTTTATTTTGTTGAGCCGTTTTTGGCTATTACTATTATACTATTAATTTATTTTCTAGCTTAGATAGGGTAGCATAGGGCCTAAAATATTGTCAACTTTAGAATAGGTGCACTTCTGGGCAGGTTTTTGGGGGGTTCTCCTGTCCAGGGGGTCCGGCTAACTATACGTATGGAACACCTTTTAAAATATTGACAGAATGTAATTCCATTTACTTGTCAATCACTGAGGCATAAAGTTACATGCTGTGTGGTTAGCCTGGCCAGCCCCGAGGCAGTGCCTTTATTTTTATTTTTTTATCCCGCCCGTGCCGCGTTTAGAGTAGGAACACAAATTGTTATAAAAAATTGAAAATTTTGCATTAGAAATTTTCTCTTTTTTAAGTTTGAATTAGAATGTGACTTTCTTAAAGAGAATCTTGTAAATTCCTACTAAGAAATAAATTATTGAATTTGAATTTGAATTTGAATATCGAAAAAATTTGAAGCCAGTATTAGGAATTACTTCACTGACTAGTGACGGCTACATATTGATCAGATAATAATAACACAAACGTACCTGAGTATGTCCCCATCCAGTAACAATGGTGTCTTCACCGTCCGGCACCTCTTCTTGCTCATCGAACATCTCAATGGCAGTAGCATTCTCATCAAACTCCACAGGTTTCGACAGCCAGAGAAGGCCGATGTCAAAGTCCATGTCAGAAAAGTTGAAGTCAGTGTTGGGGATGACCTCGCCTACTGGATAGAGTTTTCCGCCGCTGCTGCTCGAGGATGATCCGACTCGGATTTGGTAGCGGGATGGTTCGGTGCTGTAAGAAAGGGTCAGGTGTTATAATATGCTTGAAATCTCTTGTGTAGATTTCAATTAATGATACTACGTAACGTCATCCATCATAATCTTCTTCCGGCCCGTATTTCCAATCAGTTGGGACCAGCGCAACACAGTTATTTTCTTAAAGCCCAAAATCATGTAGCAATGGGATTCGGCTATGTTTTATTACCGATCGCCTGACGTCAACCCTCTTTGGAAGTGCCATTGTAGATCAAAAACTCTACATCGCCTTTTACAAAATACCCTGAGTTGACTAGGAGTGGCTGTACTCTTAGCAGCTACCTATTAAATACGGCGTGATAAAACGAAGAAAATCTAACAATTCATGATAAATATAAATTTTATAAATTCTTGTATCCATTTATTCTATTCAAAAAATAACAAAAACGATTTTATGAAATATTGAATCAATCAAGCAATACTCAGTTTCATCAATTAAATTCCGCATTTTTTTATTGGAAAATTCTTGAATTAATAACATAATAAAAAATCCTTTTTATTTAATATGCAGCTTATATTTTTCAGTAGAAATAGCACTGCAAACTACATCAATTAAAAAAGAAATATTTCAGCAACTAAGCGAAACAAAATGTTTGTACTGAAACAATAAATTTCGTTTTACCCATTTGTTTATTTATATTGCTTTGGTATTACATAAATATGCCGAGTTTGTAGTTTTAAATGAATCAACTATTTACAACCTAAATATATGTAGATAGTGTGGTGCCAGCTTAGAATAGCATCACCTAATAACTTCCCGTGGGTGTCGTAAGAAGCAAGTGCAATTTTAGGCGACAGGCTGACAACCATGGTCACTATGACTTTGTTTATCATGTTGCAAAGTTGTGTGAATAAAGTAAATACAATACAATAGGAATACAGTGTATTAGGTATGTTGCAGGGATATTATAAAAGCCGTGATATTGAAACTTCACTAGTGCCATTATAATTGCACTGATTTATTGTCAATCGTTTGCATTACTTACAATTTAACGGGCTAGTTTCGGTGACATTATAATTTCACTAGACCGATATTTTACTATACCGATTGCAGTAAATCAGTGCAATTATAATGGCACTAGTGAAATTTCAATATCACGGCTTTTATATAACCACCAGTTTTAATTAATTCCCCCTTCTGATAATACATTATACCTTTATATGCAGGTGGGATAAATATTTTCTTAATCTAAAATTGTGGTATGTACCAACACATTTTAATTTAACTCCCTGAACCCCAGAAACCATTTCAGTTTATTACTAGTATGATAATACTTTTGCTAGATATTCTCATGCATAAACAATCTGTGGAATTCACAAGAGAATATGACTATCCTTTTATCCGGGCAGCGACCTTATAACAGCTGTTTTTACCCGACAGAAATAACTGAAAACAGATTATTTTTTAGTTTATTTTAATGTTTTAGGTTCGAAAGTCACTTGAATATTATAATAAGGTGACATTTAATTAAGTACAAAAATATTTTATGGGTGATTTTTAATCACAAAACTGATTTAAGAATGAGAAACAAATTAACCGTTATCTCATAGCAACTCAAGGTAACTAAGAAGATGGTAATCTTTTATCAACGTCATATTTCTTGGATCAAATTAGCTCAGAATCAAAATAATTGCTATTTTGATATACTTAAACTTTGAGATTTTTGACAGTCGCAACCCTGGCCATTGTAGAGGTAACAAGTGACAATCGCCAAAGACCTAATATGGTCAAGCGATCCTTCTGTTTTGTAAAACTTTCTATTTTGTGATATTTAGGTGTGTTTGTATTACTTATAAAGCAGAATAGAGTTGAATTTGAGATTTATTTTTCTCAGTTGCTTATATTTACATAAGGTAGACTGTTTTTATAGCTAAGATCTGAGCCCTAGATTCATTACAAAGAAAACCTTTCAACTTTCTTAGAAAATAACCTCATTTCTTGAGATATTCTAAATTAAAGAAAACTCTTCGAGGCGTGGGCGTTATAGATGTAAAAGAATCTTAAACATTTGCCTTTACAAATACAGGGCGTATCTTCAAAGGTGCAAATACCTTAAAATACGGTCTTAATAAACAATATATTTAATAAACTTGATTTTGGTGGATTGGCTAAGATTGAGATGGGCAGGATACTTGACGCGACGGAGGGAGAATCGGTGGACAAAAGCGTTTACAGAGTGGTGGCCAAGGGGAGCAAAAAGGTGAAAGTGGGTGGACCTCCTGCTCGATGGTCCGACGATATTGTCAATCTTACAAGACCTCACTAGTCGAGGGCGTCGAGAGTGGTACAGGACCGTGAGGATTGGCGCTGTAGATTGGAATTTAGTTCCTCTGAGAATTCAGTTAGAAACAGTAAGCGTCAATATCGTCGCTAGTACTGAGTGAGCCATCTGTAAAGTCACCCCACGCGCCGTTTCCCTTATTTGTGATTAGGGATTTTGTGATTATTTCTCGTTTACACCAGGCACTGTACTAGGTACTCTTTGCTACTCTACTCACCCTGTATAACTAAGTAGATTTATTCCACCTATAAATACCTCCAAAAATTCAATTTACACTAAAAGAATTTTCAAATCTAAAAGACGAATGTTGTTTAAATTGCACCCTCTTGACTTATAAAGAGCGTGCAATAAACTTAAGAGTGTCTTCTTCATTGTCTGTGAAATTTAAGGATTTTTTGTTTATTTTGTACCTTTTTATCGAAATTTAATATTGTTTGACTTGAACACACCACACGTAACGTCCATTTGTGAGTTATTTTTGCGCAGCGCTATCGCTTGCGTTAGGAAAACAGACAGGCAGACGCATCCGCTAATACCGTGTATCGTCTATCAAACCTTTTGGTATGATACTTTTTTGTAAGGGAATAAGTTGGAGTTCGTATTTCTCCAGCGCCTGCGTCACGCAACACAAAAATAACGCCCAAACGGACGTTGCGTGTGTTTCTCGCGCTACTTTTTAATACAAAATGAGCGTATTTTTAATTTTGTGACGAGGCACTCGTCAGCACTTTGAGTAGGTAAGTACAGCCACGTATTTACAAATGAAGGTCTTTTTATTAAATTAGACACAATAATGACAAAAAAGCGGACGTACAAAACGAAATGCGACAGTCGAGTCGACCAAGCCTATTTATATGGCAGGTCCTTTTTTTTCTAAATATCTCTACCTACCTATGTTCGTTGGAGAAAGATGTTCCATAACCCCAAACCGCCTAACAATTTCGCAATCGATCACTAGATTTTTTTTCATATTTCGACCCACGTACCATGGGGAAAGTTGTTCAGTTTTATAAGTACCTTGACCTGTTTTCGACTTGTATACCTAACCTTTTTGTTACTCCCTGTATAGCCTATGTAAGGATCACAACACGCACATGCCCCATTTTAAAAATTTGGTGCTAATATTTTTTTGTTACCGAAAAAAAAACGAGTAGGGTCTCATTCATACCCTTTCTTTAACAATTTTAATTCATTAGTAAGACAATAAGATTTTCAGATATCTACTTACCATTATCCCGTCTGGTCTAGATTTTAAGATCTCAGTTTGCAGCGGCTCAAAGCGGCTTTTAAACCTAATGCACTACTTAGACTATCTTAGGGCTCATCTAAGCATAGTATCTAGGTAGATTTAGTAAGACTGAAAGCATTCAATCCTAAAGCAAAGACTTTCTTACGCTTAAGCCGTAGGTATCACATAATTTATAGAAACTAGGTTTGTGCAAATACGAAATTTTAAAACGAGTGGTATAAAGTTTAGTTTCGTAGCAGCTTAATAAAAATATTTGCTTCATTTCATTACATGAAATCTATTCTATTAGAATATAAATGTGAAAAAGAAAGAAAATATATATCTAAAATTGTGTTCGTAAAAATACATTACAATATGGTAAAAAATCTCATGAGGGTGGCAAAGCTGATGGAGATCTGGTACAGGACTTTTGTGACGTCTATGACTGCCTACTCCACTTAAGATAGAGGCGTGATGCAAAGACTTACTCCGTAATACATTGAGCTGCGGTCACGATCAAATCGTTAGCGATGAGGGTTCCACCGCAGGCATGACGGCCATAACTTACGGGCTTGGAAGACGTCTATGACTGCCTACTCCACTTAGCATAGAGGCGTGATGTAAAGACTTACTCTGTAATATAATGAGCCGCAGTCACGACCAGATAGTTTGCGATGAGGGTTCCACCGCAGGCGTTCCGTACTTCACGATAAAGATCTGGTACGGGGCTTGGTAGACATCTTTGACAGTCTACTCTACTTAGTATAGAGGCGTGATGTAAAAAACTTACTCCGTAATACAATGAGCCGCCGTCACGATCAAATCGTTAGCGATGAGGGTTCCACCGCAAGCATGACGACCATACTTCACGATAAAGATCTGGTACGGGGCTTGGCAGACATCTTTGACAGTTTACTCTACTAAGGATAGAGGTGAGATGTAAAAAACTTACTCTGTAATACAATGAGCTGCGGTCACGATCAGATCGTTTGCGATGAGGGTTCCACCGCAGGCATGACGACCATACTTGACAATTGAGATCTGGTACGGGGCTTGGGAGACATCTTTGACTGCTTACTCCACTTAAGACAGAGGCGTGATGCAAAAACTTACTCCGTAATGCAATGAGCTGCTGTGACGATCAAATCGTTTGCGATGAGGGTTCCACCGCAGGCATGGCGGCCATACTTGACGATGGATATATTTGGTACGGGGCTTGGAGATGTCTATGACTGCCTACTTCACTTAGGCTATAGTTGTGATGTAAAAAACTTACTCTGTAATACAATGAGCTGCGGTCACGATCAAATCGTTTGCGATGAGGGTTCCACCGCACGCGTGACGGCCGTACTTCACAATGGAGATGTGGTACGTGGCTTGGCAGACATCTTTGACAGTCTACTTTACTAACGATAGAAGTGAGATGCAAAGACTTACTCCGTAATACAATGAGCCGCTGTCACGATCAAATCGTTAGCGATGAGGGTTCCACCGCAGGCATGACGACCATATTTCACGATGGAGATCTGGTACGGGGCTTGGTAGACATCTTTGACAGTCTACTCCACTTAGGATAGAGGCGTGATGTAAATACTTACTCCGTAATACAATGAGCTGCTGTTACGATCAAATCGTTAGCGATGAGGGTTCCACCGCAGGCATGGCGGCCGTACTTCACAATGGAGATCTGGTAATGAGCTTGGAAGAAGTCTATGACTATGTCTACTCCACTTAAGATAGAGGCGTGATGTAAAAACTTACTCCGTAATACAATGAGCTGCGGTCACGATCAAATCATTTGCGATGAGGGTTCCTACGCAAGCATGACGGCCGTACTTCACGATGGAAATCTAGTACGGGGCTTGGCAGACATCTTTGACAGTCTACTCCACTTAGGATAAAGGTGTGATGTAAAGACTTACTCCGTAATACAATGAGCCGCAGTCACGATCAGATCGTTTGCGATGAGGGTTCCACCGCAGGCATGACGGCCATACTTCACGATGGAGATCTAATATGGGGCTTGGGAGACCTCTCTGTCTGCCTACTCCACTTAGGATAGAGGCATGATGTAAAAATTTACTCCGTAATACAATGAGCCGCCGTCACGATCAAATCGTTAGCGATGAGGGTTCCACCGCAAGCATGACGGGCGTACTTCACAATGGAGATCTGGTATGGGGCTTGGGAGATGTCTATGACTGCCTACTCCACTTAGGAAAGAGGTGTGATAAGTATAAAAACTTACTCCGTAATACAATGAGCTGCAGTCACGATCAAATCGTTAGCGATGAGGGTTCCACCGCAAGCGTTCCATACTTCACGATAAAGACGGGGCTTGGGAGATGTCTATGACTGCCTATTCCATGTGTGATGTAAATACTTACTCCGTAATACAATGAGCCGCAGTCACGATCAAATCGTTTGCGATGAGGGTTCCACCGCAGGCATGACGACCATATTTGACGATGGAGATCTGGTAAGGAGCTTGGGAGATGTCGATATCGTCTCCACCTACGATCTTCAGGTCGCCAGGAGAAATCGGGGTTGGGGATGCCGCTGCAAAAGATGGTTTTATTTTTGTATATTTCTTCTTCGTGTGGGTGGGTGCCCCTAAAAGTTGCCCAACGACCCGACGAACCCGTCTTTATGATACTTTATCGATTTGATCGATTTTAGACAGATTGCGTCGTAGACATGCTGTAAGGTATTTGTTTTGTATTTCTGTGAGAAATATGGTTGCAGGTGATTTTGTCAAATAAGTTCGAACATCACCGAGAATTTGTCTCAAAAATATCGATCAAAGTATTTGGATCAACTTATGTTAAATGCAAACATAATCATGGTTTAAGTGGTTTGGACAATGTCAAATCAAATGGAGAAATAATTAAAGTACACAAACACAACTAAATGCGTGTTTAACTTTCTTGAACCGCCTTTTTGAAGTTTCACGATGAAAGGCAATTTTCGTCTTCAAATAAGTCTTGAAAATCAACAGAGCTTAGGAAATTCAAAACAAAAATAAGTATTTAGATTATAAACATACTAAATTCTTTTAGAATAGGTAATATTCTTACCAGCAAACCCCAAGAGAGCTACGCAGATGCACAAATTGAACATTTTAAACCACTTTTAACCACCAATAGATTCTCTCACCTAGATGTAACCGTATTTTATACTAGACACAAGTATTACAAAATTCAAGATTATTAGGTCAACACAATTATCTTCATAGATAAAATACTAATAAATATAACCTTCACACCATTTTGACTGATAACTGTTAAAAATCTTGATAAGGGATTACAATTATTGAAGTGAAAATCAAACATACCAACTCGTACTCACGTGCCAGATTAGATAAGGTAACAAAATAATAATATTTATATTAGAAGATTACGGTTCTACGGGGATGCACCAGTCACACGTGACGAAAACGTTAAAATACTGTCTAATAGATACTTAGATAATATTTAATTTATGGTTATGTATGTAAGTACCTATGTATCATAATCATCTGCCTGCCCTTATCCCACACCAAAGTTGGCGCAACATGTTTTGTTAAAGCACAAAATCATGAAGAAAAAGGATTTTGCAATGTTTTATGACGGCCGCCTGCCTGACGTCAACCCTGTTTGGGAATGTTCTTGTAGTTATCGCCGCAACCATGCGGTTGACCATAGTCAGCCGAGGTCAAAAACAAAAACTCTACGTTGAACTAATGTATATGACAAAGAATTTCCGTGAAGAATTGGCCGTGTGATGCCGGCTTAGAATAGCATCACCCCATTTCTTTCCTGTGGGTGTCGTAAGAAGCGACTAAAGGACTCGAGGGTATCATGTATATTGCAATTTTAGGCGACAGGCTGACAAACTGTCACTATAGCGATACACGACAATAGCTAAAACAGCCCTCAAATATGTGTCAGACGTGGCGATAACGACCGTACTTTTACGGTCGTTGACGCTCTGCCTACCCCGCAAGGGATAAAGGCGTGATGTATGTATGTATGTATGTAATTTCTTAAGAAAAATTAGATTAAATACCTACTTATTTAAAAATGTTTATCTATCATTTATCAAGGGTCCTTCAAAAATCATTATTTTCAAGTTGAATATAACGATTAAGTAGCTAATAATAGAAAAAAATATTACTAGAAGGGAATCTCAGTTAGTAACAAACATTTGCTTTATGTTACCATCATCATTATCGATTGTCTGCCTTTTATCGGGTCGTTGAACGACTCGGTGTCCCACACGAAAAGAAGAAGAAGATCCCAAATCGTTGGCACTGTGCAAAATGTTTTGTCAGAGCACAAAATCATAATATAGTAAAAAGTTTTATACCGCCACATATAAATTAAATTTAAAGTTTATTTTTAAATCGTCATAACACCACGTCTGCCAAAAGTTTATGAGTCACTTAGAAGACTCTGTATCACTATTACACACAAACTCTCAAATCCCTTACTCGCTTCTTACGACACCCACTGGAAAGATGTGGGGTGATGCTATTCAAAGCCGGCACCATACGGCACTAGTGTTTTATTTTTCTAGCTCAGCAATAATTGTTAAAATGTTCCATTTGCATCAAAACGACGAGATAACTATTTCAAAGCTCTTTTTAAATGGCGCCAACAGCTTTATCTCGCGAATGCTTTATATTTGGTTTAAAATATAGTGAATAAACTTTTGATTCAGTAGTGGAACCAAAGCAGAAGTCATTCTTTTCTAAAACATACCACCTGCTGGTAGGTTGTTCAATAGATGGCATTGTTAGTATAAAAACTAATCTCAAGAAATGTGTGTATCAAAAATTTATAGAAAACGAAATCTGTTTTGATTGACTTATCTCCCCTGAAAACCGATGCATGCGAAATTTCGTGATATCGCTAGAGTCGTTTCCGAATTTTTGCTCTTTTAAAAGTATTAGATAATTGTATTTAACAACTCCATCTCTGTGCAATATAGGGTCCACCAACTTTTACTCAGTCATTAAAAAACAAGTCGTGGAAAAACGTATAATCGAGCGAAATTGTAAATAAGTACAACGTGTACAAAACAACCAATAAAGCTCACATAGATACAAATTGCGTTCATTTTGTATGGGACGTCCAAATTTTTCTGTTCAAAATGTTGACTCATGTTCCATGGGAAAAGTTGTTTAGTTTTATGAGTACCTTGACTTCCATTCAGCTTTATTGGTTGTTTTGCAACACCCAGAATTTATTATTAGGATCTCGGAAACGGCTCCAAAAATTTTCTCGAAATTTTGTATCTAGGGGTTTTCGGGGGCGCTGAATCAATCTAGCTAGATTTCGCTATCTAAAAATCGTATTTTTATGTTTTTTGATAATTGATTTAAAACTAACAAAGATTGAATAATCAAGGAAACTCGGTCAACCAGGTACTAAAGATTATAACGTAAATAGCTGAGTACGAAATATACGTCAATTCGTAGGTGATAATAAAATTACTCTGTATCGATGACAAGGATTCATGCCAAGGTTCAAAATTGATAGCAATTACGAAAGCAATTTGTAATTGATGATAGTGACTAAAATTTTAATGCCAAATAAGCAGGGAGTAACAAAAAGGGTATAAAAACCCGAAAAAAGGTCAAGGTACTCAAAAAATTAATCTGAACAATTTACCGTGGAATCTGGGCCAAAATAAAAAAAAAGAATTTGGACTTCTGGCGATTTTGTATGAGAGGCCCAATATTTTGTTTTCACCCCGTTATCCTTAGGCAAATTTTGTTCAGTTTCATGAGTACAAAGACCTTTCGGCTTGTTATTCCCATTTTGTAACATCATGTATAACCCTTATTAGAACATAGGGAGAATATTTCCCATCATACCATACATCAAAAACACACATTTATTTATTTTTGTCTATGGTTTTTATTTGAAAAGTCTAAACGCATCTATAGCCTATTATTTCTCACATTTATTTAAGGCAACACATTTGTCACAGATGTCACCTGTCAATGTCAAACGAACTTCAAGTTGTTGGAATGCATAAAATGGCCGAAATTTGCTGTTTTGTGGTGTATTTTATTCAGTAACTCGGAAGAAAATTCTTTGTAAGTACATCTTATGGTAATTTTCACTAAAAAGACAATCTATCATTACGTTTATGTGAAAAGATCGTGCGTAAGTTGGTATTTTCGGCAAAATTTTACCTTTCAAATAAAGTGGGAAATAGTTTCCCTTTGTTCGATTAGGAACTGACTAAGTGGGAAATTATTTCCCTCTGTCCGTTCCGAGGAATATATTAAATAACTAATATTAAAAAAAAACACGGGAAAGATATTATGGGGTGATTGCATTCTAAGCCGGCATCACACGGCATTACTAAGTAGGTTCCTAAATTAGAACATTTACCTTCATCTTTTAATAAAATAACTAATAAAATGAAAATAGAAGAATAAGAGACATAAACCCATAAAACACAACTAGTCATGCAGCGAATTGAATTCGTGTGGACATAGGGAAATAATTTCCCACCTCAAAAAAACATATTTCCAAAGGTTGTTTATTATTTTTATGTATTTTTATGAAGTGCCATAACTTTTTATAATCAAAACCAAGCCATATTTCCAGAAACCAAACAAAAATTTGTCGAATTCTAATAAGGGATAATAGAGGTATAATACAATAATATTATTAAATGGTTTTGTATTTTCTTTCAAATTTGACAAGTTATATTGGTCCTCTTTTTAGTAAAATATACAGAGTCAACCCACTCATTCTAAAACTGAGTTCTTTTTCAGAGAACAGTTTACAAAAGCACCTTTTCAGGAAAGGTCAAACCGCAACGGAGTCAACATATCTAGCAATTCTAGCATGTATAGAAAAATGAGTTTCTTTTCAGTCAGTCTTTTATAACAGTTTTGGTACATTATTTTCTGATCTTTGCCTTGGAAAAATATATTTTTATATCAAAAAATCCGCGACGGTGAATGTCGTTCAGTTTAATGGTCCTGCCAGTATTTGGAGTGTAATCCCATGCCTATGCTGAGATTAAGATATTTAAATCAGTTTTATTTTTAATGTAAAGGACATAAATTTAGCCATTTACGGCCTTAGATCATCGCTTAAGTAGTTTCAAAAACTTTGCCCACAAAACGAAAATGACAAATGGCGCTCCTTTTAAACTGCCACTAACATTAGAACGATGAAGGCATTCATTGGCGACCGAGAATCTTGGGTCTTTGTCACACGCACCGAAAGACTTTGCGGTATTAAATTATTAAACGAACAAGTCTCCTAGCGGGCGCTGCTAACGTGCGCGAGCGACCTGTCAGACTCCCGAAGATGAGCTCGTACAGCATGAAACGTCGAGACTCTGCCGAATTAAAATATCAAGGTTAGTCATGATAAAAACTAAATATGACTTTGCGGTATTTGGCCGGTCTATTTTTACATAGGTACAAAACAGTCGCCTTTCCCGAAAACGTTTATCTCATCAGGTCATACTGAACAACATTCCCCAAAGACATAGTTCAAGAAGACATAAAAATAATTAGATACCTCCCATAGAAAATTGCTCGGACATGATCCTTTCGCCAACCAAGTTTTCAATATTATGAACCTTTATTATATTGTGGAAACCATGTGCCATCCAATTATCTCTAATAGGTCACTGAGTTGTCAAATGGTTGAATAAAAAGTAGAATATAAAGAATCGCACAGAAATGCTGCGGTCGACGCGTCTCGCCTTCTAGCTTTCAGAGGCTGTCATTTGCTTGCTCGCTGTCAATAACCGCAAATTTTTGCGGCGCGTATGCCATCTTTCTTAGGCGATCAATCATTACAGATTAAATTATACCACTCTTGATGGATGGGGGAAGGCCATGGCGTGAATAGAGGGCAGAAGGGAAAAAGATTTCAAATATTGATAGTAGGCAAGTAGGCACTCTTAATTTTATATAAACGTAGGCACGGTAAGCCGAAAATCGTGAGTTTTGAATCCTGCTCGTGTTTACATACTTGAAAAGTAGAGTACCTTTAAGATTTTCATTTAAGAACACGGTCTATCTGGACTCAGATAAACAACTTCACACTTGAAAGTGGCAGGCGTCTAAATAAAATGTCGAAAGAGTTGTTATAGTTTCCTTAACATTTCCATGCTTCGGTGGGCACGTTCAGCCGTCGGTCCGGTCATTATGTTTACTTTGAAGGCAGTCGTAACACAACCATATCAGAGACCGTCTGCTAGTAGGAAGAAGGCGGGTGAAATACAGTGACATCAGGGTTTACCGAGTAGTTGGACGATTCGTTGTCCCACTAAAAAAAGTATAATTAAGAAGGTAGGCTTAGCAGTTCCGCTCGAACGGCGAATACGTACGGGTGTGTTTTCGTGTTATTAATAATGGCTTTGTGTCAAACTGTAAAATGTCACAGTTGTTATATTGTGATTTGTGAATTATTGTCTTACGTCCAATATAAACATGACGTAATGGACAATATTAGTCTAGTAAAGATGTGCGAATCGACATTTACGGAAAAAGAAATTGAAGCGGCAAAGTCGTTGCTTTTTGAATCTGTGAAAGTGTCGCGAGCTAAAATAAATAGAAGAAAGGATGGAAAAGGCAAGAGAAATTTGGAAGACATTATTAGTTTCTTCAAGGAAGTCAACCCGGAGTTGTTGCCTATGTTCGTTGCCCAGGATTTACAAAAACTTCCTCCTGCGTCGATAGATCATATTGACACAGTGACATTGTTCAAAGATATCACCAAATTGCGCAACGAAATGAATACTTTTAAGAACGATTATGCCACTTTATCGCAGTTGAAGAGTCTGAAAAGAGAACTGAAAAACATAAAGACCGATATTTCATCGAATTTCCACTACACAAACAATGTAAATACTAGAAAAAGAGGTGGTTTTGGGCTCGATAGCGGACCGATCGGACTATCGCACAATAACACAATATTTTCTAACGAAGAGGGTAATATGGCTGGACCAGTAACGGTTGAAAACGTCGATTATAGTGAAGAGGACGGGGGAACGAACGTATGGAGGAAAATAGGTGAGCAAAACGCATCGCTGTCTCACTTGCACTCTCAGAGTAGTGTTGAGAGTCCAAACCATGCTGTCCCCATCACTCACGCATTTCCGTCTAAGTCGACGTTACAAAAAGTGAGTGTGAATGGGCCTCAACTGCGTGCGTCAGCCAACGCACCAGAGACAACAGCGGAAATGGCACGTAATGTTGGTGTGGAAGGGCCTTTGGATCGTTCACCTGAATTAGTGATCTGTGCACCTGAGAATGCGTCATTGTCATCAAAAATAAATCTCGACAAAGAAAAAACGGTGGCGGAGATTCTAAAAGAAAAAGGCGATTGGAAACAAGAAAGACCAAACGAAAACTGGATCGAGGTACAGAGGAGAAGATTGCGGAACCGTTTCGTGGGTAAAACCGGCAAAGCTGCCCCAGTTCCCGACAAGATGACAGGATCGCAGTTCAAAGCGGCTGATATACGAATTCCTTTGTTCATATCTAACGTTAACAAAGAAGTGGAGGCTCAGGGTATTTGTGAATATATTGAAGCAAAAGCACAGGTGAGCGTTGATGCGGAAAAAATCAATATGAAATACAAAAGACCCTACAATGCCTATAAGATTTTTGTTCCAAAGCACAAATTGGAGATGTTTCTAAACGATGAGTTCTGGCCAGATGGGGTGAAGTTTCGGCAGTTTGTTCACCTGAGGAGGAAGAGTACAATCCCACTAGAGCCAGGGCTGCAGGATAACAAAGTGATTTGAGCTATTTACATACATTTTTTAATGAATAGTACAACCTGTAAAATTATAACCTATAATTGTAAAAACATAAAGCGAAGTATTGACTGTGTTAGATCACTATGTAAGGATGCCGATGTGGTGGCGTTGCAGGAGCACTGGCTTTTGCCGCAAGACCTTCCATTTCTCAGCGAGATCAACAGGGACTTCGGTTACACTGCGAAGTCGAGTATGGACTCGGAAGCTGGTATAATTAGAGGTCGTCTATATGGAGGTGTTGCTCTTCTGTGGCGTAAATGTTCGTTTCGTCAAGTGTCAGTGGTTGCGTGTAAAGTGAGCGTATTGTGGCTATCAAAGCTACCACAAGTGATCATTGCGAGGTAATATTTGTGTGCGTCTACATGCCAGTGAACAAGACTGCGAATCTGCCATTATTTACTGAGTGTTTGGCGGACATAGTTGCAATTGCAGAGGAGTGTAATACTGACAGCATTTACATTTTGGGTGATTTTAATGCGCATCTGGACACACTGTTTGACAAGGAGCTGATGTACTTTTGTGCGGAGAGACAGTGGGTGTGTGCAGATAGGGATAGACTCTGTCAAGTCGCCGGTACTCATACATTTGTCTGTCAGGCTACAGGTAGCAGGAGATGGCTGGATCATTGCTTGACTAGTCAGGCGGCATGGCCTACTGTTATAAGTGTTGATGTAATGTATGATGTTTATTGGTCTGACCACTATCCTCTAGTCATCGAATGTGACCTTGGTCTGGTCAGATCAAGGCCTACTGTAACATATGAGTTAACAAATAATATACAATGGGGTACCAGGAGTCAAGAGGAAATTAAGAAATATTTGGAAATATGTAATAGCCAATTGAAATGTGTAGATTTTCCACCGGAATTAAATCAATGTGCTGATAGAATGTGTAATGATGATAGTCATAGAGTTGTTATAGATAACCTATATGCTGAAATTATTACTATTTTAAGGCAAGCATCCATGTCTAGTTGTACACTTAAACCTAAAAAATCAAATAAGTATAAAACTGTCTTAGGGTGGAATAAGCATGTAGCATCAGCTCATAAACAGGCTCGTCTTGATTTTCAGATGTATGTCCTCTATGGAAAACCCGATAGTGGACCTATATTTGAGAATATGAGTTTAAGTCGCAAATTGTTTAAATCTAAACTTAAATATTGTCAACAAAATCAGGAGCAGATAAAAATGGACATATTTGCATCTCAACATTCTGCTAAAAAGTTTGATAAGTTTTGGAAAGGAACAAAAAAGCTCAATGGGAGAGTTGAACTGCCTGTGAGTGTGGATGGCATAAGTGATCCAGGGAGTATTGCAAATATGTTCAAAGATCATTTTAAGGTAGAGTCCACTTTGCCTAGGTCTAGTAGCGTGTCCAGTGTTGAGTCCTGTCATGTTGAGAATCCACTCGGATTCACTGCCAAAGATGTGAGGGCAGCAATAAGTAACATGAAGAGAGGTAAATCACCAGGGCATGACGGGCTCAGCATTGAGCACCTGAAGTATGCTGGGCCACATATTAATAGAGTGTTGTCAATGTTGTTTACTTTTTGTGTACGGCATTCATATTTGCCATCAGATATGATGAAAACAATTGTTGTTCCACTTGTTAAAAATCGTACAGGTGACTTAGCTGATAAATCCAATTACAGACCAATATCTCTTGCAACAGTGTGTGCTAAAGTTTTGATAGATTGTTGGATGTTCATTTGAGTACTAAAATAAACCTTCATGATGCACAGTTTGGTTTTAAAGAAGGGTTGTCAACCGAAACTGCTGTTTTGTCACTTAAATATGCTATTGATTACTATGTCAAGAAAGAGACACCGGTTTACGCCTGTTTCCTAGACTTGTCAAAAGCTTTTGACCTGGTGTCATATGACTTGCTATGGAGTAAATTAAAGGAAGCGGGTGTATCTCCTGAAATTGTTAGTGTCTTTTCTCATTGGTATAGTAACCAAAATAATGTAGTAAAATGGGCAAATGCTCAATCGGATGAATATGTTCTCAACTGCGGTGTAAGACAAGGCGGTTTGAGCTCACCTAGATTGTTTAACTTGTATGTTAATAGCCTGATAGAGGAACTGAGCAGCATGCATATCGGATGTCGCATTGACAGTATTAGTTTCAATAATATTAGCTATGCAGACGATATGGTGCTGCTTAGCAGTGTTGGGCGTAATTAATTACTTTTGTAATTTAATTAATAATTAAACTACTTTTAATTCAATTACATGTAATTGAAATTACATGTAATTGAAATTAACAGTAATTGCAATTACTTTTCCAATTATGTAATTAAGTAATTATAATTCGTAATTCAATTACTCAATTACATTTTGTAGTATGATACATTGCAGTATTGGCATAATCACAAATTTTGACGATTAAAACTTATAATTTTGTCACTAAATTAGTGATGATTGAAAATTTAGTTTTTGTGGTGATTATTAAGTATTCAATCGCTAATTTTTGAGTCAAAACTTAAACTAATTTGTAGGTATAAGGAAGGTATAAGTACATAATGACTCGGCCGGCTCGGCCCTTCGAATTGCTTGTCAATTCTTTAGAGGTCAGCCATCGGATCGCAAGGGTTGTTATGTTTGTAATGGTTCAACGGGTTCAGCTGGTCGCAGGATTTTCGTCGTAGGTTCATCGGGTCGTAAGGATTCAACGGGTCGTAGTAATTAACGGGTCCTAAGAGTTCACGAAGAACCCTTACGACCAGAAGAACACTTACGACACGAAGAACCGTTACGACCCGATGAACTCTTACGACCCGATGAACTCTTACGACCCGACGAACCGTGACGACCCGAAGAACCATTACGACCATAAGAACCCTTTCGACCAGAACAATGAAACCTTACGACCCGATAAACTTTAACAACCCGATGAACTCTTACGACCCGATGAACCCGTCCGACCTGATGAACTCTTACAACGCGATGATCCCTTACAACCCGATATACTTACACTAAAAACGAAAGGTTCAAGGAGTGCAAAAGGCCAAGCAATTCTAAGTATTGATTCATGTACTATCAGCAGCACATCAACCTATCCTTGATACATTACTGTTTTTGTTTTTGAATAGATATGATAAAACACCTTTTTATTTCATCATATTGTTTTGTATGCGTCATTATTTAGAAATAAACACATAGTTAAAAATCCTTATAGCTGTTATTTATATGGCCCTTGTTCATATGTAATTGAGTAATTTAGTAATTCTAATTACAATTACATCAAAGTAATTGGTAATTGAAATTACTTTTTAAAATTATTAATTCGTAATTGGTAATTGCAATTACATACAGTAATTGTAATTTTGTAATTAGTAGTTAATTACAATTTGCCCAACACTGCTGCTTAGCCCCTCTATCGGTGCCTTAAGGAAACTTTTAGAACATTGTGAATGCTATGCTGCGCAGCATGGCTTGAGGTATAATGAAAAGAAAAGCGAGTTTATGTTATTTAAAGGTAAAATTAAAGAACCTGTTAATGTGCCACCAATCTTCCTGATAAGGTTCCACTGAGACGTGTTACACATTTTAAGTATCTTGGTCATATTGTTACGGATGATTTAAAAGATGTAGATGACATTGAAAGGGAGCGTAGGGCACTGTCAGTCCGAGGAAATATGTTGGCCCGCAGATTCATGCGTTGTACAGCCGGTGTTAAACTGACCTTGTTCAAAGCGTTCTGTCAAAGTTTTTACACGTGTGCTCTGTGGACCAACTATACACTAAGGGCTTATAGTGCAATACGTGTGCAATATAATAATGCCTTCAGGGCCTTGTTGAGGTTACCCCGATACTGTAGCGCTTCAGCTATGTTTGCAGATGTACATGTAGACGACTTCTATGCAATTATGAGGAAAAAATCAACCTCCTTAGTGCGAAGGGTGAGGGGTAGCAACAACAAGATCCTGAAACTCATAACTGATAGAATGGATGCGGCTGTGTTCCATAGATTTGCTCTTTTACATGTTAATATTGGGGCACATACATAGCTTCCTTATAACTTAGTTTCATAAGACATGTTTCACTAATAAGCTGTGTAGGTGCTATAATTGTCAGAATGGATGCAGCTGTGTTCCACCGATATGCTCTTCTACATGTTAATAATAAAATTAAGTCACATACATAACTTCCTTAACATAGTTTCATAAGTCATGTACCTTTACTAATAAGCTATGGACTGTAATTGTCTGATAATAAACAATTTTTATTTTTTTATTTTTTTTATTTTTAGGCCATCATATTTTTTTCGACTGTTGCAATTCTCCAAACATTTTTTAACCAGTTAGGCTTCGTCCCCAGACCTACGGCACGGCGCCGGCGCCGTGAAAAGCCACGGCGACGGCGGGCACCGTGCCGTGCCACGGTGTACACCGTGCTATGGCACGGCGTGCATCACGTCAGCGTCACGGCGTGCGTCACGTTAGCGTCACGGCGTCAAAGCTGACGCGGGTATTATATTCTTTGGTTGTTGCTACTGACACTGGCCACTAAGACGGGCAAGTATCATCTGGGGGCACGGTCGCGCTTCGGCCAAGACAAGCCATGCAAAAATATAAAATAGATATTGCGAGCGCAAAAGCATGACAGTCTGAGTACGAGACTATTATCAAAAGTATGAGACTATCATCTAAATTAAATAATGTCACAGTCTGAAAATAAAGCAAAGACTATGTGGTCAATCATAAACAGAATTAACAGAAAAACTAAAAAAAACAGCATACAGAACATAAAACTAAATTATAATAACAAATCCATTGCATGTCCCAAAGCGAGTACCTCTCGACAGTCAAGTGGGTGAGTCACCGATTCCGACAACGGATGCTACGCTGAGTTGTGGCGGGGGTAGCGCATCTCAGTGGCCGCCGCCAGCTATCAACTCCCTATACTTGCGATCGGTTTCTGAGCGGGAAGTATCAAATATAATAAAAAAATTGCGAAACAAGTCTTGCAGTGGTGTGGATGATATTCCACCTATGCTGATAAAGAAATGCGTAAGCGTACTCACACCTCCGCTAACCTTTTTAATCAACCAGTAATTTGAATCAAGCATTTTTCCCGATGCGTTAAAAATAGCTGTCAATACAGGCCAATTGCGATTTTACAATCAGTGTCAAAAACATTCGAACGGGCAATGGCAAATCGAATCAACGATTTCTTGGAAAAATATAAATTATTGGATAATGATCAATATGTCTTTAGGAAAAAATGCACCACAGCTCTGGCTGTTGTAACAAATCGCGCCTTGACGCCTACTAAGACTACACGCCTATAAGCGCTAGCCTACTTTGTTATGAAGACGATGTCTTGAGTTCTAGCGTTCATAGAAACTCAGACCTCAAGCATAGTGTAAATAAGTGGCTCGTGATATAAAAGTGATCATCTAGAAAGTTATTGACCCATACGTTGTGTTTAAATAATGTAATACTAGGGTGAATTAAATCTCGTACTTGCGTAATTCTCAAAATTATTGAAGCTAAGCAGGAGTGTATAGCGGGAAATCGACGTAACCCTATCTCGACAGAACGCTATCTCCGAGAGAAGTGAGAGAGAGACAGAGAAGGTAATAGGATCGCGGATTTGGTAAAGATTCTTTACTGCTGAGCCCAGTAAAACCGATCTATTTACTGTGACTCGATGCTAATTTAAGCCATCATTATACAAACTGCTACGGGTTGGTGCTGATTTAAGCCGACATCACACAAATTTGCAATGGAGTGACGTTATTCAAAGCCAGCGTGACATGCATGACTGATCTATAAATTTAAATAAAAATTGATATTAACCTTTTGTTGAGATAGCGTGTGTCGAAATAGCGTGTAGTTGAGATAGTGTCGAGAAAACATGTGTCTAAATAGCAAGATATATCTTAGGTCTTTCATTGTGTTTAACAAATAAATGTTTTACTAAAACTTCAAGTAAATACACAAAAAAATATGTTTTATGTTGTATTATGTTTGTGTTGCTTCAGTTGTAATCGGTTCTTTGGTATTTTGGTACTTCGCTTGCAAGCTTGGTGATTGTGTTGTGGCAAAACCGCTCCCTAATAGGGGTAAACCTCTGTCCAGCAGTGGACTGTTGAGGCTGTGGTAGTTATACTGGGTGTTAGGAAAAGTATTGCGTTCCTTTCGAGGGATGAACCAGCCCATGAAACTGAACAACTGAGGCTACTTTTGTCAGCACTTGAGGGTCTGCAGTACCGGATGTACCAGGAGCATGCTTTAACTACAAGAGATTAGTACAATAATAGTGCCATAGCAAATTTTTATAAGCCGCTTTTGTTGGCACATGGATATCGAGGATCTGGATAGGTACCTGATGGTCTGTTGATCTTGTTAAGGCCTACAACTTTCCCAAAGAAACCAATAGTCTAGCAAGCATAGTTTCCGATATAAACGACTTTTTAGTATGACAGCTGACATCTGTCATGTAGATCTCGCTAAGGCCTACAACTTTCCCAAAGAAACCAATAGTTTCCGATATAAACGATTTTGTACATCTTTCGTGTTGTTTAGGTATTGACAATTTGTGACAATGAAGGATGACATTTTGGGATGACACGACAATCCAAAAATCCAAAAAGATACTAAAAAATATCATTGATCTTTGGCCTCCTACCGTCCGGTGCAGCAGCGCTGGAATCCTATTATACTGAGACTGGCAGAATTACCCTTATTGGGTAGAAGTCCGTGTTAATAAATAAAAATAAAATCAGAAGCTAGGTGGTAGCTAGACGGATTGGGGTCGGGTTGCATAAAATTTTAAGTCATATTTTTATTAGGCATACGATCACTTGTCATAATGAATTCAAGTCATAACTTCAATACGCATAATCGTTTTGGCATAAATTACAGAGTCATAATGTCAATAAGCATAAAGATATATAGGCATATTATTCATTGCCATAATTTTAAAAACGCGTATTAATTATACCCATATTATTAAACGCATACCATTCTACGAAAAACAGGAATACATACATACATGTCAAGCATACCATGTCAACCTAAGGGTGAGAATCCACCAGAGCTGTGCGAGGTAGCTAAGCGGTGTGCGAGGAAAATATCCACCAATAGAATCACTTCATTTTCCTAGCCTCGCTCAGCTTAGCTCTGGTGGAATCGGGTTTAGCGAAGCGAGGCCATTCTACATACAAAATAAGCGAGAAATGTGTTGCGAGGAATGCGTTGCGAGGAATGCGTTGCGAGAAATGTGCTACGAGGAATATGTTGCGAGGTTTGCGAAGATTCCCTGCCAGTCAATAGACGGCTGATGTTGAAAGCTTCGCAACGCATCCTTGCTCCGCACATTAATGCGCATTTTGACAGCTCCGCTACGCATCCTCGTACGACACATTTTACTCGCAAAGCTCTGGTGGATTCTCACCCTAACACAACCTAACCTAGCGAAAATGGCTAATAGTTTTTTTTTTACTGTGGGGGGCTGCGCACTCTCTTCCCCGTCATGCATTCAAGCAAGCGAGCAGCATGCATGCAAGCAATAAAGCAGCAAGCATACACGCATGCAAGCAACAAGCACGAGCGAGCAGGCATGCATACATGTCAACCTAACCCGCAGGCATGACGGAAGCAAACCAGCTCGCTACGCTCGCTGTGCTCGCTTCCGTCATAGCATGCTGAACCTAACCTAACCGATTCGGGGTGCCCCGAACTCTCGTGCTCGCTTCGTTCGCACCCGCTACTGTTTATGTATGCGTTACGTGTCTAATTTACAGCAAGAGTAAATGGACATTATTCTTAAAAATGTGTGTGAATGTAATGTCTTCCATAAAAATATTATTCTCATTGATCAATATGACAGATAATAATTATGCTACTCAAAATTAGTCTAAAAGAAAATAAGACAAGCGAATAGTATGACTATAAATGCGTATGACATAAAAAAATTATGCCGAACAAATAGTATGACAATGAAATTCATGCGAACCGTGTTATGCCAAAGTATATTAGGAACTTCAACAATATGCAAAACGACGGTATCCCTAGCTGGACAACAGGTTGGCGACGGGATACTAACAAAAATGGCAGGACTTATTCTATATTTTGCCTGTCAGCATCGTTAGAATTTTATAAAATTCTCGATAATCATCTAAATTCAGATATATGTTGTCGACTCAAAAACAATATTGTTTTATGTTTTTATTTAGAAAACAGAAAACAGGGGGTAACCGTTACCCCTGCACGATATTATTAATATAGATGTAACCCAAAAGTTCTTTTATAGGTAATTGAGGCATTTCTATACAAGTTATTATAATCATGGAGTTTCCGGTGAACGGGAAAAAGGAAGGAAGGTATATGTGTTCCGTCAGGCCCCCACTTCATCGCCTGCGGATATACGACCGCTCTCCAGAGATACCTTTTTTGTATCCATAAACACTCCGCAGCCATCTTCACATAACCAATTTATGTATGCAAAGATAACCATTAGAGTATCTACCAAATACCGTAACTTGCCCTCCCGCATAGCTGATCATGATGTCATTTCTTCAATAAATGACCCAAAGATTGCGAATTGACTGTATGCTCTTGCCCGGCGACATTTTACATGAAAGTGTTTTTAATAGGAATCCAAGTTTTCATTTTGAAAATGGAACGATAGTGTTGCCTATAATTTATCGATATATCTGCCGTGTCAAAACATTAGACTGTAACTTCAAATTTCAAGTTTTGAGAACGGACACAAAAACATTTTTTTTAGTTTTTGTATGGTTTCTATATGATTTTCGAAGATATTGGAAATAAAATTAAATTATATAGATTTTACGTGTCAAGATCTTTATAGCCATTAAAAAAAATATACTAAAATCATAAGACATACAGAGATACTTAAATAAAACTGTTTTGTCTTAACAACAGCTAGAAAATCTTTGCGATTTGTCAGGACAAAACACTGTACTGTACATTGCAGTGTATTGACTTGACTTGACCCAACTGCGGTTGTATTTGTGGTAATGAAACACCTGGTTCTAACTATGTTCTGACCTGTACATAAGTTGTACATTATAAGATATTTTTTTGATTGTTCACATAAAATAAAGGTCTCATCAAAACCTACAACTTTCCCAAACAAAATGATTTTAGCATGAATAATTTGCCGAGATAAACGAGTTTTTAGTTTGACAGCTGTCACATAAAATAAAGGTCTCAACAAGGCCTATAACTTCCCACACAATCTGATAGGCTAGCTTGAATGTTACCGAGACAAACGAATTTTAGTTTGACAGCTGTCACATAAAATAAAGGTCTAATCAAGGTCTACAACTTTCCCGAACAAACTGATAGTCTAGCTTGAATGATTGCCGAGATAAACGAGTTTGACAGCTTTCACATAAAGTAAAGGTCTCATCAAGACCTACAACTTTCCCAAACAATCTGAAAGTGTAGCTTAAATGATTGACGAGATAAACGAGTTTTAGTTTGACAGCTGTCACATAAAGTAAAGGTCTCATCAAGACCTACAACTTTCTAGAACAAACTGATAGTCTAGCTTGAATGATTGCCGAGATAAACGAGTTCGACAACTGTCACATAAAGTAAAGGTCTCATCAAGGCCTACAACTTTCCCAAACAAACTGATTGTCTAGCATGAATAATTGCTGAGATAAACGAGTTTTTAGTTTAGCAGCTATCACATAAAATAAAGGTCTGAACAAGGCCTACAACTTTCCCAAACCATCTGATAGTCTAGCTTGAATGATTGCCGAGATAAACGAGTTTTAGTTTGACAGCTGTCACATAAAGGTCATATCAAGGTCTACAACTTTCCGAACAAATTGGTAGTCTATCTTGAATGATTGCCGAGATAAACGAGTTTGACAGCTGTCACATAAAGTAAAGGTCTCATCAAGGCCTACAACTTTCCCAAACAAACTGATTTTCTAGCATGAATGATTGCCGAGATAAACTAGTTTTTAGTTTGACAGCTGTAACATAAAATAAAGGTCTCATCAAGGCCTACAACTACAACTTTCCTAAACAAACTGATTGTTTAGCATAGTATGAATATTTGCCGAGATAAAGTTTTTTTAGTTTGACAGCTGTCACATAAAATAAAGGTCTCATCAAGGCCTACAACTTTCCCAAACCAACTGATTGTCTAGCTCAACGGTCTAGCTATACAGGATGTAAATAAATCAACTGCAAATATTTTAGGAATCAGCCCATGAAACTGAACAACTTTCCCAGTGAGCATAGGTCGAATTAAGAAAATTGGGCCTCCCATACAAATAAAATCGGCCGGCTGGTACATTTTGTATGGGAGGCCCAGTTTTTTTCATATTTCGACCTATGTTCCTTGGGGAAAGTTGTTCAGTTTCATGGGCTGATTCACCCCTTAAAATATTTGCAGTTGATTTTTTTACACCTGATATAACTAAACACTTATAAGAGAGCGTGATATTCTCCGCGGCGCGTGCGCGAGCATATTCTGTGGCGCGAGTTAGTCAAATCAAAACACTGTAACGGCGAGTACAGTCGCAATTATAGACCTTGACTTTATAGACATAGAGTGTGAAATGAGTTTTGCGGCTCGCGCGTGGCTTTGTCAAATCAAAACACTGCAACGGCGAGTACAGTGTTACGCAATTATAAACTTTAAGTTTTTAGACATACAGTGTTTTTTCCATACCAATATCTTGATAACTATAGTATTTAACATAAAACAATGTTCTAGGGGAACATGTAGGAGGGGAAGAGATAGCGAATTGGCTTTATAGAAACAAAACACTGTATTGGACTTTACAGTATGTTGTTTTGACACGGCAGATATAAGGTTACATTTATTAAGTGAAAATCTCTTAAGGGTGTGTTAAAGATAAAGATATATTTATTTGTAAAACATGAGTAATATAAAAATACAGATGTCACTGTCAAACTCTGTTTTACTCACAAAACTGAACAACTTTTGTTAGAAACATTTCTTCGAAATATGAAAAAATTGGCCCTCCCATACTAAGTGACACACTTTTTCAGCATTTTGTGGGGAAGCCAAATTTTTTTATATTTCGAAGAAAAGTTTCTAACCCAAGTTGCTCTGTTTTGTGTGTAGACCGACCTCTAAAGATTTTGTATTTAATAAAATGTAATCCTGTATAGGTAAGGTATTCATCGAAAATACTGCTGTGTATCTAACCAAAGTAGGTCGCCAACAAATCTACTACATTTAAGGGTTCAACGTATACTGGTTTATCTAAGTATGTATATGAAAACCAGTATTAGATGGAACCAAAATGGGTAGGTGGATTTGCTGGCGATAGTATATCGTTGACCCTGTGATGCCGGATCTATATGGCATCACCTATTTCTACCAGTGGGTGTGTGTAAGGCGACTAAAACATGAAACCAGAGAATGGGCAGCAGCATTTCTTGCGAATATTTACAACTATGTATCAGTGGGTGAAACTGCTAGACAAGCCGATAGTACTTAATTAGCATAGGATTTGAAAAAACTATAGATTGGTTCTTTCAAAAGTTAATTTATTTAAACTTAACAATTTTGTTTTTCATTTACAAATCAGATTGTAAACATGTTTAATTTCATGAGCTGGTACAGCCAACAATTTGATCGTTGCATATTACCAGTAGCCTGTTTGTATACACGAGTGTGTATAAATGTGATAAAGATAATCTAGTAATGGACGACTTGGTGTCCCAGTCGAAGAAAAAATACAAATGAAAATGCTATATAATACTAGTATGGGCATGAAAAATACTCTCAGTAATATCCATGACTTCCTGTAGCCTGATGAAATGTTACTTTATTAAATCAATCAATCAATGCCTAGCGACTTCACCCGCTGCTACTTTGGTACCTACCTACCCGTTCCCCTTAGGAATTGGATCTTTGTCTGTATAATAAATTGTTCTAATTGTTAACCGTTATTTATGGAGAATTAGCTATCTTTCCTTAGTAAAAATATTCATAAAATCAATTAAGAATGTTGTAGCTTTCTAATAGATAAAAGACACACAAACTAACAAACAAATCTTTCCTCTTTACTTTATATTAATAATTAGTGTAAACGATCATAACAAAAATACAGAAACCCGATTGAAGTAATTTCAAAAGTTTGTTTTTCGTCTCAAATTGGCCATTTGTAATTTTAATAAATAGTTATTATACCAGGAAATTTTACTAGTGACCGATAGCAAAAACTCAGAACTAACTGGTGATAAGGAACAACTTTCCCCAAGGAACATAGGTCGAAATACGAAAAAAAATTTGTGAACTCCCATAGTAACTCAATGCAGCTTATCGGCAATTTTGTATGGAAGGTCCAAAATTCTTTTTCGTATTTCGACCGAAGTTATTCCTTATCACTAGCCGGTTTTGAGTTTTCGCTATCGGTCACTAGTAAAATGTAGACAAATCTATGTAGACAAATCTAACGAATATATTTACTTATGCAACCCATACATACATAAAGACTCCCAAAAAGCATACTCTTCTTCAGAAGAAAAACAGTCCTCACCAGTATCGATATCGACAAATCTGTTATCGAGGGCGAGTGTACATCACATTTAAATTTTTCTTATTTTGGCATATTTGTTACAGCTCATGTCAGGCTACAAACTACGTCAGTCATAGTTAAGATATTGTTCTTTAAAGGACTTGGAACATTTTTGTATGATAACTATGCTGTTCCTCTAACTAAATATAAAAAATAAAGATCAGCAGAATTGAATTGTATGAACATAGAACATAGTCATTCAAGTGTTTATTTTTAACTATCGCGACATTTCTCTAGCATGGGGGATATTCTTAAATCTCTAATGGGCGTCGGCGACCACCATCGCAGGGTCGTCTCTACTCTTCGCCAGTCGTGTCTTTATTCTTAAATCCAATTATGTTTTTCAGACTATGTCTTTTTTTTACCTACAAGAAAAACATAAAATTTCGTTTTATGTTAGCTAATAATCCGTTACCATCGTGCGTGTCAACTTTAAGCTGCCGACAGCACATACTGCAAGGGCCGCAGCTATCGGCAGTTGCAGCACATGCCGCGGCAGTTGCAGCAGACGCGATTTCGAAGGCACCGGCCAACAGCCGACAGCCGACGGCACATGCTGTGACTGCTGATGGTTGCATGTACATTTAGGTAGATATAATAGGTACCTACAGGTGGTAGAGACCTACGTACATACATAAATCACGCCTTAAACCCTTGCGGGGTAAGCAGAGCTTTAACGGCCGTAAAAATACGGTCGTTATCGCCACCTTTATCAATATTGAAGGCCATTTGAGGTATTGTCGTGTCACTATAGTGACAGCTTGTTCATGACATGTATTTTTACATTTACTGTAAATCTACTTTTATTTTTATGCTATGACATTCTGTTGCTCAAATATTAAAGTATATTATTTTATAGACGAAACAGTTAGAATAATCTACTTTATTTTTTATTTTGTTGAGCCGTTTTTGGCTATTACTATTAATTTATATTCTAACTTAGCTAGGGTAACATAGAACCTAAAAGTATTGTAAATTTTAGAATAGGTGCACTTCTGAGCAGGTTTTTGGGGGGTTTTCCTGTCCAGAGGGTCCGGCTAACTATACACATGTAACACCTTATTTTTAAAGATTTATAGAATGTATTTCCATTTACTTGTCATTTATTAAGGCATAAGGATAGGTAGATGCTGTGTGGTTGGCCTGGCCAGCCCTGAGGCCAGGCCAGTGCCTTTATTTTTATTTTTATCCTGCCTGAGCCGCGTTTAGAGTAGGAACACAAATTGTTATAAAAAAGAGAAAGTTTTACACAACAAATTTTTTTTCTAAGTTTGAATTAGAATGTGACTTTCTTAAAGAGAATCTTGTAATTCCTACTGAGAAATAAATACATTGATTTTGATTTGATTTTGTTCCATGTCGTGAAGTCATTTCTTTTATTTTCATCAATCAGCTACCAGTACTAGCTATCAACATCCAACAGACGATTTATCTGCATCATAGACCTGAAGACGGTGTTTTGTCTTTTAATATTTCATTATTTTCTATTTAAATCTACTAACATGGAAGTTTATCATGCATATCTTCTTTCAAGCATTTTGCCTGCGGTTTCACTTGCGGTTTTACCTGCTTAATCTAATCACAAAGTTTGAAACAAATTGCATTAAAAATCCTTGATTGACCTAAGGTAAAACGGTTTACCTTAGGTCAATCAAGGGTAAAAGCGGATTTCCTTGCTTGCACCACGTTTTATGGAGAAAGCTTGCTTAACACACTGTAATTTTAAACTACTTCAAAAATAGGTACATATTTCATCTATTCCTTGTTGGCGAAGAGCATTGACGGTGGAAGGCTTTAGTGTTTGTCAACAAGTGCTTAAATACAGCTGTTTGTAGTATTTTGTGTTGTAATATGAATACGTAGTAACAAAATTTGATTTTTCTGGGAATTATGCTACATCTTAAAGAAATGTCAGTATAGTAATAAATGAACTACTTACTTTATTCTCTTAATTGACATACATCACAAACCTGTTGGTCAATATTTTACCATTTGTTAGCTTTGGGGCACATTTTGACCATCATCCTTTCCATCCATGAAAAACAAGATATTTCGGGTGTTATTTAAGCAGTCAGCAAAAAAATGCTATTCGTGATGCCAAAAATTTACTTTGTTAAGCAGAAATTGCTATTCGTTAAGCAACTCTTGGACAGTAAATATTTCTGAACAACAATATATTTGATCAGACATGTGAACATAGGTAGTAAAAAAACTCCAATGAGCGTGTCAGCCAAATATGTCGAGGTTGAGCATCAAAAAAATACACAATTGTAGTGTTTTTAATTGCTTACGTTACGGCAGTCTTCCTCTTCCGTCCTAATAAAACGAAAGCCAAAGTACTTGCTAAGTACAATATTATCCGTGTCAGAGGCCATGTTAATCATGTCAATCGGCGTGCTCAACTATACTTACAGTCCAGCAAAAAGATTAGACAAAAATAAGGGCGCCACTGTAAGAAATTTCAAAATTATATGGCAACATTGACTATGAATGGCAACAATTTAGTATGAAAATTATTAGTTCCATTTTATTTAATTTCTACTCTTTTGCTGGACTGTAAATATGGCATAAGTCAGGCCTCTGTCATGTACTTAATCATGTCGGAGGCCTACTTTACTGTATTAGAGGCTTTGTCAACGTTGAGATAACCTTGACAGGTCTCCTGGTATCAGGGTTCGTCAAGTCGTTCGTTGACCTAATGTACCTTAGGTAGGATAGAAGAAATAAGAGATTATTTTGCTGCTTTGAGACAAATTATTATTTTGCCGCCCCCATAATCACTTAATGTTAGTTGCAGCCCCAATGTTATTTTTCGGACTAAGTAATTACATTGTTGCCCAAATAGTTCGTAAGTCGCTTTTTTTCGCCAACCGAAATTTATGGCATACCAATAATTATTTCTCTTTTTGAGAGACCCAATCTCTTTGGTGACTGAGAATTGTGTCACGCCGTGGATTGTCACGGCACGGCGTCGTGGTTCGGCAGTGCGCCGTGCCTTGGCACGACACGACGTCGTGCCGTGCCACGGCGTACACCGTGACGTTCCACGGCGCCGGCGCCGTGCCGGAGGTATGTGGACACGCCGTAAATTTCAAACTATACGTTATAACAGTCTGGATATTTGTTACAACATTTAAAATTATTTTGTCTTTTAAAGAAATTTTTATAAAAGAGCTGGAGTTCTCTAATAATGATCATACACCGTGTATTTATTTAAACGTAAAACCCAAAAACATACAAAATATTCGATAACATTGAACCAAACCCAGAAATCATCATTTACGAAAGGCACAATGAAAATGCCAATATAGACAAAAGTGAGGACCAAAGTGTAATGTTGTTTCAAATTACTTGATGACACAGAAAATATCATTTCATTGAAAACATATATTTTGCTTGCTAAAATATTGTACGCTCGAAGAGCGGGAAAACATTTTGATATAAATTTTTTAGTTTGTTTTCAGTAGTACTTTTATACAGTGCAAAATACGTATGAAAAGCTTGTATTTTTGTGTTAACCAACGAAAAGACGGTCGAAACTCAATTTTGTTAATAACTTTTTACTTAATTACTTTTTCTTGACTTTAAAACAAGCTGCACTTCAATGATAAACAATTTTCTGTTTACATTTTCTGTTAAATTAAATTAAAAGTACCTGGTTGATCGAGATTCCTCGATTTTTCAACAGATGGCGTTGTTTGTTTACAAAAACGCAAAAAAGTGTGAAGCAACAATTTTTGGAAAATTGAACCTATCTTGACTGATTTATCGCCCCCGAAAACCCAAAAAAAGTATTTACGAAATTATGTGAATACCGTTGCAACCGTTTCCGAGATTTTTTTGATTCTTTTAATACACAAGTAAAAATCTTGTTAATTAAGGGGCAATTAAAAATTCTAAAAAACTACTATAAAATCCATTTAAATTAATATTTTAAGTAGGTCACACCAATAGTAACACAAAATTTTATCAAGCACATAAGTAGATCAAGTTATCCAGCCCACTGACCAAACTGTGTAGTCAATCGAAAAGGCTTCAAGAATTCCATCCCTTCAGTTACCGATGGATATTGATTCCTGTTACTAACAGCTATGTCACACATGTCGTAAAATTTGCGGTATTTTGCCGCTCCAGTGCTACTGACAAAAGGAGTCGTATGAAATCGCATGTAGAAGCCTTCACACCGTAGCATCATGGGGTTGGCTGGCTCTCATATACCGCTGTACTTTGCGACATGTATTCGATTGGCCTTGGTGACAGAAAATTGTTACAAAATACAAGCTGACCGAAAAAGTCTAGGCATACATCTGCCATTTTATCACTTCAATAAGTTACAAAGAATCCAAACGATACGCCTCGAGCTCAGTAACTTTTGTTGTAGCCAATATAAATAGAGCTCTCGATGTAGAATTCTTCTATGTACCTGAAACTTATAAGAAATGCCTAGCTTAAAATAATCATATTTTTTAACAATTCAAATACTTGCAAAAGTTGTAGGTATATATTCGTTATACTAAAGCATAAGCATAACATGATAATTATACATACAGAACATCAATAGGTAGCAAAATTATAAGTTGAATTGAGAATTCTACAAAGTTACAATATGCATGGCCGAATTTCATTTATCATAATATCAATACGAGTGTATCTATATAACACGAAATATTTTCTTTTAAGCTCTTTCCATGTATTTAATACATACATTCTACAACTTTGCGATACGTACGTCGTACATATCGTACATTGTACCTACGACGGACCTTTGTATCGTCTGAATATGTCAAAAATGTACGCGTAGGTAGATATTATAAAAGGTTGTCATGTTTTATTATGGCCTGGGTGACCGAAGATTATGGTTTACTGAGACTTATGATGTGACCGAACTGTCTCAGACAGCAGTATTGTTCCTACCCAAAACACTTGAAAAAGACAGAGGTCACACAAATTTGGTTAAACACAATGTCCAGTCCAACCTTCATTTTAACATAAAAATCGCGTGAACTCAACTGTGGAAGTTTTCCAACTTGTTACCGTACATATGGCGTCAACACGAAAGAATAAAACATGTTTCCACATGTTCCCTCCTCTTTGGAAAGGGGACTGCCAATAAAAAAGTTGTTGATTCTGTTGTGCCGTGTTTGTGAAAGATAGCGGGCTTTTTGTTTGGGTTGGAACAAGTTGCGAATATGTTTCGGAGGCTTAGTAGAAAGTTTTTTTAGGAACTTGAAGCTCTGTCTAGCACTTAATATTATTGTCATACCCAGTTCCTATTCTCTAATAGGAATACTAACCGAGGATGCGAGTAAGGTCCAATAATTTTCAAGAAAATATCAGGTAGATAATAACTGGTTTTCGACGTCTAATCTCGAATGCCCTTTTCATACTCTTGAGAAGCCATGGAAGTGCTTTTCTCTGAAGGGATTAATGTAGGGATGTTTTTATTTTTTATTTCAAATTAATTATGAAAGCTAAATTTCTGCATGAACTATATCGATTGACTTTATAACTGTTCGTTATTGCTAGCATTTGGCTGTGCTAGACAAGTACTTACTACAGTTTGGATTTGCAAGAGGCGGATGGCAAAGCTATGGCCTTAGCAAAAAACTAGTCCAATTTGCTGTTACCATTGATTCGACGAAGAACTGCAAACCGTATCATATGATATATTTTTTCGAATTTATCTTCTTCACTCTACACAAGCTCTTTGCTTTCCACCGATGTTTAATCAGAGAAAAAATGCTCCAACAAGATCAAAGAACATAGAAAAATCTGAAGCTTTCCTTAGAACATAATTCTCTTGCTCTATATATTCCAACACATGTGCTCTAGGCATTCGCACGCAAGATTAAATTTACCGAGCACCCCCTATAATCGGATTTGCTTGGTTCGCGAGCAGTCCGGGACTTTGTTGAAGTAATAAAGGAATCGGATACGTAGGCATACAGGGTGTAAAGGGACGGTGTATTGAAAACTTGGCATGGAATGGAATTAAACAAAATAATTTTCACTGAATAACGCATGTTGAGACTTTTTTTTAGATATTTGCGTGGTCAGCTGACGGATTTACCACGGCAAGTTGAGAATGAAATTTTCATTTTTCAAGTTTCCATAATACTGTTCCACAGAGAAAGTTGTTCAGTTGTATAGTCTGATGATGCTTGAAAATGTTTTATTCTACCATCCCTTACATCCTGTATTAACTATATTTAGTACCTTCTAACATTTTAATTTGTGAGAAGGCAAACAATTTTCACAAATAAACTATATTTACTGAGGGAAACTCATCTGTTTATTGTATTTACCATTAAGTGAGCGAATTGAAAATCTGTCATGTGAATTAATTTTAAACTTCTCCACGTAAATTTAAAACTTTCAGTCGTCTCACAAAAACATAAAGTACGTCCGTGCAAAATGCGTACCATATAGAAGACATAGAAAAATTGAACTCATGTCATAGTCATAGCATTAATATGATTTGCCCAGTTGTCAAATAATGAGCAGCGAAGGGGTCAACAGCGCTGCACCAGGTAGTTTGTTTGAACGTCTTAGCAAGCTGCGTATCATGACTTTGAAGCATCGATTCATAAATCTACGAGGAGATAAAATTTCGCTTGAAGTTTTTCAAATCAGCACACACCACAATGAAAGCCCTATCACGGACGGTCGTTATGATAATCAATCTCGTCCCATGCATCAACCAACGACCGCTCTATGTTTATAAACCATCAGCAAACATGACCTCCTCACTGGTGAACCTATCAATCTATTACGTCGGTCAGATGAAGCTGTGATCCTAATGACTAGATCGTTGGAGCTCCTCTGTCACTCGCCCCTACATTATGTGGGCGGCCATTTTCTGGCCAACTCTCTAGGCGGATATGGCTTGGTGTGTGGTCTAGTTCAAGAGCTTTTACGAGGCCTAAATTATTTCTTTCTTTTTTCAATTTTTAGTAACAATCGTTTTATGCGTCATCACATCATCCATCATCATCATCAATTTTTCTGCCCTATGGTATCCCAAATCAGTTGTGATCGGCGCAACATGATTTGTTGCAACAGAACATCATGTAACAAGAGGATTTGGCTATGTTTTATGACGGGCAGCCTGCCTGACGTCAACCCTCTTGGGAATACTATTGTAGGTGGTAGCACCGCCACCATGCGTAATGTTTAAAGATATAGAGAACTTCAGGAGTAGAAATAAAAGCACAATTTGGAATATCTTCCAGACCACCGTTTTTAAAGTCGGGAAGGAGGTAAAAGAGGATCCCGTACTAAAACTTCTTAGTTCGCTCTTCTCTCGACCTTGACAATGACCTTGTAGAGAAAATCTGTAAAAACCGCGCTTCCTTTTAATATTAATTTGGTGCGGACTATTGCAAAACCTGCTGCATAATTTAACAAGACGAACTACAAGTATAACTAATATTTTGTCCGTTATTGTCTCACTCTTTTGAAGTGAATAGATCGTGTTATTTTTTTTTAATCCACCAATTACACAAATCGCTTTTTCTTCACGTCATGCACTACCATTCTGCAGCTTATGGCTCGATCGTGATGGCATTTGATGAGGTCAAGGTGTCATCCACACTACAAATCGACTATGCCTTTGGCGGACACCACCCTTGACGTCCATTGCTGCGAATTTTAGCGCATCACTAACACATGTGCCTGTCAAATGTAAGAAGATTTTGAATTACTCATACTAAAACCCGATGTAGACGCAGGAGCAACGAAAAAACTTGCATTGGAACAATCATTGGAATTTGTTTCAGTTACACTTGCTAGTTACAATGAAAGATAGTAAATTCAATATACCTGTTTCTCTTGCACCAATGGACGTCAAGTGTGGTATTATCCTTCGATTTATAGTTACGGCATAGTTTAGAATGGCCCTTCAGACAAGGGCGGATGTTTACATGCTAAGGGTTGGGCTTCGGTTGAATAGATTCGTGAAGGGTTAAGAGATTCCGGGATGATCATGTGAACATGCTCTTGCGGGATTTCTATTTAGGCAAACTGTTCAGTTTGTGCTCACAGAGGTATTTATTTTATTTATTTAACTATTTATTGCACACAAAACATACATAGAAACAGTTTACAATGAGACAAGACACAACAGGTTTACTTATTTCTAAAAAGAAATTTCTTACAGCAAACCTACACAAGTGAGACTACATAGCTCGAAACGCGGATATGACGTGCACAATACTAATAATATATAATTATGACAGTATTAATTACTAAAAAATATTTACATATATAAACATACTCACATACATATATATATATCAAAGCATAAAATATATAAATAATAAATACATACTATACTATGGATATGCAAGAGAAAGATAGTGTTCTTTAATCCTCTTTTTAAATATGGCGATAGAAGGACTATCACGTACAGTGTGCGGGAGAGAATTCCACAACCTGACAGCATGAACAGTGAAAAAGTACGAGTAGAAGTCAGTCCTGTGAGATGGCATCGAAAGAAGAGTCCTAACGTTTGACCGACATGGCTTGTCTTGCGGCCGTGAGAACGCAAAACGCTCGCGAAGATACGAAGGAGAAGAAGGGTTATAAAGAATGTTGTAGAAGGCAGAGAGAATATGAGTATTCCTACGGAAGCGAATTGGGAGCCACTTGAGTTGAGAACGAAATTGAGAAACGTGGTCGTATTTGCGCAGTCCGAAAATAAATCGAATGCACAGATTTTGTAGACGCTCAAGTTTATTAAGAAGCTCCTCTGTAGCGTCCAAGTAGCAAGAGTCGGCGTAATCGAGAAGAGGAAGAAGAAGTGATTGGGCCAAAGTGATTTTAGTGCTTAAGGGTAAAAAGTTTTGGAGGCATTTGAGAGAATGACAGGAGAAATGAATCTTTTTGCTTACCTCATTAACATGAGGAGTCCAAGAAAGCCTAGAGTCTAGTACTACGCCAAGGTTCTTAGCAGTCTTACTAAAAGCGATTGGAACACCATCGTATATTACAGGTGGAATATCAACAAGCACCAACTGACTGCTCATATACGGGCTGCCAATAATCAAACATTTGGATTTTTTAGGGTTAACCAACAGACCAAAAGATTTAGTCCAAACTGAAATGTTGTTCAGATCGCTGTTGATTTGAGCAATGGCGCTGTTAGTATCCGCAACTTGAGCATGTTGATAAATTTGTAAGTCGTCTGCGTAGAGATGAAGATTAGAAGAGATGACAGAAGTAACAGTGTTAATAAATATGGAGAAAAGAAGAGGAGAAAGCACGCCACCTTGCGGTACGCCAGCACACAGATCACACCAATTCGAAAAAGATTCGTCAGAGCGGATCCGCTGCGACCGACCGCGAAGATAGGAATCGAACCACGAGATTACCGAATTAGAGATGTTAAGTGAGCGAAGGATGGCTAGAAGTACATCAAAGTCTACATAGTTGAAAGCACTACTAAAGTCTAACAAAACAAGAATAGTAACGGACTTATTTTCCATTGCGAGACGGATGTCATCAGTGACTTTTAGTAGTGCTGTCACGGTACTGTGACCAGGTCGAATGCCAGATTGAAATTTTGAGAGAAGACAGTTAGATGAAATGAAATCAGCAAGTTGTTTGTGGGCAATGTACTCAAGGACTTTGGCAAGGAAAGGAAGGATGGAGATAGGACGGAAGTCAGAGAAGGAGGTGGGATTGGATGTTTTGGGAAGGGGAATCACATCAGCTTGTTTCCAAGCTGACGGGAAAGTGCTCGTTACCAGGGAGTAGTTAAAGACATGGGTAAGTATTGGTAAGAGCTCAGGAAGAATGAGCGAGATCATCCGGGAACACAGGTTGTCATTGCCCACAGCTGCTGAGGTAATGGACTGAATATGCTTCTTAACATCTCCTTCAGAAATCGCGATGAAATTAAAAGAAGAACAGTTAGGTAGGAGTTGGCCGCTAAGAGAGGATATTGTATTAGACTTCACCGTATCATATCAGAGGTAGTTTAGTCCTGATATTGGATTGGATACATGAAATTTTGGTATTCAGTAAATTTGTTCTTTTTTATCGCAGCATATAACTACGCAACACAGACTGACAAATTAATACATAATTTACAGATTTTCTTCTATAGTGTGAGGTGGGATACTAAGAACGATCCGATGAACCCATCAAGATGGGGAAATGCTTCTTCCGACCTTGCCTAACTTAAATTAAATGTAAATTTGATTCAAACTATTTCTGATTGAGCAGTTCTTGGAAATCATCGAACACAAACTACAAAGGACTTACTCAATATTAAATCGTAGATACGATTCTCTTATTAAGTTAATTGACTTGAAAGGCTTTTATCAAACGCGATGAAACCGTGTAAGAGACAGCTCTCCGGATACTGATAGCATTTAGTTGAAATACTCTGACACCTGGGTTCATCAGGTTGTTGGGCGACTCTATATCCCACTCAAAAAGAAGAATATTTAGACAATGAAACGGAACAACTTCCCATAAAAGAATATTTCAGGAAATGTAAAAAATATACAAAATCACGATCAGATGACTCCATTTATTTACTATGGTAAATAAAAAACACGTCTCCTGAAAAATTTTGCTTACGGAAATTTGTTCAGTTTTATGGTGTGATCGATCAGTATATTATTTGTAGAGCTGGCTGTCCTTTACACCCGGTATACTATTATCCAATAAAGACAATGCTCCATTACCTCTGTATTTAAACAACAAAATAAACAGTATTGAATGAAATCCCAACAATGACCAAACAGTTAAATTCAGGTAACATTGTTACTATTATGTGACTTCACACAAAGGAGTCAAAGGTTGGTGTTTGTTACTTAGGAAATGTTCGTTTTGATTGTTCACTGAATTGAGACAAAACATGTTAATTTTTGTTTCGTGGTAAGGAAAAAGATAAAAATATGTATAGCGTAGTATAAAAATGTTACAATGTGACGCAAGACCGAATGGAATCTTGAAGTAAGCTGGTTTTGGAAAGCATAGTGTAGGACGCCCTCGAACCGGAACTGAACCAATGAGAGCGGCTAGTAGCGACTGGATGGCAAAAATGGGAGATCCCGCCTTGTGGCGTAGGAAAATCTTGAAGTATGCGCTTCTTTGTCATATACGCCGAGATACTGGCAATTTATTTATCATACTTCTCTCTAACTAGCGTGTTTACCTACTGTACATACACAAACTCATGACGCCTAGATTATATGCCTTACGGGGTAAGCAGAGCCTAAACGGCTGTACCTAAAAACGGCCATTTACACCTCTTACCTATGACATAAGTTTGAGAGTCATTCAGAAGACTGTGTCACTATTGTTTGTAACAGGTTCTCAGTCTGTCGCCTAAAATTGCAATACACATCAACTATGAAATCCTTTAAACGCTTCTTACAATACCCACGGGTGAGACATGGAGTTATGCAACTCTAAACCGTCAAACGGCAAAAAATTTATTTGATTTAGATTAGATGATTTGTAAGATTCAGAACCAATAAATCGAAGAAAGTCAGACAAATTAAAGCACTCATAATGATTTGAGTGTTTGCGGCGGCAGGTACCTACTCTCAGGTGATATTGCTGTGTTTGGCAGCGCGCCAGGGCGTATAGCCATCTTGTGTCCATTCCAGCCTATTGGCGGTTCATGCGACAGTGTGACAGCCTGTCATAAAGTATCTAGATAAGTCATAGCATTAATGTGATTTTGATAGGTGGCAAATATGGCCTATTTGAACGGTCGCACTGTAGTTCATAATTATTTTTAATTAGTCAATGAAGAAAAAAATCAAAAGAGTTCATCGGGTTGTTGGACGACTTGGTGACCCACTCAAAGAAGAAGAAGAAGCGCCTAAACCGAAGACAGTCGAACAAATGAAAGCACTCAAAATGATTTGAGTGTTTGCGGCGGCAGGTACCTACTCTCAGGTGATATTGCGGTGTTTGGCAGCGCGCCAGGGCGTATAGCCATCTTGTGTTCATTCCAGCCTATTGGCGGTTCATGCAACAGTGGGACAGCCAGTCATAAAACAACTAGACTACAGTATGTTCATTCTAATAGGCTATATTTGACAGCTGTCAAAATAAAAATCATGTTGTGTCACAAGGTCTACTTTTCTTTGTTGAGAAGTCATCTGGTATGGGGTTGACAGTTGTCAAATATGACCTATTCGAATGACCGTACTTTAGTCGTAGCTTTAAGATGATTTTGACAGCTGTAAAACATGGCTCATTTGATGAAACAGTAGTCAAAATGGTTTGAGTGTTTGCGGCGGCAGGTACCTACTCTCAGGTGATATTGCGGTGTTTGGCAGCGCGCCAGGGCGTATAGCCATCTTGTGTTCATTCCAGCCTATTGGCGGTTCATGCGACAGTGTGACAGCCTGTCATAAAACATCTGAAACTAGTTTATAATATTTTAAAGTAAAAAATGATAAATGTATGTTGTACAGTATGGCCGTTTGAATAGGACAAATTTGACAGCTGTCAAAATTATATTTATGCTATGATGCTATGAAATAAGGTCTTTTTTACTTTGTTGGCATGCTTTTTAGTATAGTTGTAACAGCTGTCAAATATGGGCTATTCGGACGGACATACTTTAATTTAATTACAATCGGGGTCAAACAGCATATCTAGGACTGGCAAATGGTTTAACATAATATCTCTTGACTACAATACTTAAGTAAATTATTTCTTTTTTTGTCTACAATTTTACAGGACAAGGGCAAATATGCTTAGTTCTTTAAAAGATTTAGAAACAATAAACCGAAGAAAGTCGAACAAATGAAAGCACTCAAAATGATTTGAGTGTTTGCGGCGGCAGGTACCTACTCTCAGGTGATATTGCGGTGTTTGGCAGCGCGCCAGGGCGTATAGCCATCTTGTGTTCATTCCAGCCTATTGGCGGTTCATGCAACAGTGTGACAGCCAGTCATACAACATCTAGACTACAGTGCGGTCATTCGACTAGGCTATGTTTGACAGCTGTCAAAATCATGTTAATTGTATAGCATAAGCATTTTCCAAAATCTGATATAAGGGTTCATCGGGCCGTTAGATGACTCGGTGTCCCACTCTAAGAAGAAGATTGTCTTCTTTTCTTTGTTGAGAAGTCATTTGATATATGGTTGTCAGCTGTCAAATATGGCCTATTCGAATGACCGTACTTTAGTCCTAGTATTGAGATGGTTTTGACAGTTGTCAAATATGGCTCGTTTGATTAAACAGTAGTCAAAATGATTTGAGTGTTTGCGGCGGCAGGTACCTACTCTCAGGTGATATTGCGGTGTTTGGCAGCGCGCCAGGGCGTATAGCCATCTTGTGTTCATTCCAGCCTATTGGCGGTTCATGCAACTATGTGACAGCCTGTCATAAAACATCTAGACTACTGTGCGGTCATTCGACTAGGCTATGTTTGACAGCTGTCAAAATCATGTTAATTGTATAGCATAAGCATTTTCCAAAATCTGATATAAGGGTTCATCGGGCCGTTAGATGACTCGGTGTCCCACTCTAAGAAGAAGAAGATTGTCTTCTTTTCTTTGTTGAGAAGTCATTTGATATATGGTTGTCAGCTGTCAAATATGGCCTATTCGAATGACCGTACTTTAGTCCTAGTATTGAGATGGTTTTGACAGTTGTCAAATATGGCTCGTTTGATTAAACAGTAGTCAAAATGATTTGAGTGTTTGCGGCGGCAGGTACCTACTCTCAGGTGATATTGCGGTGTTTGGCAGCGCGCCAGGGCGTATAGCCATCTTGTGTTCATTCCAGCCTATTGGCGGCTCATGCAACAGTGTGACAGCCCGTCATAAAATATCTAGACTACAGTGCGGTCATTCGAATAGGACATATTTGACAGTTGTCAAAATCATGTTCATGCCACAAGGTGACAGCCAGTCATTAAACATCTAGACTACTGTGCTATATTTGACAACTGTCAATAACATGTTAATCCTATAACTTAAGGCCGATAGCCGATGTTGCGTAGTGGTGGCCTGCTACTTGCAGTAGGTGGTTGAAAAACTCTGATACCAGGGTTCTTCGAATCGTTGGATGACTCGGTGTCCCATTCTAAGAAGAAAAAGGTCTACTTTTCTTTGTTGAGAAGTCGTCTGGTATGATTTTGACAGCTGTCAATGATGGATCATTTGATCAAACAGTAGTCAAATTGATTTGAGTGTTTGCGGCGGCAGGTACCTACTCTCAGGTGATATTGCGGTGTTTGGCAGCGCGCCAGGGCGTATAGCCATCTTGTGTTCATTCCAGCCTATTGGCGGTTCATGCAACAGTGTGACAGCCTGTCATAAAACATCTAGACTATTGTTCGGTCATTCGAATAGGCTATATTTTACAGCTGTCAAAATCATGGTAATTGTATAGCATAAGAATTTTCAAAAATCTGATATTAGGGTTCATCGTGTCGTTAGATGACTCGGTGTCCCACTCTAAGAAGAAGAAGAAGGTCTTCTTTTCTTTGTTAACTTCTAGTAAGTATGGGGTTGACAGTTGTCAAATATTGCCTTTTCGAATTAACATACTTTAGTCATAGCATTAAGATGATTTTTACAGCTGTCAAATATGGCTCATTTGATCGAACAGTAGTCAAATTGATTTGAGTGTTTGCGGCGGCAGGTACCTACTCTCAGGTGATATTGCGGTGTTTGGCAGCGCGCCAGGGCGTATAGCCATCTTGTGTTCATTCCAGCCTATTGGCGGTTCATGCAACAGTGTGACAACCAGTCGTGAATATCTAGACTAGTCACAGTATTAAGATGATTTTGACAGCTGTCAAATATGCTATTTAATTAGAAAAAACTTAACCGGTTCAAAAATCATACCTAAGACCACCTCAAATGGTTCATAATATCTCTTTAGCTACATACATATCTACATATCTATACGGAGTAGGCAGAAACTCAACGGCTGTAAAAACAGTCATTTACACCTCATCTGACAAGAGTTTGAGAGTCATTCAGAAGACTGTGTATCATCATCATCACAGTGACAGGTTGTCAGCCTGTCGCTTGAAATTGCAATACATATCATATCTTTAATCCCTTAGTCGCTTTTACCACGGAAAAGATATGGGGTGATGCTATTCTTAGCCGGCACCACACGGCAAGATCAGGATTAAGATATAGAAACAATGAATCTACGAAGAATAAATGAAAGCACTCAAACTGATTTGAGTGTTTGCGGCGGCAGGTACCTACTCTCAGGTGATATTGCGGTGTTTGGCAGCGCGCCAGGGCGTATAGCCATCTTGTGTTCATTCCAGCCTATTGGCGGTTCATGCAACAGTGTGACAGCCTGTCGTAAAACATCCAGTCATAGCAAGATGATTTTTACAGGTGTCAAATATGGCCTATTCGAACAGCCACATTGTAAATCATAATATTTTTAAGTAGACGATGTAGAAGAAATTACAAATATACAGTACGGCCTTTGAGTAGGCTATATTTGACAGCTGTCAAAATCATGATAATGCCATGACATAAGGTCTATTTTTCTTTGTTGACATGCCGTCTAGTATGGGTTTGACAGTTGTCAAATATGGTTCATTTGATCAAACAGTAGTCAAAATGATTTGAGTGTTTGCGGCGGCAGGTACCTACTCTCAGGTGATATTGCGGTGTTTGGCAGCGCGCCAGGGCGTATAGCCATCTTGTGTTCATTCCAGCCTATTGGCGGTTCATGCAACATTGTGACAGCCTGTCATAAGACATCTTTTATGTAGTTGTTGTATAAAAAATATATATTACCGTACGACCGTTCCAATAGGCCACATTTGACAGTTGTCAAAATTATGTTGATGGTATGGCTAGGAAAAAAGGTACATTTTTCTTTGTTGACATGCCTTCTAGTATTGGTGTGACAGCTGTCAAATATTACCTACCCGAATGACCGTACTTTAGTCATAGCATTAAGCTAATTTGAACAGCTGTCAAATATGGCTCATTTTAAAACAGTAGTCAAAATGATTTGAGTGTTTGCGGCGGCAGGTACCTACTCTCGGGTGATATTGCGGTGTTTGGCAGCGCGCCAGGGCGTATAGCCATCTTGTGTTCATTCCAGCCTATTGGCGGTTCATGCAACAGTGTGACAGCCTGTCATAAAACATCTGGACTACAGTGCGGTCATTTGTTTGACAGCTGTCAAAATCATGTTAATTGTATAGCATAAGCATTTTCAGAAATCTGATATTAGGGTTCATCGGGTCGTTGGACGACTCGGTATCCCTCTCTTAGAAGAAAAAGGTCTACTTTTCTTTGTTGAGAAGTCATCTGGTTTGGTGTTGACAGTTGTCAAATATGCCCTCTTCGAATGACCGTACTTTAGTCATAGCTTTAACATGATTTTGACTGCTGTCAAATATGGCTCATTTGATCAAATAATAGTCAAAATGATTTGAGTGTTTGCGGCGGCAGGTACCTACTCTCAGGTGATATTGCGGTGTTTGGCAGCGCGCCAGGGCGTATAGCCATCTTGTGTTCATTCCGGCCTATTGGCGGTTCATGCAACAGTGTGACAGCCTGTCATAAAACATCTAGACTACAGTGCGGTCATTCGGATAGGCCATATTTAGCAGCTGTCAAAATCAAAATCATGTTGTGTCATAAGATCTAGGTACTTTTCTTTGTTGACAAGTCTTCTAGTAATGTGTGGGGTTGACAGCTGTCAAAAATGACCTATTTAAATAACTGTACTTTAGTCAAGGCATTAATATGATTGCGACAGCTGTCAAATATGGCCTATTCGAATGACCTGACATTTTGACAGCTGTCATTTGATAAAACACATGATTTGAGTGTTTGCGGCGGCAGGTACCTACTCTCAGGTGATATTGCGGTGTTTGGCAGCGCGCCAGGGCGTATAGCCACCTTGTGTTCATTCCAGCCTATTGGCGGTCCATGCAACAGTGTGACAGCCTGTCATAAAACATCCAGACCACGGTGCGGTCTTTCGAATAGGCTATATTGACAGATGTCAAAATCATGTTAATCCTATAGCATAAGGTGGATAGCCGATGTGGTGCAGTATTGGACTGCTACTTGCAGTAGGCGGTTGAAAAACGTTGATACCAGGGTTCATCGGGTCGTTGGACCAGTCGGTGTCCTACTCTACGAAGAAGAAGATTGTCTACTTTTATTTGTTGAGAAGTCATCTGGTATGGGGTTGACAGTTGTCAAATATGGCCTACTCCAATGACCGTAATTTAGTCATAGCATAGCACTAAGATAATTTTAACAGTTGTCAAATATGGCTCATTTGATCAAACAGTAGAGTGAACAGTAGTCAAAAAACAGTCTGTCATCATAAAACATCTAGACTAGTCATAGCATTTAGATGATATTGACAGCTGTCAAATATGACCTATTCGAACGACCATACATTAATTTAATTACAGTCGTGATCAAAAGATTATATCTAGGATCGCTTCAAACGATTCAAATAACTCCTAAACTACAATCCTTAGAAAAAATATTTATTTGCAGTAAAAACCCAATATATACCACACGGCGACACCTTAGTATCTCTATTTATCTTTATAAGTATTAGAAAATTCCTGAGCCTTTTCCCAAATTCAGTCCGTCGGTCCTCATCTTCCAAATAAGAAAGCGTCATCTACACAAACACTGCTCAAAAGCAATAGGCTTCCCTGACTTGCAATATTCGAAGATAGATGACTGTGCGATGACCGAAAAACTTTCGGGGTATCAGCTGAACCTAGCTATAAGTGCCTACATATTCTATGAAATGAGATAATTTACGTGATGCGCTAGAAAAAAGATAGACAGCACTAAATAATAGAAAGTTTACAGAAGGATCACTCGACCCTATATAGGACTTTTGTGATTGTCACTTGTTGTATAGCCAGGGTTACTAGATTCAATACGATCTCGAAATACAGCTCTAAATCTGAAATGTTATAAATGATTCTGAGCCGATTTCAGCAAGAAATTATGACGTTCGTGGCAACCATTTTCTTAGTTACCTTGATTGCGTCTGAGATTCCAGTTCATTCCAGTAAAAGTCACTTAGCATTAAAATCGTCGCTAGTTTTGAGTAAGTCATGTGTATAGGCGCCTCGCGTGCCGTCTCCCTCTCTCTCTCTTCGTGTGGGACACCGAGTCGATCAACGACCCGATGAATCCTGGTGTTAGAGTTTTTCAACCGCCTACCGCAAGTAGCAGGCCGTCTCCCTAATTTGTGTATTAAGTGCCTACATATTCTAAGATATAAGAATAATTTACGTGATGCGTTTCAAAAAAATAGACAGCACTTTTTTTGTTTTTGCTTTAATTATAATCCGCCGCGGTAGACTTCGTAGGTGGCGCGACTAGCTTGACGCATTCTGGATAGAATGGCATACTTGGGACAGAAATAGATGGAGAGAAAAGAGGGAGACTTTTGCCTAACAGTGGGATGACAAAAGGCTTAGTAAGTGATAAGTTTTTATTATAATCGAAGTCGGTGGGCCAAGATCCAAATGAGTGGCGTGAAAGTGGGTACGCATTTGCCCTGCAGCAAGACAAAGAAGGCTACATACAGAAATATAATACATTCGAGACGCAATGTGCAGATTAAAAGGCCATAAATACTTCACGAATTATAAATGAGAAAAGTTACGCCATATAATGGGCATCAGACAAAAAACGAGGCTGTATTTGAAAAAGGTCGCATCGCATTCCAACACGCGAAAGTATGCTGATATTTGACAAGTGTTTTATTAAATTTTAGTACTGAACGGAACGTACATGACGTGTCAATAACGACATTCCATTTTCAGAAAATATTAAATTTGTAGGGTAACTTAATGGTAGCTCTTGACAACCAAATACATACAAACCAACCATCCATCCACTCCAGTGCGGTTTGATTGTGAAAAAAATGTGCGAATGTTTTTGCACCTCTAAAAATGCTTTTATAATTACCCTACATGTATTTTTATCCGTTAAGATTGAAAAATTTAGGAAATGTAATTATTATAATCGAAAGTGGTATTTATATACTAGATAATAAGCTAGATTTGCTAGCTCTTAGAGAAGTCGGGTAATATTTGTGGGCTAATTATTTCAAAATGGCTTTGGCGTCTACACTGGCTCAAATTTAAGTGGTACACAGTGACTCTAACACTCAGTACTGGCTCAATTCTCTATTTTTACAAACATTAACAGACAATTGTAAAATAATTCTTATGGCAATAGTAATGATATCGACGCTTGAAAGGCAAAATTATATAAGCGACATTTTTGGCCAAATTGAGTTATATACATTGTTGGAATCGCCTGATTTTTCTGCGTCGTTTGGTCCTACTCACGTCTCTCTACGATGACTTTTTTGTCGCTTAGACATTTTGAAATTCGCGAAAATTCACTTTTTTGGTTGACTAACCGACGCGATTTTCGACCATTTTTGATAATTTGGTGGTTATCGAAATCAAATAATGCTAAATTTGACTTTAGTCAAGTTTTACCGTTCTCTTCGTACAGTATTTTCTCCACTTAGTCAATTTTGCCTCAATCTGCAAACACAGTGTAAGGCGCATAGCTATTTTTTTCCTTACAAAGATCTCGTTTTTTCATCACTTAAGTAATTTTTGCATACCCGTTTTTCTGCGTGCTTGGCGTTTAGTTAAAAATGCTTGTTATAATTTTTCTTTATTCAGTTGGTTCAGTATATATTACCTGTCTTAAAAATAAATCTGATTGTCGCTTAGTCAATTTTTACCCGCCGTTTTCAAAGGTTCTTTTCTTATTTATTGATGATGATGATGATGATGGGCCAGATGGACCGATGGCGATGAAAAAGACTGGCTGGTAGCAAATGGATGGCGAATACGGATGATCGTGCCTTGTGGCGGACCCTGGGGAGGCCTACATCCAGCAATGGACTGCTATAGGCTAATGTGATGATGATCCTAGTTGAAATATGCCTCTGTGTACCATAGTGTTAATTTTTATTGTTATTGATATATCACTTGAATGAAATAATGAGGTAAATTTTCTGTAACAAATGTTATTTAAGTCAAATTGCCGGGAAGAATTTAGTATAAAATTGTAACTTGATTAGTTTTGCCTCAAATTAGAAGTATTTTTTATGTTAGTTAGGCAACTTTTACTCTGTCGTAAATTCTTGAAAAAGGTATTTATTAAAATTTTACCGTACCTTTGTCATTCCAAGCTTGTCGGTTAGTCAAATTTGCCTGTATTTATTTTTAGGTAATTTTTGACTAAGCGACACTAACTCTAAAACTAAGCATTATTCTTTATTGATATGTTTACTAAAATTTAGGTAAAAAAATAACAAAACAAATATGTAAAAACTAGGTTTCTAGGACTATCACAAAAATATATACGATTTTTTTTCTGAAAATCCAAACTTTAAACTGCTCTCCTGTAAAGTTACTCTGATGTCGCTTAGATAATTTTGCCTTTCAAGCGTCGATATGAAAAGAATACTTTGACAAATATAATTGATTATAATGCATAGTTTCAATAAATATTATACTAGCACGACAGGGTTGCTGAGTCCATATAAACTGTTAGAGTCACTGTGCACTATAGGGGTTGAGTCAGTGTAGACAGGTATAGGTACATAGTGACTCAATTTATTTTTTCTAGAAAAAAATGTCTGGTGACTTAATTATCATGTTATTGCAAAAAAATATAATGCAAAACGAAAGAGTAATAACCAATACATCCTAGGTATGAATATGAGGTTGATACTTCAAAGTTTTCTATAAAATTTTATTGATTGAAAAAATCCGAGTCACTGTTGCCTACCTGACCCTACTGACTGACTGAATTAAAAAAATACTTATTGAAAGTTTCAGTCATACTATACTACGAGTACCTACCAAATAAATTGTCACTTTGTATTTTACATTGCTGTAATTTTCAAGACGTATTAGGTAATTGTCATTACATTTGGGAAAGTTGTTACACTACCTCTACCTACTACTGCTATTTCTAATAGGTGGTTGTAAAACTCTCACACCAGCGTTTATCGGGTTGTTCGACTTTTAAAATTATCCTAAAAGTAATTATTTTAAAAATGAGTAAAAGTTTTTATGCAATTTACTATTATCACATATTTTCCTTACGTCATCTTATGAAAGAAAGAAAATTGTCATATATACTCAACGATATACTAGTTCTAAAAGAATCTTGGCTCACTCCTGCATTGTGCGGAGGCATGAAATGGAAGGGAAACAATGCAAGCGAGCGACGAGCAGACAATTGAGCGTGCGATGAGAACTACCTTAATGCATGGGCCCTTCTGTATAGCGTAGGTTCTTACGTAATAATACGCTATCATGCCTGTATCCCTTATGAAGAAGGTAGAGCAACAATCATTGTAATAATTATACGTTTGTTATAGCTATGTCCGCCTGCCAAGCGTGGTGAGTATGGTAGCACCCCCCAATACGGGGGAGGCCCATGTCCAGCTGTGGACTGTTGTGGCTGCTAAGGTTTTTATTTATAGAAATTGAAAGTACGAGAAATGGGGCTTAGTGCTTAAGTGGCTTATTCATGACTAAAGAAATCGGGGTGGTGCTATTTTAAGCCGATATCATCTGGCACTTTACATAACAGGTGTTCATAATTAAGCCTCCAGGATTAATTAAATTTTCTGAGAACAAGAACACATGCTTATACGAGAACGACCTCAGGTAGGTTCTTTTGTTGATACAGACGCAAGTTTCGGCTATACGTCTTACGCAAAAACTGATAATATGTGCATGAAGATTATAACTTAAAAGAATGAAATTGCTTGCACCTTTTTTTTTCAAAATACAAAATTGTTAGATGCTTTTTCAATGTAACTGTAAAAAATAAGCGTGAATGTATCATGCAAGAATTTTATTATTCAAACTATAAAATAAAAGACAGCTTCTATTTTAGCCGGGCAGCCAACACATTTTGATGTTTTGACGCGTTCACCCGGGTAAAATGCTTTACTGGCATAGTTCAGTGATTGTGATGCAAATAGTTGCACCTAAACAAAGGACCGTTTTTGTTGGAAAGGCCAATTTTATTGTTGAAAAGTTACTGCGATCTATATTCGCTTCACTTGGCACATACCTACTAGTTTCTGTAGCAATATCTGAAACACGATGCTTCAAAATATTAAAGTTGATTTTTCAAGGGATCTACAGTCAGAATCCCATATACCTACTTTAGGTCACGGAGGTTCAAAGATTCTTCAACATTTTATAAAAACTCCACATCTTGAACAAAACTAACAAAATACACTAGATCAGCTAGCTGAAGAGGCAATGGATACCATAGCGCTGCAGCGCAGCCCCGCATTGAAGGAAAATAAACCTGTACAGTTTGCTAGCAGTCGATAAAGTTATTGTGATTTCAACGCACTCACCATAGCAGCCACAACAGCCCACTGGTGGACATAGGCTTCTCCTATTGGGGGTATTGTTATACTCGCACCACGTTTGGCAGGCGGATTGGCGAGCACAGTGCAAGATGTTGCATTGACAGGGAACGCTGCTGCCAATTCCCAGGATGATTATCCCTTAGTTGTTTTTTACGACACCCATGGGTAAAATTGGGGTGATGCTATATATAAGCATGCAAGAAGGCATCACACGGCACGCACTCACAGTTGCTAATTATTATTCATAAATGAAAACAAGAAATTGAAAGTTGTCAAGCATCGGGATCGAACCCGACCACGTCGGGTACCACTCCACTGCCCTGTTACTGAGGTAGGCACCGATCAAGCCTTGCCAAATTTCAATCACTTGGTCCTCAGCTTGAAGCGACGATCGAGCGACATAGAAGCTATTTATGCCGTTGGAGGTAGTCAGTCAAAGGCTGACTAGCAGTGGTGTTCGCAGAACTGTAATGGTATACTCTCCGTGACAACTGAGATTGAGATTGTCTCCAAGGTTATAACTAAAAGCATGCCAAGACAACACATTCGCCTTGACAAGAATACAAAGCAACCGAAAATTTCACACGAAATTTTATATCGTCTTCATCTTAATGCACGGTCGCTCCATACAAAGGGGGCATTAATCAAAATCGTTTTACACGAACATTGGAAGTATCGGAGCAGGGGAACAAAGCGATGCAATCTATTTCAAACATGATGCCCGTGATCGATCGAGCTCTAAACGACATCCAAGGCGTCTTGTGCTGCGTTTACACCGTCTTCTACTTGCACACTTACTTGTTCTTTTTATTGTTGTCTTAGGCGAGAAAAACATGCGAGGTCCATTTAAGCTTATTTTTGCGCTGTGTAACGCATGCATTGGGAAAGTACGAATTTCGATCTACGCAACGTATAGCGCTGCGCAAAAATAACGTACCCACGGACGTTATGAGCGTATAGCACCTTAATCTGCAATAAGTTGTTGATATGAGCAGGTGATTTGTATGATGATGGCGTGCGGAGTCAGTTCTGCAGTGAGGTTTCTTCTTTGTGGAGTAGTTCACTTGTCACTACCGAGGTCCATGATGTCACGTCTTTTGAGACGTCTGACATAGTCAGACAGTTCTTATATGTAAGAATGATTGTCCTGACAAAACGATACATACAATTTATTTCAAACATAGTGCCCGTGATTGACCGAGCTCCAAGCAACATCCAAGGCGACTTATGCTTCGTTTGCAGCGCCTACTTTCCTTACCCATAGTGGTATTCACTGCTCTAACAAGTGATGTGAACGCTCCTTGAAAACGAAAAGACCAATACCGATTATAATATAAAGTTGGCTTTTAAAGAAATTCCTCTCTATGGAAGCGGAGTTTCCTCCTCAAGATTGATGGTGATCTGGCTGTTCAACTGGATCTGTCATCATCAGTCGTTCTGACTGTCTGTGGAGATTTTTATTGGTTTTAGAAGGAGGGTGCTTAAGGCTGCTATCAACTTTTTCTGGCAAATTACCGAAAATAGGCGTTATAAAAATCAGTTTTTAAGTTAAACTGTACGGTAAAAAAATAAAATATCTTATACATCAAGTCAAACACATCTTTATCTAAAAAATGTATTATGAACATTTTAACATTTTAATTTATTACTTATAGTAAAACAGCGAAAACTAAAACAAGTTACTGAAAATGTAGGAGAAGACCTCAAATTAGGCCTGAGTTTTAGATCTATGGTACACTGTAACAAAATACCAATTTTACATATGCATAGAAGATATCTTCGAGAACAAACTTTATTTTGTACATTTTTCAATTTCATTCCACAACCTAGCTAAAAAATACGTTTTCGCATTCGAATTTTGGCAAAATAAATGGCTTCTGTATGAAAAACTACCAACAGGATAAATTCGAAAAAAATTTATGTGTTAGAAGAACATGTATTTAGTTAAATTGCAAAAGAAATGAATTTTTATTCATTAAAATGTTATTGTTAAAAATATTCAAAAACACCTCTAAATTCCGCAAAATGACACTCCGTGCTTGAGTCGCGCGTCCGCTACCACGGGAAATTCGACTCAATGCGTATAAGTTTATGTTCAAATTTGAGTGGCGCACATTTTTGTTTCTGAAAAAACGTGAAAGCCCTCTTAATATTTCTTGCATTAACATTGATATTTGCTGGTATTTTTGTCGCAGTGTGTCTTTGTCCAGCAGTGGACTGCTACGTATAAGCTGATGCGATTAGCGATGTGATAATAATACAGTAATCTTTTTGAAACCGGATGCCACCAGATGTGATCTTATAATGCCTACTAATATTATAACAAAAGGCTGACCTGAACCCTTATAATTAACTTATACCCTTCTCTTATCTCATTTTATCACGTACGAATAGCTCATTTTTATGGCCAGTTATCGTTATAATTACGGGTCGGTCAAGGATTAACTTACAACAGTAGACACTGCTTACAAATTCTACATACATACAGTCACACATACATATAATTATCAGGCTCATATCCCTTCCGGAGTACGGATTTATTCCGTATATGGATGTAAAAAACAGCCATTTGCACTATGCCTGACAAAAGTATAAGAGTAATTCAGAAGACTGTGTATTACTTTAATAGAATCATTTCATTCTCCACTACAGGTAACTGCATACCAAAACGATTTATGGCAAACGGAATTGCACTACGCTGCGTCGACGGATGCGTCTGTCGTCAGACCGTTTGACATAAATCGCATTCGTATGAAAATAAGGTGGAATAATGAACAAACGAAGCACAAACGGACTTTACCGTGTGTTATACCCAGTCTCTAATTTGTTTGTTCTATGCTTGGTACAAGGGTATTCTATCTAGCCTCCCCCTAACAAGGTTATGTGGGGACATTAGGCCGGACATTAGGCAATTAGGGTATAGCCCTTTTAGTGCTTATGAGGCGGCCTAGGACATTTTACCGCAGACACTGTGCATACCAGTACTCAGACGCTGTATGTAATGGAACCTACTTTGTAAATAGTTTTAGCACCAGATGGTTCATTTTGAACTACCTACACATTAAGTTAAACAAGCATTCTGATAGGATCTGAAATATAGGAAGCAACACAAATCAAGTTTTCTGCACAAGAAATAAATTTTCGATGTTTCGTTAAATCTAAAATTTATTTCAATAATGTGTTTTAGGTGTTAAACAACTTTCACATCATATCATTTCCATTGAAAATAAAGTTACAGTATTTCTCCCTCGGCGGCAGCGAAAACCAAAGTTTTTAAAACTACTTTGTGGCAACTTTACTCCATTTATTTTCTTATATTTTTCCTTCGGGGCGTCAAGGAGGAATTTTTAAAATAGGTGTGAAAAATTTAAATTTATGAGGCGGGATCTCTTGGTGGTTCCCAGGATAAAGGCATTCCGCGAGCGAGCTTCAGGGATGAAAGGAGGGTGAGGCGTATACGTGCTAAGTAGGTAGATGCCAACCTAGATAAGTACTAAGGGTATATATAAGTACCTGTATTTAGGTACTGTTACTATGTAGAGCAGGTCTGTTTAGTCCTAAGACTCGATGGAATATGGTGTCAGAGTTTTTAACCGCCTACTTCAGGCCTCTGACATGGTTGGGTAACGCCGTCTAAGACATAATAGACAGCTACCGGGACTGACGGCTTAGCGTGATTTTCGAAACACGAAACCATATTTCTTCAGTGGTTCGGCCTGCAATGTTCTATCTTGACTAGGAACTAATTTACAAAGTGATAAATACTCATAATCAACTTTGTGAGTGAAACCCACCGAGTAGGTATCGAACCCGGGACAGTTTTCTGCGGACTACTACTAGTAGTAGCACTACTAATGCGCCACATCAACCGTTACTATGTAGGTAAGGAAGGTCGTACCTACAGCCTGCTTTTAGTAAAATATGGTTGAGGAAACTATTAAAGAAATCAAATTATTCTTATGAACGAAACTGAAAATAGGCAGATGGACTGAAAAGGTTAAAATAATAATCTAATAGAAAAAGAAACTGAAAGAGAGATTTAAACTTAAGATGATGATGAAGGTCGACACGGATTATCTTAACCAAACAAATCTTTGACCTACTTTCAAACCCGATAAACCATTTGGAAAAAAAAGTTGCTAAGTAGGTTTCGGAAATTTTATCCCAATTCGGTTAATTTGGCTAATCCACAAGAAAACTCTCTAATTTCTTTTTTCTCATTCTCATAATCTTCGAACAGTTCTGAAAATCTACAAAGATTACGTCAGTATTTGTAACACGAGTAGAGTCCGTCCATGGAAGAATTTAGACGTGCAAGGAACAGACTGACTACTTTTCAGCACTATGCAGTTGGCGTGAATGTAGCTCACAATAAGAGTAAAAAAGTGGTGGTTTAATGCACATTCCAAAACTACCAGCTATTTTCTGAAATCAAACATCACAATACCTACTACTGAAAAAAATCCCCGTGCCACGACAGCAGGCTAAAAATAAAAGAAACTAAAGCCATTACGACAATTTTAAATACTATGACAGACAATATTTTTTATTTTTAACTAGGAAAAATCTTAAGATATCGTATGCACGTGTATTTTTCTAATCTTAGCTAATGTTGCCTGTCTACCTAGATCTCTCAACTCGTAAAAAAATTGGCCAGCGTTATAATATTGAAAAATTCATTTGACTTTTTGTCTCTGAATGACACAGTACATATTCTGGATCTGTTTGCCTCATTGCCTCTTGCTGTAGGAATGTGCTGTCAAAATCGGAAAAATAGTGTCCGTCTGACTAGATCCTGAGATTGGAATCTCTCAACTGGCTAGGAATAAGTTTGCCTATCTTGTCGCTAGAAATTTGGAATTTTTAATAACATCTTCTGGCAGTTTATTAAAACCCTTTACGTTCTGCCTACCCCGCACGGAATATAAGCGTGATATAAGTGTACGTATCTTCTGTCTAAATAAGAGACTCATCTACAGATTCTCTTTTGAGGCTAGAAGTCTGCTTCCAAAATCTGCTATCTATAATTTTGCAGTTCGTCTATCCAGGTTTTGAGATTGGAATCTCTCAACTCGTAACAAGTTCGTCCAGCCTTATCTTCGAAACTTTTATTGACTTCTTGAACAGTAATTAGATGTAGGACTTGTACGTTCGTCCTGTAATCCAAGCGAAGGTTTCAGAGGACCACATTGGCTTTATTCCAGATTTTGAAGATTATTTTAGAGAATAGATGCGAAGTATCTTGTAACCTAAAATGTGCAAGTTTGGATCCTCACGTTTTTTCGGTGTTTTCTTGGATCTAGTTAAAAATGGTTCATCATTACATTACACAAATCGTAGCGTCAAAATGGCTTTCATAGTCATTTCATTTGTATTGTGGCTGTCATGAACCGCAATATCGTCCGGTGCGTTTGGATGATTCCCGTAAAATGTGATGTTGTACCACAAATTAGGAAAACGGCAGTGAGCAGGGCGCCTATGAAGATGGCTCACTCCAGCGACGATTTTGACACTTACTGACTTTAACTGGAAATAACCGGAATCTCAGGGGAAGTCAAGGTAAGTAAGAAGTTGGTTGCTACGAACGTCATATTTCTTGGATTAAATTTGGCTCAGAAACATATGACGTTTTCGTTTAAGATATTTAGGTATATCCTTTCAAATTGTTGGAAGTAAAAACCCTGGCTACGTAACAAATTAAAATCACAAAAATTCAGAATAGGCTTGAGTGAACCTTCTGATAACTCTATATTTTGTGGTTCTACCTTCTTTATTCTGTAACTTCTGTTGTTTAGAGACTGAAGAAGGGGTAAAGAATTTATTACTCGGAAAAATATCTGGTTTTGAAAGTAGGAGTAGTAGGCGAACAAATTAACTATGCTAATTGAGCATAAAGCAAAACTAACATAGTAACAGGGTTACAAACTTCGTAAACATTCCCAAATAATACAATTAAAACTTGCAAATCCAATTCAGTTATGATACAACCCAGAAAACTCAACTATTATGATACGTAGCAACTGTTACTAACGAAATCAATCAGTTTAAAGTTTGGTTCTGTTCAAAGTTAAGGGGTATGCTGCGAAAATAGTGCAACTTTAGGAAAACCAATCTTTATTTTGCATAAAAGCATATTATATCAGAATCTATTTAGATTATTAATTTTAATACTTATGTATTTATTATATTTAAAATACTATTTATGTCTATACGCAAGGTTATTCAAGAAAATAAATTAAAGAAGTTCTTTTTTTAAAGGTAAATAGGATTTTCATTTTTGAAAAATTACCTAATCTAGGCCCGGCTCGGTCATACAACAGATATTCAAAACATCTACTGGACTAACCATGGCTGATAACATATTACACATCATGCTACTTTACATACATAGCTGTGCGTTGGAATAATGCGAATTTTCGCCATATTTTAAAAGAAAAACGGAGTATATGAAACGGTTTGACAGACGCATGACTCACCGCACCGCACAACGTTGGGTTAACAGACTTATCTGTCAAACAGTTTGACTTAAACTATTTTTCTTTGAACATAAGGTGGAGCAATCGTACCCTAACGCATGCGTAACGCAGCGCTAAGCTACGGAAGTTATGATGTATGATCCCGGCTAACTCCAAAAGTTTAACTTAATATAATACAGGGTGTTAGGGACGGTGTACCGAAAACTTTGCAGGCATGATCAGACCATAAAACTGAACAACTTTTACTATGGAGCCAATGGCGGAAAACAAAAAAAAAACGAACTTCCATACAAAATTCACGATCAGCTGACTGACTTTCTAAGGGAGGTCAAACATTTTTTTTCGTTTCCCACCATTGGTTCCATAGTAAAAGTTGTTCAGTTTCATGGTCTGAGCACACCTGCAAAGTTTTCGCCACACCGTCCCTAACACCCCCTCATACACAGAATCTGTATTGTATGTCACGTTAAACGAATTTACACGCAATCATGTCAACCTGACCCGCCCCTTTAAAAGGGGCGGATATCACGTGGAATGATACAGAACATGAACATTAGCACACCTTCCGTACAGTTTATTTGACAACATACATACACACATCACGCTTTTATCTTAATTACGGGGTAAGTAGTGCCTTAATCATCTTGTAATATATACAGTCGCGTTCAAAATTGGAGTCCATGCTCCTAATTTATAGTTTTAAATAACTTTTACAATTTCTATACGATCATTGGTAATTTTATTGCGAGAAATAGAGCTTACCAAACTTTATTAGAATATATATTATTTTTAACATCATCCTATTTCTGAATAAAAAGTATGTAATCTTTAAATAAAGGTCATGGTCTCCACTTTTGAGCGCGACTATACCTACACATGAAACCTTCAAACCCGTTAGTTGCCTCTTTTGACACCCGAGGAAAAGAATGGGATAGTCCGTGTAATACTATTCTAATCTCAGGCCATGAATCTGAACAACTTTCTTCATGGAACGTATGGTGGCAAACAAATTTCTATTTTATTTCCCATACTAATTCAGTCAGCTGATCGTGAAATTTGCATGGGAGGGAAATTTCGAAAAAATAATCTCGTTTTCTACCATTGGCTTCATAGTAAAAGTTATTCAGTTTCATGGTCTGAAAATGACCGCAAAGTTTTCGGTACACCGCCTCTTACACCCTGTATGTCCGGTCCCTTTAAAACAACATGCCCTTATAATTTGCGATCTCACGCCATGTATCATTGAAAGCTATAATTTCCGTACCCTTGTCGTAAAGCACAAACAACCAATTAAACTCCTGTACGGAACCCACAAATTACTTCTGAGGACCTATTTTTGGGTGTAAATGGCTAACAACTTCGGCTATTTGTAATTTTGTATTGTTACATGATAATAAGCGGTTTTACCTAAAATTATTATTATTTTCTTTGCAATCTCGTATTTTATAGGGAAAATCTACGGAAGTGGTACCTTGAACAACTACAGAAAGGAGTCACCAAGAGGTTCAAATAATGGATACATCAAAAACCGGAAAATCATGACAATCAAGGTACCGTAGCATTCACCCGACCATTTTACTGCTGTGATGACGACGCAATCTTGGCTGCCTGAACATCTCTAAACTAAATTAGTTTATTACTACTAGATGTCGCTAAATCATCGCTTCGAGACGAACATCAAGAAGTTGAAAAATTCATCAGCGTCCGCCAGGCGCACGTAGCTTAAATGGCAGAGCAGTGGGTCTGTACTCCATGGTCGCGGGTTCAAGTCTCGGCGGCCACAAACGAATTTTTCAAATTTCTCATTTTCAATTTATGGCAATTTATTTTTCTTTAAAGGAGGAATAAAGAACCTACTCCGACATACTCCCATATTTTGTTATGTGCTATAAAAACTTCGCCTCGTTACCATTTCTCCAAAGGCTGCGCATATAAAAATTCGAAGCCAAATATCCACAAATCCGGGACTCGGATAATTTACGAATTCGAAGGATAAAAATTATCCGCGAAGCGAAAACAAGGATAACTTGAATGTACGAAGGAAGGAATGTTCGTTATTGCGCGGATTTTCCGTGTGTGCGCTAGGAAAGGCAAGATAGCGCTTGTCAAAGTTTGTACTGATGTCAGTTTTTCAGGGGGTCTGCAAATCGGCACAGACACTGACCTGTATATAGGCATTATACCCGCCTAGTCCTAGGGATGCGATTTCTATGCAAGGACATGTAAAATTATGTTTAAACAACCACTTTCTGCATTCACCGATGGATGAAAATTGTAAAGAGCTCTCTTTCCAACTTCATGGTAGGTGAGAAAGGAAGCGCCAAAGACAAACTTATTTTATTTCCTTACAAAATATTACAAAACCCACCTATATTAAATATATCGATTTACCGAATGATTTAAGTTATTTTACTTGCACATAGAGAAGTTTTCATATTTTCATAACAGCTACAACCGTCCACTGCTGGACAAAAACCTCCCCCTATCGGAGGGTATTTCCGCTTGGCAGGCGGATTGCCGATCGCAGTTCAAGATATTGCATAATAATATTGTATTTACAAGAAGCGCCGGTGCCCGTTCACTGGATGATTTGCTATTAGTCGCTTTTTACGACACCTATGGGTAGAATCGGAGTGATGCTATTCCAAGACAGTATGACACAGCAAGTTTTAATATAAATAGGGTTAAATTCTGAATTTGTTTGAGAACCGGTGACCTCCAAATTTTATGACTCGGAAACAAACGGGGCGTGTAATATTCTTGGTCGGGACAGTATTTGTTTTGCAGCACATTCTAATGTGAGTTTGTAGGTTATCTTAATTTTCTTACATAGACTCAAATGTTCAGAAAGTATTAGTTGTCTTTGGCATTTCGCGATAAGGGAAGATAAACCTATCGACCTTAATGTTAAAAAAATGAATGTTTTTGAATCCACATATTAACAAACCATCTTAAGTTTAATATAAGATTGCCTACTTTTGTAATGGTCCTGCATTTGACTGGTCGCTGGCTTCGTTTATATACCGCCTAGACCACCTAATCTACCTTTTGGACCATTTCTCCCTAGGAGCTAAAAACTTCCCGTACTGACATTACAGAAGCAAATCTATGTTTATCGTATCGCATTGTGTTTGTGTAATCGATCCTTTGTTTTCACTGTAATGCATTCAAGTGCTTTAAATTGCAAACAAATGCAATTGGAGTCGAACCAACTAGAGTAGGGATGCATTGTATTCAGCCATATTGTAGTCGGCGATAATGGATTGTAAGGTATATAAATTGCGCTAAGAATCAAGAGATGGCAGTACTTGTATTTCAAAACGCGATATCGTTGTTTTTCTAAAATACAAATTATCTGACATACCGAAAATACTCGCTCTATCTTTCTTTAACTTATATAGCATTATGTTTGTGTAATCTATCTTTTGTTTCCACTGTAATGCATTCAAATGCTTTAAAATGGAAACAAAATGCATTTGCAGTTGAAATCGGACCAACTAGAGCTGCACCGATTATTTAGCCATTGTTCTTGTCGGTGATTAGTCGGCTGCTATAACGACATTGAAACCATTTAGTAATTATATGAAAGAAGTATCTAATATGTGGGATTCCTGTTAACATTGACTTAACTGTCAACTGTCATCATCACACATGAAAAGTTAATACAACTAAATTACCTCTATAAGCTACCTAATAACATAACAACTCGTTTTGTAAAAAACTTGCTTTGCTGAAATAGCAATGATAAGTCCCAAACGTCGCTGAAGGTGTCTGAGTAGTCGGTAAACCTAATTAGCTTCCCATTTTCTAGTCGCCGACTAGTAATTTTCCTAGTCATTGGATCTAATTAGTCACACATTTTTGTAGTCGGCGGATTCAACTGATTCTAAAACAATTAGTCGGTAGTGGAACATTAGTCGCATAACTCGACTAGTCAGCCGGCACCCCATTAGGTGTATCTCTAGAACCAACAGAAAGACTAAGCTAATAACGGGATTACATCCTCCATACTTCGCTTTAAAGGGACTTTTTAAGCGGCATTTTGTAAACTTGATTTTCACGTACAGTTCTCGCTTCGTTTGAAAAAGTATTTCCGAGGTATTTTGCAGAGAACCAACCGAAGTAGGGTTGATGTACATTTTTTAACTAGGAATCAATCATGTTACAATTTTGCTTACATTTGAATAGCAAGATTTTTTACCTTAAATTTTTTACTTTCGTGTGTTAAAAAAGACAAAACTTTAATTTCGCTTTTTTTATTAGGTAAAGTAAGACTTTTTGCCATTGTACCCTATTGGTTCGGTTTCAGAGGTGGCTCTTTTTAATAATTTATCCAACCTACCTCTGTAGCCTGTGCAGTAAAACAAAAAAGTGTTTATCAAATTCTTTATTGTCTTTTTACCTAAAAATACCTACATTAAACTTAAATTAAAGTACAGAATTCATTTCCTCTTAAACCAAACTGTCTTACAATACATGTTGCGTAAAACGGAAATCATGTTGCGGTAGACCAAAATAAACACAACGCAAGTAAAATCGGTCACATGTACGGAACACGATACATTTTAAATCACGTTTTCCTCTTGAGTGCCTACTTTTAATGAAATATAAATTGGTACTTGGAAACACTTATTTAACGTGATAACGTTGCTCTCGATTTTAATCAAATGTTTCTACTTCAACAATGAATTACAAAAGGTTCTTTACATTTCAAAATAAACAATGTTAAAGCACGGCCATATTTGATAGCTGTCAAGCCCATAATTGTCAAGAAAGAAAAATATACCTTACTGATTTTGACAACTGTCAAATATGGCTTATTCCAACCGCACAGTAGAAAATGACTGCAAAGCAAATAAACTTACTTCAAATCTTCAAGTGTCTGTGTTGAAACAGATTTACATTTCCTTAAACCTATTTTAAATGGACCTAAATAAATGTCTCAGTCTAAGTTCGGTGATTTTCTCATCCAGCCAGGGTCTGAATGCAGAGATCTTGGCGTAGACTCCTGGGTATTGCGGTCTGGCACATCCAAGACCCCAGGACACCACTCCAGCCAGTTTCCCATTGTAGACTAGAGGACCGCCGCTGTCACCCTAGAAAAGAAATGGAATTTAAATAAATAAGTATCGATTTAAGCCTTAATCGTAAGATTGCAGGGACTTACGTAGGGGAGGTAAAGCTCACCGAAGGAGTTTATTTTGTGGTGGAGACCTGAGGTTCGTCCTTTGCGCGTAGTTTGCTCATTTCACCTGAACCGCTTTCTTGAAGTAAACTGAACCACGGACAAACCGTGCAACGCAGCGTTTATTCTTTGAGGAAAAAATAGCTAAGAAAAAGCGCTTGAATAGGTACATGACTAAACTTAGCCTATCAGGTTTCTCCTCCATCCATTTGATTCAATTCTAGCGCTTCAGATAATTGAACCAGTGCTAAGCTACACCTACACGCATAGTTGCCTGTGGCTTTGATATGGTGATTGCGTGTGCAGTACTAAGGTTAGGTCCACACGTAATGTCTGTTGCTACGTTAAATAGAGCAGCTCTAACGCATGCGTCTATGCATTTTGAATTCCTTAGGGCGTTTGTCCACCGCCGCCGTCACCGTCACGTCACCGAGAACGAGATGACGGCGCCGAAGTAGCGGTACATACATTTACTTAGCCGCGTGTCCACCGCACATCCGTCACGTCGCCGTCACTTCATACTAAACTCGGCCCGAAATAATCTCGTTCTCGTTGACGTGACGGTGACGGCGGCGGTGGACAAACGCCCTTACCTATACTAAAAACCGCAGTTAAAATCACACAACGCAGAAACTTTCGTAGAAATAAGGCAGCACAAAAATTTTGCTTTAAGTCATTCTTACGTCCGTTTTTTGGACTGGGAATTCGGTATGCTGGCAAATCAATGTAACTTACAAATCTGCATGGTAAATAAATATATATTTCTTCATTTTCATGCATCTGACAGACACATGCCTTAGCGCTGCGGTAAAATAGCGCAACATCGAACTTTACGGGTGAACCCCGCCTAACGCAAGCAGGCAAGACGGACGATTAGATAGGTATTCACTTAGATTAGCCATAGACCGAGGTGTGATTCCGCATAGGAAAACAAAGAAAGCTGAATGTTACTTTGGAGTATCTTTCCTTTTCATAATACAGAATTTAAGTAGGTAATATGCTTAAAAACTATTGTCCAAAAATACTACAGAATTGTACTCATATCTGATAAGGAGTTTCCTTGATAGTTGCATTAATGTTGCTTCAGAATCCTCCATCATCATCATCAACCCACATCTATCTACTAATCGTCTTCTCTATTGCGCCACTCCTCACAATCCTGCCTGTGCCAATCTTACCCATTGAGACCCGGTCGATCTGATGATGTCATCTGACCACTGGGCTGATGGTTGTCTACAGGTAGTTTTGATCCCTTGGCCACCACTCTGTGACTGCTTTGGTCCACCGTCCATCCTCCTTCATGGCCAAGTGTCCTGCCCATCTGCACCATCTCGAGATCCGCTTACCTCCGGGACTTTTGTCCTACGTCGAACTTCATCGTTTAGTAAGCGATCAGCAAGCATCTCTAACCCTATATAAAAATATATCTTTACCTGACAAGCATCCTTCCCTCCTTCAGGCGCACCAGCACAGAGCATGTTCTCAGTGACCTTGTACTGCAAGATACTGTACGAGTTCTTGCAGCTTTCAAAGCTGACCTTCGGCACCTTCACCATTTGCAAGGTGGACGGGAAGCTGGAAAAGAAAAGATCTAAACTATAAAAACGTGCGAATTTGATTGTTGAAAGATTTACCGTGTAAGTTACGTAAGATACGACAGCCACAATAGGTCAACATCGGAATCCATGTCAGAGAAGTTTCGACCTTTGTTACAGATCACCTCACCAGCTAGTGATGGTCACATATTGTTCAGATAATAACACAAACGTACCTGAGTATGTCCCCATCCAGTAACAATGGTGTCTTCACCGTCTGGCACCTCTTCTTGCTCATCGAACATCTCAATGGCAGTAGCATTCTCATCAAACTCCACAGGTTTCGACAGCCACAGTAGGCCGATGTCGAAGTCCATATCAGAAAAGTTGAAGTCAGTATTGGGGATGACTTCACCGACTGGATAGAGTTTCCCGCCGCTGCTGCTCGAGGATGATCCGACTCGGATTTGGTAGCGGGATGGTTCGGTGCTGTAAGAAAGGGTTAGGCGGTATAAGTCTATGCTTGAAATCTCTTGTGTAGAGTTCAATCAATGATTCTACGTACGTAACATCATAAACATATCAGTTGTGGTCGCCGTAACATGTTTCGTTAGAGCACAAAATCATACAGCAAAAGGATTTGGCTATGCTTTATGATCGGCCGCCTAACGTCAACCCTCTTCGGGAATACCCTTGAGAAGTTGACAGATATTGAACCGAGGTCAAAAACACCCTGAAAAGTTGACTAGGAGTGGCAGTATTCTACCTAAAACACGACGTGATGGAAATGAAATGACATGGAAAGAAAATCTAATGACGAAATATACCAACTCAAAACAGATTTTTCTAAATTCATGTTATTCATTTCCATTGGTTCTAACAAATTCTATGAAGTTTTCAAAACGGTGCATTTAAATTCAGTGACCCATAGATAAAACGATTTTATGAAATATTGAATCAATCAAGCAATACTCAGTTTCATCAATTAAATTCCGCATTTTTTCATTGGAAAATTCTTGAACATCATAAAAAAACCTTTTTATTTAATATGCAGCTTACATTTTTCAGTAGAAATCAGTATTAATAAATAGCACTGCAAACTACATCAATTAAAAATGAAATATTTCAGCAACTAAGCGAAACAAAGCGTTTCTACTGAAACAATAAATTTCGTTTTACCCATTTGTTTATTTATATTGCTTTGTTATTACATAAATATGCCGAGTTTCTAGTTTCAAATGAAACAACTATTTACAATCCAGATAAATGTAGATAGTGTGGTGCCAGCTTAGAATAGCATCACCTAATAACTTCCCGTGGGTGTCGTCAGAAGCGAATAAAGTATTTAAGAGTTGATGTTTATGCAATTAAGGCGACTACCATGTCACCATGATCTGAATGGCTCTCAAACTTTTGTCAGACGTGGTGTAACAGCCGTTTACGCTCTGCTTTCCCCGCAAGGGATAAGGCGTGATATATGTATGTATGTTAGTATGTATCAAAGACTTTTTGAGTGAGCAATCAATAAGTATAGTGTGTTACCGGCACCTATTCAAACTGGTGATTTTAAGCATGTAATGAATTACTTTGACTATGGGACTATCCACGAAATTAAAAAATCTATTATAACTGTTCCATACATTTACTTGAGTAGGTATTATTAAGTTTTTTATGGAACAGCAAATTTTTCTGAGATTTCATGGATGGTGTAGTCAAAATTGTACATATCATATAGATGCATATAACCACCAGTTTTAATTAATTCCCCCTGCTAATAATACATTGTACCTATATGCAGGTGGGTTAAATATTTTCATAATCTAATATGTACCAACACATTTTAATCAACTCCCTGAACCCCAGAAACCATTTCAGTTTATTACTAGTATGATAATACTTTTGCTAGATATTCTCATGCATAAACAATCTGTGGAAACCACGAGAGAATATGACTATCCTTTTATCCGGTCAACGACCTTATAACAGCTGTTTTTACCCGACAGGTTTAACTGAAAACGGTTTATTTTGTTATAATAACGGATTATTTTATATGTTTTAAGTTCGAGAGTCACTCCAAAATTATAAATTATATTTCATTAACTACAAATATTATGGGTGAATTCTAATCACAAAACTGATTTATTTATAAGAAACAAATTAACTGGAATCTCAGAGCAACTCAAGGAAACTAAGAAGATGGCTAACTATCATGAACGTCATATTTCTGGGATGAAAATTAGCTCAGGATCACAAAATATTACCTAGGTTCTTTAGATTTTACTGTTTTCATCCTGGCCATTGTAACAAGTGACAATCGCCAAAAACCTAATATGGTCAAGTGATCCTTCTGTTTTGCAAAACTTTCTATTTTGTGGTATTTAGGTGTGTTTGGATTACTTATAAAGTAGAATAGAGTAGAATTTGAGATTTACTTTTCTCAGCTGCTTATATTTACATAAGGTAGACTGTTTTTATAGCCAAGATCTGAGCTCTAGATTCATTACAAAGAAAACCTTTCAACTTTCTTAGAAAATAACCTCATTTCTTGAGATATTCTAAATTAAAGAAAACTCTTCGAGGCGTGGGCGTTATAGATGTAAAAGAATCTTAAACATTTGCCTTTACAAATACAGGGCGTATTATCTTCAAAGGTGCAAATAGCTTAAAATACGGTCTTAATAAACAATATATTTAACTAGCTGCCCGTCAGCGGTTTCACCCGCTGCAACCTATTATTTCGCGGATAAAAAGCATTATTCGCCAAGAGATGTCGCTGTTAGTTTTCGGCGAAAACGTTTAAAACGCGAATGGACTCAGTCACGCCACCTACTTCAAAAATATTGGAAAATGCGTGATCCCGTAGGAATGAGACATTTTTCCGTGGTAAAAAGTATCCTATGTGTTATTCCAGATGCCCTTTTATATTTCTGCAAAGTTTCATGTCAATCTAATCAGCCGTTTTTGCGTGATGTCGTAACAAACACACACACAAACATCCGCCTTTATATAATTAGTAGGAAGTAGGATAGGATAGGATTAGTAGGATAAACTTCATTTTGGTGGATTGGCTATGATGGAGTCGGACAGGATACTTGACGAGACGGAGGGACAATCGGTGGACAAAAGCGGTTACAGAGTGGTGGCCAAGAGGAGCGAAAAGGTGAAAGTGGGTAGACCACCTGCTCGATGCTCCGACGATATCGTCAATCTTACAGGACCTCACTAGTCGAGGGCGTCGAGGGTGGCACAGGACCGTGAGGATTGGCGCTGTAGATTGGAATTTAGTTCCTGTGAGAATTCAGTTAATTTCAGTTAAAGTCAGTAAGCGTCAATATCGTCGCTAGTACTGAGTGAGCCATCTGTAAAGTTACCCCACGCGCCGTTCCCCTTATTTGTGATTAGGGATTTTGTGATTATTTTTAATTTTCACCACGCACTGTACTAGGTACTCTTTGCTACTCACCCTGTATAACTGAGTAGATTTATTCCACCTATAAATACCTCCAAAAATTCAATTTACACTAAAAGAATTTTCAAATCTAAAAGAGGATTGTTGTTTAAATTGCACCCTCTTGACTTATAAAGAGCGTGCAATAAACTTAAGAGTGTCTTCTTTATTGTCTGTGAAATATAAGGATTTTTTGTTTATTTTGTACCTTTTTTCGAAATTTAATATTGTTTGATTTCGTGTTTGAAACACACCTTACGTCCGTTTGTACGTTATTTTGCGTAGCTTTATTGCATCGCGCGAAAACAGAGTGGCAGACGTGTAAGTTAATGCCGTGCATCGTACAACGTTGCGTCAACAGATGCGTCTATCAAACCGTTTGAGACGAAATTTATTTGTATGGAAATAAGATCGTAGTTCGTACTTCCCCAACGCATGCGTCTCGTAGCGCAAAAATAACATACAAGAGGACGTTGCGTGTGTTTCTCGCCTTACTTTGTAATACAAAATGAGCGTATTTTTAATTTTGTGACGAGGCATTCGAAAGCACTTCTAGTAGGTACTGCCACGTACTTACAAATGAAGGTCTTTTTATTAATTAAGACACAATATGACAAAAAAGCGGATGTCCGAAACGAAATGCACCAGTCGAGTCGACGAAGTCTAGGTATTTGTATGGCAGGCCCTTTTTTTCTAAATTATCTCTAGGTACAGACATTTACAGAATTCCATATAGACTTTACAGAGACTTGCACATGAACTTTAATTCTAAAGTCGTTTGAAGCCAAACTCCACTCACACATACAAAAAAGCGCGTAGTAAACCGATTGTAGCAAAAGAATAAGATGACTAATCAAACACATTCCAATAATGACTAATAGTGAAATGGGTAACAAAATTTCGCACTCCATGTTAAATGTTCGGATGGCGCATTGGTAAAGACATGGCCTACCATTCAGGGATGTCATGGTTCGTATCCTCATGGGTCGATTCTTTTTTATTTGAACTTTTTTTCTTTAAGTATTTTTATCGTAATTAAACTAAAGACACGTGTTATGTGAAATTTTCCACCTTGACCTTTCACTATATAAAATAATGATTGACCTCTGAGGTTTTTTAAGCTTTCTTTAAACATTTTAAGTATTTTTATTTTTAATTTTGAAATAATGTTACTTTCACGGCTTAAAATAGCATCACTCTATTTCTACCCGAGGGTATCCAAGGGCCGAATCCAGGGAATGGGCAGCATTGTGCAGCGTTCAGCGTCATTCTATGTCGTAGTTTTTGATAAAACTAGGTTTTTGTCCAAAAAGCTAGGCGCTTGAGATAACAAAATATTATCGTAAGTTTTGCCAAATTTTTTATCATAATCCTAAACCAAATAAAGTTCTTAATCAAAGACTACATTATATTAATGTTTTTGGCAATAACTTTACCATATTTAATCCAAAACTACTTCAGGTTCATGATCGGAAACCTATATTGTTATAGATTTTCGATCAAAATCCTAAAACAAATTAATGTTTACGATAAAATTGAATTTTACCTTTGTTATCTACTGGTCTTTGGTTTTTGGTCAAAAACCTGGTTTGATTAACATCGCTGCGACATATAGCATTAACTTCACCAGTTATTGTAGCAATTGTTCTGTGGTTTTGAATTTAAAGCGGTTGTATTAAGAGTGAGTATCGAGGAGCGCGCATTGTTTTGCATGTGTGTATAAGATGTAAACACAACGTGTAAACGATTTTAAAAGTGCATAACTTCAGCGTGCCTATATCCACTTATTACTATCACTGTACCTATGTTCGTTGGAGAAAGATGTTCCTTAACACCAAACCATCTTGCATTTTCACAATCGATCTCGAGTTTTTTTTCGTATTTCGACCCACGTTCCATGCGGAAAGTTGTTTAGTTTAATAAGTACCTTGACCTCCTTTCGGCTTGTATATGTCGCAGGAATGTAGCGAAATCCGGTAATTCGCGAAATCCCTAGGCCCTTCGCGAAGAGCCGGATAATAGCGAAATGCATCGATTTATACGCACATTTAAATCTGCGAATTCGTTATTTGCATGGACATAAATCCAGGAAAACTGCGTATAAGGCGACACGCGGCTGAAGTCGTCTACGCACCTGCTACGAAAGGTTCCATATGCTGATCAGGTGGTTCAGCCTGCAATTGCCTACTCGTTCATGACCATGACCATGACTAGACCATGACCATGACCATGACCATTACCATGACCATTACCATGACCATTACCATGACCATTACCATGACCATTACCATGACCATTACCATGACCATTACCATGACCATTACCATGACCATTACCATAACCATTACCATGACCATTACCATGACCATTACCATGACCATGACCATGACCATGACCATGACCATGACCATGACCATGACCATGACCATGACCATGACCATGACCATGACCATGACCATGACCATGACCATTACCATAACCATGACCATGACCATGACCATGACCATTACCATGACCATTACCATGACCATTACCATGACCATTACCATGACCATTACCATGACCATTACCATGACCATTACCATGACCATTACCATGACCATTACATGACCATTACCGACCATTACCATGACCATTACCATGATATTATGATTACATATACCATGACCATTACTGACCATTACCATGACCATTACCATGACCATTACCATGACCATTATGACATTACCATTACCATGACCATGACCATTACCATTACCATGACCATTACCATGATTACCATGACCATGATGACCATTACCATGACCATTACCATGATACGCCATGACCATTACATGGTATGACCATTACCGTTTAATGTAATACCGTATTACCATGTAATTAACGAGTAATTACCGTGTTATACCGTGTAATTACCGTGTAATCACCATGTTATTGTAATCACCATGTAATTACTGTGTACCATTATGTAATTAATGTAATGTGTAATTACCATGTACCATATACGTACCATGGTACATGGTAATTACACGGTAATTACATGGTAATTACACGGTAATTACATGGTAATTACACGGTAATTACATGGTAATTACACGGTAATTACATGGTAATTACACGGTAATTACATGGTGATTACACGGTAATTACATGGTGATTACACGGTAATTACACGGTAATAACACGGTAATTACTCGTTAATTACATGGTAATTACACGGTAATTACATGGTAATTACACGGTAATGGTCATTACCATGTAATGGTCATGGTAATGGTCATGCTAATGGTCATGGTAATGGTCATGGTAATGGTCATGGTAATGGTCATGGTCATGGTAATGGTCATAATGGTCATGGTAATGGTAATGGTAATGTTCGGTAATGGTCATGGTAATGGTCATGGTAATGGTCATGGTAATGGTCATGGTAATGGTCATGGTAATGGTCGTGGTCATGGTAATGGTCATGGTAATGGTCATGGTAATGGTCATGGTAATGGTCATGGTAATGGTCATGGTAATGGTCATGGTAATGGTCATGGTAATGGTCATGGTAATGGTCATGGTAATGGTCATGGTAATGGTCATGGTAATGGTCATGGTAATGGTCATGGTAATGGTCATGGTCATGGTCATGGTAATGGTAATGGTCATGGTCATGGTAATGGTCATGGTAATGGTCATGGTAATGGTCATGGTAATGGTCATGGTAATGGTCATGGTCATGGTCATGGTCTAGTCATGGTCATGGTCATGAACGAGTAGGCAATTGCAGGCTGAACCACCTGATCAGCATATGGAACTCGTAGCAGTGCGTAGGCGACTTCGTAGCCGCGTGTCGCCTTATACGCAGTTTTCCTGGATTTATGTCCATGCAAATAACGAATTCGCAGATTTCCGGGAAATGTGCGTATAAATCGATGCATTTCGCTATTATCCGGCTCTTCGCGAAGGGCCTAGGGATTTCGCGAATTACCGGATTTCGCTACATTCCTGCGACATATACACTTTTTGTTACTCCCGGCATAGCCTATGTAAGGGTCATAACACGCACATGCCCCATTTTTAAAAACAATTTTTGTAACCGCAGAAAAAAAAAACATATAGGGTCTCATTAATACCCTTTCTTTACCAATTTTAATTCATTAGTAGGACCGTAAGATTTTCAGATATCTACATTACGCTTTATCCCGTCTTAGGTCTAGATTTTAAGATCTCAGTTTGCAGCGGCTCAAAGCGGCTTTTAAACCTAATGCACTACTTAGACTATCTTAGGGCTCATCTTAGCATAGTATCACTAGGTAGGTTTAGACTGAAAGCATTCAATCCTTAAGCAAAGACTTTCTTACGCTTAAGCCGTAGGTATCATATCACATAATTTATAGAAACTAGGTTTGTGCAAATACGAAATTTTAAAACGAGTGGTATAAAGTTTAGTTTCGTAGCAGCTTAATAAAAATATTTGCTTCATTTCATTACATGAAATCTACTCTAGTAAAATAAATCATGAGCAACAAACCTACATAAATGTGAAAAAGAAAGAAAATATATATTTCAAGTCTAAGTAGCAGAACTGGGTGGCGCAGTTGGGAAGGATGCTTCGTAGCTTCGCCCCTTAAATTGTTGAATAACTCGATAAATTCATAGATTGTGTTCGTAAAAGTACATTACAATATGGTAAAGAATCACCATGACATAATAGGGTAACAAAGCTGATGGAGATCTGGTATGGGGCTTGGAAGATGTCTATGACTGCCTACTCCACTTAGGATATAGTTGTGGTGTAAATAACTTACTCCGTAATACAATGAGCTGCAGTTACGATCAAATCGTTAGCGATGAGGGTTCCACCGCAAACGTTCCATACTTCACGATAAAGACGGGGCTTGGGAGACGTCTATGACTGCCTATTCCACTAAGGATATAGGTGAGATGTAAATACTTACTCCGTAATACAATGAGCCGCTGTCACAATCAAATCGTTAGCGATGAGGGTTCCACCGCAAGCGTTCCGTACTTCACGATAAAGATTTGGTTCGGTTCTTGGGAGATGTCTTTCACAGTCTACTCCACTTAGGATAGAGGCGTGATGTAAATACTTACTCCGTAATACAATGTGCTGCTGTGACGATCAAATCATTAGCGATGAGGGTTCCACCGCAAGCGTGGCGGCCATACTTCACAATGGAGATGTAGTACGGGACTTGGGAGACCTCTAAGACTGCCTACTCCACTTAGGATAGAGGCGTGATGTTGAAACTTACTCCGTAATACAATGAGCTGCAGTCACGATCAAATCGTTACCGATGAGGGTTCCACCGCAAGCGTTCCGTACTTCACGATAAAGATCTGGTACGTACGGGGCTTGGCAGATATCTATGACAGTCTACTCCACTTAGGATATATGTGTGATGCAAAAACTTACTCCGTAATACAGTGAGCCGCTGTCACGATCAAATCGTTAGCGATGAGGGTTCCACCGCAGGCATGACGGCCATACTTTACGATTGGATATCTGGTACGGGGTTTGGAAGACGTCTATGACTGCCTTTTTCACTAAGGATAGAGGCGTGATGTAAAAACTTACTCCGTAATACAATGAGCCGCCGTCACGATCAAATCGTTAGCGATGAGGGTTCCACCGCAGGCATGGCGGCCGTACTTCACGATGGAGATCTGGTACGGGGCTTGGTAGACGGCTACGACTGCCTACTTCACCTAGGATATAGGTGTGATGTAAAAACTTACTCCGTAATACAATGAGCTGCAGTCACGTTCAAATCGTTGGCGATGAGGGTTCCACCGCAGGCATGGCGGCCATACTTGACGATGGAGATCTGGTATGGGGCTTGGGAGACGTCTATGACTGCTACCTCCGTATGGGATAGAGGCCTAAATTGTGTATTGTATGTTAATAATATGAACTTACTCCGTGATACAATGAGCTGCGGTCACGATCAAATCGTTGGCTATGAGGGTTCCACCGCAGGCATGGCGGCCGTACTTCACGATGGAGATCTGGTACGGAGCCTGGGAGATTTCGATGTCGTCTCCACCCACGATCTTCAGGTCGCCAGGAGAAATCGGGGTTGGGGATGCCGCTGAAAAAGATGGTTTATGTTTGTATTCTTCTTCTTCGTGTGGGACACCAAGTCGACCCGATGAACCCTTTAATGAATACTTTACTTTATCGATTTAATCGATTATAGACAGATTCCGTTATAAACATGCTATAAGGTATTTGTTTCGTATTTCTGTGACAAATACGATGGTATGTGTTTTCTACAAATAAGTAGGTACATCATTACCTACAATTTGTTTCAAAAATATTGATCGAAGTTTTTGGATCAACTCATGTTAATGCAAACATAATCATGGTTTAAGTGGTTTAGACAACGTCAAATCGAATAGAAAAATAATTGAAGTAAACAATGTCAAAATGCGTGTTTAACTTTCTTGAACCGCCTTTTTGAAGTTTCACGATGAAAGGCAATTTTCATCTTCAAATAAGTCTTCAAAATCAACAGAGCTTAGTAAATTCAAAACAGAAACAAATATTTAGAATATACATACTAAATACTTTTAGAATAGGTAATATTCTTACCAGCAAACCCCAAGAGAGCTACGCAGAAGCACAAATTAAACATTTTAAACCACTTTTAACCACCAATAGATTCTCTCACCTAGACGTAACCGTATTTTATACTAGACACAAGTATTACAAAATTCAAGATTATTAGGTCAACACAATTATCATCGTAGATAAAATACTAATAAATATAACCTTCACACCATTTTGACTGATAACTGTTAAAAATCTTGATAAGGGATTACAATTATTGAAGTGAAAATCAAACATACCTACTTGCACTCACGTGCCAGATTAGATAAAGCAACAAAATAATAATATTTATATAAGAAGATTACGAGTCTACGGGGATGCACCAATCACACGTGACGAAAACGTTTAAATAGTGTCTAATAGATAGACAATTTTTAATTTATGGTTATGTATGTACCTATGTATCATCATTATCTGCCTGCCCTTATCTCACACCAGTTGGAGTTGGCGCAACATGTTTGTTACAGCACAAAATCATGAAGAAAAAGGATTTCGCAATGTTTGACCAGCCGCCTGCCTGATCCTGTTTGGGAATGCTCTTGTAGTTATCTTATCTCCGCCACCATGCGGTTGACCATAGTCAGCCGACGTTAAAAACAAAAACTACGTCACCCTATTATGTATGTGTATGACAAAGAATTTCTTAAGAAATAAGATTAAATACCTAATTATTTAAAAAAGTTGTTTCTGCTTTCAAGAAAGAATCAAGGGTCCTTCAAAAATCATTATTTTCAAGTTGAATATAACGATGGAGTAATAATAGAAAAATAATACTACAAGGGTATCACAATTAGTAAAAAAAAATTGATTTATATTTCCATCATTATCGATTGTCTGCCCTTTATCTCAAATCATTGGCACTGTGTTTGTGTAAAAAGTTTTATATCGCCATCATGAAAAATATAAATTAAAAAAGTTAATTTTAATATCGTCATAACAATCGTCCGCCAAAAGTTTATGAGTCACTCAGAAAACTTTGTATCACCATAGAACCATAGTGACAGGTTGTCAGCCTGTCGCCTTAAATTACAATATACACAAACTCTCAAATCCCTTAGTCGCTTCTTACGACACCTACGGATAAGATATAGGGTGTTGCTATTCTAAGCCGGCACCGCGCTTATGGAAAAGCTACCACTACTCAGAGCCTCCATACATTTGAAATATGGTAGCTTTTTCAGCAGCCAAACACGAAATATGTCAACGGAAAGCCTACCTGAATTCAGAAAAACGACGCCATTTTGAAATCGTCATGTCACATCGCTAGGACAAAGAAAATTCTAATTTCAAAATTACTTTCAATTTCAAGTACGAATATTTCTTGTTCAAAGTCGTAAGATGTCAAATAAGTACATAAAACATCATCGTGTATCTATACAATGACAGATAGAAAGAAGAAGTTTGATTCAAAGATAAAAGATAGTATAAAATCTCTTGAATAGCTCCTTTAGATTCGTAATTTTTCCAGCATACAAGAACTACGATGAAGTAAATGTTTATCGTAGTTTGGTTTGAGAGTCATTCAGAAGACTGTGTATCACCATAGTGACAAGTTGTCAGCCTGTCACCTAAAATTACAATGCACATCAACCCTCTAATCCCTTAGTCGCTTCTTACTACACCCACGGTAAAGATATAGGGTGATGCTATTCTATACCGGCATCACACGCACGGCTATTGTAATGTACCTACCTATCTAAATATTAGAGCGATTAGTTACGGTTTAATACTTTGATTGTGTAAAATGCCGTATGTATGCCGTGTGGTAGCGGCTTAGAATAGCATCACCCCATATCTTTGCCTTGGGCTTCGTAAGAAGCGACTAAGGAATTTGAGAGTTGAAGTAGGTATATTACAATTTTAGACTACAGGCTGACAACCTGTTACTATGGTGTTACACAACCTTCTTAATAACTTGCAAAAATATTTTGTCAGACGTGGTGTGAATGGCCGTTATATTACAGCTGTTTACGCTGTGCCTACCCCGCAAGGGATAAAAGCATGATGTATGTATGTTTTGTGTAAAAGTAATCACAAGTGCTTTTGAAGTTAACATTCGGTACCTAACATTAATAGGAAAGTCTTCTTAACATCTTCGCAATCGTTCTGAATTCGTGGTAATTCTATTGTGTCTTAATATTAATCATAAAATGTTAATGAACTCGTTAATATCCTAATTCGTATCTTATAAAGATCTGACTAGCGGTAGGTTAAAAACAGTTCAAATCTGGAATGACACAAAGCAATTGCTACCGCTATTCAGATTGACAGCGATCTGAGTAGCGGTAGGTATTACATAAGCGCGCCGGCACCATAACAGCACTGGTGATTTTTCTAGCTCAGCAATAATTGTCAAAAATGCTCCATTTGCATCAAAACGACGAGATAACTATTTCAAAGCTCTTTTAAATGACGCCAACAGCTTAAAAGCTCTGCTTTATCTCGCGAATGCTTTATATTTGGTTTAAAAATACAGGGTGTTAGGGACGGTGTACCGAAAACTTTGTAGGCATGATCAGACCATCAACTGAACTACTTTACTATGGAGTGGTAGGAAACGAAAAAACCGACCTCCCATACAAAATTCACGATCAGGTGACTGACTTTGTATGGGAGGTCGGAATTTTTTTTTAGTTTCCCACCATTGGTTCCATAGTAAAAGTTGTTCAGTTTCATGGTCTGACAGAGCACGCCTGCAAAGTTTTCGTTCCACCGTCCCTAACACCCCGTATCCTACTATCCTACTAATATTATAAAGGCGGATGTTTGTGTGTGTGTTTGTTACGACATCACGCAAAAACGGCTGATTAGATTGACATGAAACTTTGCAGAAATATAAAGGGCATCTGGAATAACACATAGGATACTTTTTACCACGGAAAAATGTCTCATTCCCACGGGATCACGCATTTTCCAATATTTTTGAAATAGGTGGCGTGACTGAGCCGATCCGCGTTTTAAACGTTTTCGCCGAAAACTAACAGCGACATCTCTTGGCGAATAATGCTTTTTTCCCGCGGAATAATAGGTTGCAGCGGGTGACACCGCTGACGGGCAGCTAGTAGTGTATAAACTTTTGATTGTGTAACCAAAGTGGAAGTCATTTTTTTCTAAGACAGACCACCTGCTGGTCGGTTGTTCAATAAATGGCGTTAAATCTCAAGAAATGTGTGAATAAAAAATCTATAGAAAACGAAATCTGTTTAGATTGACCTTGAGATTGACTTATCTCCACTGAAAACCGCTGCATGCGAAATTTCGTGATATCGCTAGAGTAGTTTCCGAATTTATTAAGATAATTGTTTTTAACAACTCCATCTCGGTGCAATATAGGGTGTGCCAACTTTTACTCAGTCATTAAAAAACAAGCCGTCAAAAAACGTATAGGTAATCGAGCGAAATTGTATAATACAACGTGTTACAAAACAACCAATAAAGCTCACATAGATACAAATTGCGTTCATTTTGTATGGGACGTCCAAATTTTTCTGTTCAAAATGTTTATCCATGTTCCATGGGAAAAGTTGTTTAGTTTTATGAGTACCTTGACTTCCATTCAGCTTTATTGGTTGTTTTGCAACACCCAGAATTTATTATTAGGATCTCGGAAACAGCTCCAACAATTTTCTCGAAATTTCGTATGCGCTGAATCAATCTAGCTAGATTTCATTCTCTAAAAATCGTATTTTCATATGTTTTTTGAGAAGTGACTTAAAACTAACAAAGATTGATTTCAAGGAAAGTCGGTCAACCAGGTACTAAAGAATAAAACGTAAATAGCTGAGTACGAAACCTACGTCAATTCGTAGATGATAATAAAATTACTCTATATCGATGACAAGGATTCATGCCAAGGTTCAAAATGATAGCAATTACGAAAGGAATTTGTAATTGATGATAGTGACTAAAATTTTAATGCCAAATATACAGGGAGTAACAAAAAAATATACATGGTAATATAACAACCCGAAAAAAGTTCAAGGTACTCAAAAAATGAACCTAAACAATTTACCGTGGAATATGGGTCGATATATAAAAAACGAATTTGGATCTCTGGCGATTTTGTACGGGAGGCCCAATATTTCTTTTTTGACCTATTATCCTTGGGCAAAGTTTGTTCAGTTTCATGAGTACGAAGACCTCCTTTCGGCTTGTTATTCCCATTTTGTTACACCATGTATACTAGAGGTATAATACAATAATATTATTAAATGGTTTTGTATTTTCTTTCAAATTTGACAAGTTATATTGGTCCTCTTTTTAGTAAAATATACAGAGTCAACCCACTCATTCTTTTTCAGAGAACAGTTTAATAAAGCACCTTTTCTGGAAAGGTCAAACCGTAACCGAGAGAACATATCCAGCAATTCTAGCATGTATAGAAAAATGAGTTTCATTCCAGTCTGTCTTTTATAACAGTTTTGGTACTTTATTTTCTGATCTTTGCCTTGGAAAAATATTTACTGGGTGTTACAAAACAACCAATAAAGCTGAAAGGAGGTCAAGGTACCTACTCGTAAAACTGAACAACTTTCCCTATGGAACATGGGTCGAAATATGAAAAAAAAATTGGACCTCCCATACAGAATGAACTCCATTTGTATGGGAGTTTTATGGGTTGTTTTGTAACACGTTGTATTTATATCAAAAAATCTGCGACCGTGAATGTCGTTCAGTTTCATGGTCCTGCCAGTATTTATTCGTATTGGTTAAATAGGTCCGTGGAGTTATATAAACACAGTGGATTATAAGTAGCACACCATTTTATTCTCTTGTTGATAAAGTGACAACGTCTCATTTACATGCGACAGATTAGGTTTGCTATGGTAGTCAGCCAGCGCTAATACATGCAACCTCCAACACGCCCCCTTAATCTGTGGCATGTGTACACACCTTAAAACACATGTGCATGCACCTTTACAATATTCAGTGTGCATACACCCTAATAGTTTAAGTATGTAGCTTTATGAGCCTACGTACAACTACAGTGTAGATCGTGAATGACCATTTGTCATTCATTATACAGTAACAGCATGAAACAAAACGAAAACAAAAGAAATTAGTCATTACAAAACACAACATAAATAATAATAACACAGTTTAGTTTACCTTAGCCTAGTTATCCTTTCTCCTCAAATATCGCCCTCTTAATGGGTAATTTCTTTAAGAGTAGTTTTAGTTTAGGACCTGATAAGGCTTTAGTTAGCATGTCCGCACACATTTCTTGTGAAGGCAAGTACCTAAGCTCTACAGCTTCGTTTTGAATCGCCTCGCGGACAAAATGATATCTAATGTCAATGTGTTTAGTCCTATTGCTATTCATTTTGTTTTTAGCTATTGTGTGTGACGACTGGTTGTCGTTGTAGATTGCTACCGGTTTGTTATAGCTATCGTTAATCAAACTCTGTAGCAAGCTTTTAAATAAATAGCTTCTTTCGATGCAATACTAAGACCTAAGTATTCAGCCTCAGTCGAGGATAAAGTCACGCATCTCTGCTTACGACTTTCCCATGTAATTAAATTTTCGCCTAATTTGAAAATTAAGCCCGTGAAAGATTTTCGATCGAATGACCCACCATAATCCGCGTCCACGTAGCCATGTAGTTCTATGTTACGTGATTTTTGGAAAGTGAGTGCATAGTCGGAAGTGCCTTTCAAATACCTAAGTACACGCTTTGCACAATTGTAATGCGTCTCATCAAAGCACGAGTTGAATTGAGATAAAAAGCTAACTGCGTGCGCGATGTCTGGTCTACTGTTTTGAGCTAAGTAGTTCAAACATCCTACTAGGTTTTGATATGGCAACCTACAACCGGATTCTGAAGCTTTGTCTAATTTGAGACCTACTTCCATGGGGGTGACGACTGGTTTGCAGTCCGTCATACCGAATTCTTTCAGAATATTGTGAACATATTGTTCTTGATCAAGGTAGATGGTTTTATCATCCCGCCTAAGTCGCATGCCTAGTACGTGCCTAGCTGGACCTAAATCTTTTACTTTGAACTTTTGCAATAATCCAGTTTTTAGTTTTTGCTTCTCGTTCACGTTATTTTTGCCACAGAATACAAAAATGTCATCTACATATATTACTACAACTATTCTGTTGCCATCGCTCAGCACCTTCTGGTATAGGCACGGTTCTATCTTAGACTGTGCGAAGCCTAGATTGAGCATCTCCCTGTCTAGCTCATGGAACCAAGCATTGGACGCTTGCTTGAGTCCATACAACGATCTCTGCAGTTTACATACCTTGGTCTCTTGACCCTTGACGATTGCTCCTTAGGCTGATGCATGTAAATGTCTTCCTTCAGCTTGCCGTATAAGAAAGCGGTAGTCACGTCCCATTGGTCAATGAGCCAATCGTATTCAGCAGCTAGTGAGAATAATAGCCGCAGAGTCGAGCTCTAACTACAGGTGAGTATGTCTCATTATAGTCTACACCACGTACCTGTGTAAAGCCTTTAGCTACGAGTCTAGCCTTATATTTTGATACTTTACCATCACTGTCTCTTTTTATTTTAAATACCCATTTGCATTGTATCGGCTTCTTGTCACGTGGTAAGTCCACTAGTGACCACGTTTCATTTTCCTTTAACGATTGTAGTTCAGCTTCCATAGCCTTTTGCCATAGGGCACTGTCAGGTCTACCTAATGCTTCTTCAACCGTCATTGGATCGCCGTCAATTTCTGCAATGGCATTAGCAATAGTGCAGGTTCGTGAGTAGTCAACAGGTTTACGCTCTCGAAGGTTATATCTTCGTTGCGGTGCCTCAGAGTCAGTTTGAGGTTCCACGTTACTCGTTTCAGTGAGTACTTCCTGTTGTGTTGCTTGGGGGTTCATGTCTGATGTCCCCGCCTCTTCGATTTCTATATTGTTTTGTGAAGAGTCGCAAGGTTCGTTTAAATTCACAGGTTCTATTCGTTCCTCCTCGAAATCAACAGGAACGACTGTGTTCTTCGTCATTTGGGTACCGTCACCAGGAAAAACATTCTCTAAAAACTTGACGTCTCTATAAAGTGTTACTTTGCCTGTTTTAGGGTCCATTAGTCTGTAGCCTTTTGTGGTTTCACAATAGCCAATGAAGATGAGCGCTTCGGTTTTCATGTCAAGCTTTTGGCGCTTCTGTTTTGGTAAAAGCCCATAGGCTTGGCAGCCGAATATTCTTAAGTGACTCAAGTCCACTTTCTTACCAGACCAAAGTTCCTCCGGTACTTTGTTAGCGACTGCTTTTGTTGGGCTACGATTTTTCAAATAAACCACGGTAAGTACCGCCTCAGCCCAGAACTTCTTGCTTAGATTTGCTTCACAAAGTAGGGTTCTTGCTTTCTCAATAATCGTTCTATTCGCCCTCTCAACTACGCCATTCTGCTCTGGTGTGTAATGCACTGTTTTCTGGTGTTGTATACCAGCCGATTTGAGAATATTATCGAATTGTCGATTGCAAAACTCTTTGCCGTTGTCAGACCTGAAGATTTTTATTGACTTACCAGTCTGATTCTCAACTTCTGCTTTGTACTCTCGAAATTTGTCGAGGGTTTGACTTTTATTTTGTAAAAAGTATACGTGCGTTTTGCGCGTGTAGTCGTCGATGAAAAGAAGCATATATTTTGAGCCAGCAAATGATGGTTCCTCCATCGGGCCACACAAATCACTATGAACAATTTGTAATGCTTCTGTAGCTCTAGTTCCACTGTTTTTGAATGGAGATCTCGACGTTTTACCCTGTATGCAAGGCACGCATGGCTCGGTTTTATCAGTTTTATTGATATTTATTCCAGTAACCATTTTTGTCAACATGTTTATGTAATTTTGTCCTAAATGTGCCAATCTTCGGTGCCATAAATTTGTCAGTTCATTTGACAGTGTCAGGTGGGCGATGCAGTTGTCATTTTCAACGAGTTCGAAAATTCCGTCTATTTCTTTCAGGTTCGCAACTTTTTGGTCATCACCGTTTTCTATATAAGAACCTTTTCTGTGAAAATGTACTGAATATTCTTGCTTTAGAAGATTGCTTATAGAAATTAAATTCATGGACAAATCTGGAGCATGTAACACGTTAGGCAATGAAAGTTTTGAAAAAGTCTCGTCAAAACTTACTTTTGGCGCGGCATTTCCTGTGCCTTTACTGGAATTAGCGAGCCGTTCGCTACTTTTATATTGATTTTGCGCTTTTCAATCTTGTAGTCGTTTAACTTTTAGGAATCGTTAAGTCAATTGGTTAGAGCATCCCCTGTACAAATAACAACTGTCGGGATCGGCAGTTTCTTGGAACACATGCAGACAGAGCACACTTCTGCGGCTCCTGCGACGTGCTTGGTGCTCTTTGTACATTCTTCCGACGGCTTGTGCCACTTGTGGCACTTATAGCATTTCGACTTTCGATCTGGCTTAGCACTGTTAGGCTTGTTTTTGTAAACCTTGCTAGCTTTAAACGCTGCGAGCTCTTTATCGTCGTTCGACGTAGCTTGCCGGTTACCTTCTTGTAGCAATTTAGTTTTTATTTGCTCTAGGCTTACCTTCGTTCCGCTGTTGTCAACAGCCATGATTAGCGGATTGTATACCTCTGTTAGCCCACTGAGTAGGATGGATATAATCCAATCATCATCAACTCTCGCGTCTATATCTGATAACTGCTGAGTGAGGAAGATCACTTTAGTAATATACTTTTCCATACTTGGGAAGTTTACTAGTCTGCAGTCCCATAGTTCTCTTTGTAGTGCAATGCGCCTCCCCATCCTTTATCTTCATATGCAGTTTTAAATTTTGCCATACTTGTTTTGCGGTTGTCGCGTTGAAGACATGGGCATAGCATTCTGGCTCGATGAGGAGGCATAGTGTAGTCCTTGCTTTTCTGTCGGTATCTTTTAAGGTAGCCGGAAGTTCCGTACCTTCAAACTCAACTGCCTTATACCAATCTTTTGATTCTAGGTAGTTTCGGGTCGCGAATTTCCATACAGCATAATCGCTCGACCCTTTGAGTTTTTTGATTCCGCACACGCTCGGAGAATTGTCATCTGACATTTTACACTATAGCATTAAAAGACACTCACAAAATAAAATATAGATTTCAAAAAATGGTAGGTATAAGTTTTTTATGCTACTTTTCACGTAATAAAGCACATAACCTATTGGTTAAATAGGTCCGTGGAGTTATATAAACACAGTGGATTATAAGTAGCACACCATTTTATTCTCTTGTTGATAAAGTGACAACGTCTCATTTACATGCGACAGATTAGGTTTGCTATGGTAGTCAGCCAGCGCTAATACATGTAACCTCCAACAATTCGTAGTGTAATCCTTTACACCCTGTATAATGCCTGCCTATACTGAGATTAAGATATTTAAATCAGTTTTTTTTTTAATGAAAAGGACATCAATTTTCCCATTTACGGCCTTAGATCATCGCTTAAGTAGTTTTGGAAACTTTGCCCACAAAACGAAAATGACAAATGGCGCTCCTTTTAAACTGCCACTAACATTAGAACGATGAAGGCATTCATTGGCGACCGAGAATCTTGGGTCGCTGACACACGCACCGCAAGACCTTGCGGTATTAAATTATTAAACGAAATAGTCTCCCAGCGGGCGCTGCTAACGTGCGCAAGCAACCTGTCGGACTCCCGAAGATGAGCTCGTACAGCATGAAACGTCGAGACTCTGCCGAATTAAAATAACAAGGTTAGTCATGATAAAAACTAAATATGACTTTGCGGTATTTGGCCGGTCTATTTTTACATAGGTACAAAACAGCCGCCTTTCCCGAAAACGTTTATCTCATCAGGTCATACTGAACAACATTCCCCAAAGACATAGTTCAAGAAGACATAAAAATAATTAGATACCTCCCAAAATTGCTCGGACATGATCCTTTCGCCAACCAAGTTTTCAATATTATGAACCTTTATTATATTGTAGAAACCATGTGCCATCCAATTATCTCTAATAGGTCACTGAGTTGTCAAATGGTTGAATAAAAAGTAGAATATAAAGAATCGCACAGAAATGCTGCATAGTCCGCGACCATCGGCGCGTCTCGCCTTACGGCTTTCACAGTCTGTCATTTACTTGTTCACTGTCAAAACCCGCAACATTTTGCGGCGCGTATGCCATCCTTCTTAGGCGATCAATCATTACAGATTAAATTATACCACTCTTGATGGATGGGGGAAGGCCATGGCGTGAATAGAGGGCAGAAGGGAAAAAGATTTCAAATATTGATAGTAGACACTCTTAATTTTATATTACCGTAGGCACGGTACGCCGAAAATCGTGGGTTTGAATTCTGCTCGTGTTAACATATTCAAAAAGGTTAGGTAACTTTAAGAATTACATTTTTATAGAAGAACACGGTCTATAATGATTGAATGGCTATGGTTAATATTATAGACCGATTAATAAGATGTCGAGAGCGTTGTTATACATTCTCATGTTCGCATGTTTTGTTCTCATTCTGTGCTTCGGAGGAGTAGGCACGCTGTGCCCACCCTGCAAAGGATTTAGGCGTGATATGTGTATGTATTTATAACAGGTAGGCTTCGGAACACATTTTTTTTGAATTGTACAATTTGCAGAACAAATTAATTTTGATACACTTCTTAATTTAATATAATTTTATTAACAATTTAATCAGTTAGATAGTAGAGAATTTCCCGAAAAATTGAAAGTCGAAAAACACACGTAACATCCGTTCGTCCGTTATTTTATTTAGGCCGTGTACCTAAAGCATGCGGTTTGGAGCAATACGGGTTATGACGGACGCATCCATCAGCGCAGGCAGGCGATGTGCAACGCTAGCGCATACGTCTTTAGACCGTTTGACATAAACCGTATATGCATGAAAAATAAGCTTAAATATCGCAATTTTTTAACGCATGCAATAGCGCTGCGCAAAAATAACCCACCAACGAACTGTTATAAAATAGCTATGTAAGTAAAACTGCTGAGCTTGCATAGATCCCCTCCTGAAATCTGAAATGCATAGTCATCTTTTTGAACCTAGTTCCCAGTCCCAGTCAGTCCGTCCTGAACCTCCGTGCGCGGCTCACATATTTTCTCTGAATCTTTTGTATTTCTAATTCAAAGTTTTATTATTTCAAAATCCTTTGTGTTTAATTAATTAATAATAAATTTAATTCTAGTTTCAAATAAATAGTTTTTTTTAAAAAGCGCTGACGTCGGCCCCATATAACATTTGGTGGCAGCGGTGGGATTCCGAAAAATCCCTGGACTCCTCCGCGTAAAAACTTCTAAAACCTCAAAAGTGAAGTGAATTACCAATTAAAATAAAAGCTAATAAATCAAGTGACTAAAACTATTTTAAAAATCAAAGTGAATAAATTTCCTGATTCCAATCAAAACTACAAGTGTTGTGTTGGTAAAACAGTGCTAAATTATTTTCGAGGAAATTTTTTTTCCGATTTCCTTCTGGATTATGCATCTTCGTGGAAATAGTGGCAAAGGCTATGCCACTATGCACTTCTTCGTTGCAGTACTGTGAGTTCTATCTGTGCATTCTTATCACTTCCAGACTTTGCGTGGGCGCCGTATTGAATTTCTATGCCTCGATCCAGTGACTATTAAAGTTCAAGTGATATTATACAGGGTCTTTTCCCGTTATTTTTGATATGGTGAAAGGTGAAGAAAATAACATTGAAAATAATAAAGACGATACCTCAAAAATCGTCATGGCGCCGATAGATTTGAACATTCTTCTAAAATTCATCAACAAATTCGATGGAACTCGTGAAAAACTTAACGCTTTTATAACTAACTGCAAAAATGCTATCAAATTGGCCGATGCTACTCAAACAGACATTCTCTTCAAGTACATTCTGAGCCAGCTAGAAGGAAGAGCTGAGATCGCGTGCTCCATAAAAGACTTCGATAAATGGGACCAATTAGAAACTTTTCTTTTGGAAAATTTTGGGGGGAAAAGAAACACTATGCTCATTTGCTAACCGAACTCCAAACTTCAAAGCAACTGCCTAATGAGCCAGCCAACCACTTCGGGCTCCGCGTAGAGACATGCCTGAGCAAACTGCTAACAGAAATAAATGTATCAATTCCTACAAACAAGAAAACGGAATTGGCAGGCCGTGTAGCAGCCATGGAAGACCTAGCTCTACACACGTTCATCATAGGGCTCAATTCACGACTTTCCACTGTCTTAAGATGTCGCAACCCGAAAAACTTGAACGAAGCCATTAGCTTCGCTGTGTCCGAAGAAAAAAATTAATCAGTACTCTAGTTCAAGGCCTTCAACTTCTTATCAGTCGGACTCGTCTCGTTCTCGTCCATCGAACCGTGAACATTTCTTTAAACCCTCGATGCACACATCGCAACCATTAGCTATTACTAACTCCAGCAACCCTCCGGTTTGCAGATATTGCAAAGCCGAAGGTCACACCATTGACCGCTGCAGAAAGCGTGAATTTAATAACAACCGCCGTCAAAACTTCAGCTCTCCTCAAGGTCAAACTCAAAGGACATTTGTCCGATCTGGGCAAAATTCAGGCGGGCCAAACAGGTCTTTCCAACAAACGCGTAACATTAATCACATCCAAGAAAATTCATCGGATGACATTTACGTCGTTGAAACTCCCGATGACCATACTGATCAAAATCATTTAAACTAAACAATGTCCCGCTTAGACGTCGCACGGGACAATCAAGCAAAAAGGCCGACGTCCATTCTATAAGCTCTGTATCGCAAATGGCTAACCGACAGGGTAATAAGCAGCCCCAAACCGATAGCCACTCTGTATCCTCTGTATCTCGCATTGCTAAGCGAAATGAAGTCAAAAAGACTTCCTCTGAATCCTCTGAATCCTCTGTATCCTCTGTATCTCGCACTGTTAAGCGAAATGAAGTCAACAAGACTCCCTCTGAATCCTCTGTATCCTCTGCATCTCGCACTGCTAAGCAGCAGCAAGCCAAGAAGGCTCACTCTGAATCCTCTGTATCCTCTGTATCTGACACTGCAAAGCAGCAGCAAGCCAATAAGGCTCACTCTGAATCCTCTGTTTCTCGCAATGCCAAGCAGCAGCCAGTCGATAAGACTAACTCTGAATCCTCTGTTTCTCACACTGTTAAAAAGCAGCCAAGTAGTAATACTTACTCCGCGTCCTCTGCATCCTCTGAATCAACTACATCTTCTAAGTCTTATGCATCCTCCGTATCTGGCAGAACAACCCAGTGTTCATCTTCGAAATCCTCCGTACCTGAAAAATCAAAAATCATAAACCTTACCTCTGCTTCAAACCAATCCTCCAAGAAACCATTCAAAATCTATGAAATCTCTATTAATAAAGGTAATAGGCACTTAGCTCATGTTATGCTCAAAACTGAACTCTCTGATCGTCCTTTGTCATTTTTGGTCGATTCTGGATCTAGCGTTTGTCTCATTAGAAATCAATCCATTAAACGCCATCCAAAACTTATTGATGACAAAATATTATTAAAGGTATCAATTCAGATGGTGGTCTCGTAGAGACCCTTGGTCATTTGACCTCAAGCTTTTCCCAGACATTTCATCAGACATTTCATATCAGTTCCATGTCGTTGACGCAATCAGCCTTGAATATGATGGTATTATAGGCGGAGATCTAATGGATGATTTAGGTGGAATAGTTGACTACACCAGAGACACCCTTCAGATCCGTCACATTGTAGTAAGGATTAAGTTCAATGAACCAGTTTATACGATTTCTCCCAGAACCGAAACCGTGATAGAATGTACCGTTAAAAACCCTGAAATGAAAGAAGGTATTATCATTGATCAACATATCTCTGAATCACTGCTAATTGCAAATTGCATTGCCAAGGTCAAATCCAATAACCGAATAAATATTACCGTAATAAATACATCTGAAGATCCTATTACCATTAACCCAAATCTCAAACTTGAGCTAGAACCTTTAGATGAAGAATATATTCATTCAATTCAGAGTCAACAACATCCTTTTTCAAGCGTTACTAAAAGAACTCAAAAGTCTTAGAACAATTGCGTATCTCCCATCTTAATCAAGAAGAATCCGAACACCTTATCGACGTTTGCTCTAAATATTCAGATATATTTCACCTGCCCGATGACCAACTAACTTCTACATCCAAGATTGAGCACAAAATTAGAACAGAAAGTGACAACCCTATCCACACAAAATCTTACCGTTTTCCTGAATGCCACAAGAAAGAAGTAGAAACAAATCACGAAAATGCTAGAACAAGATATAATTTCTCCTTCTGTTTCTCCGTGGTCCTCTCCTATCTGGATCGTCCTAAAAGATGGATGCTTCCGGAGAAAGAAAATGGCGCGTCGTAATCGATTACCGCAAGCTGAACGACGTTACCATTGGTGAAACATATCCAATTCCTCAAATATCAGAAATCCTAGATCAATTAGGTAAAAGTAAATATTTCTCAACCCTTGACTTAGCTTCCGGATTTCATCAGATCCCAATATCGAAAGATGACGCCCTAAAACAGCATTTTCTGTTCCTCAAGGACATTTCAATTCAACCGAATGCCATTTGGGCTTAAAAACGCCCCTTCCACTTTCCAAAGGCTTATGAACACTTGTCTTGCTGGACTCCAAGGTATCAAATGCTTTGTATATCTTGATGACATCGTCATCTACTCCTACGACCTTGACACTCACATCAAACATCTCTCGGAAGTCTTTCAGCGACTCCGAGACTTCAATCTCAAACTCCAACCCGACAAGTGTGAGTTCCTTCGTACAGAAGTTTCATATCTCGGACACATCATCAGCGCCGAAGGTGTGCGTCCTAACCCTGATAAAATCAAGGCAGTCAGTCAATTCCCAGTGCCTAAATCTCCGAAAGATATCAAGTCATTCTTAGGCCTTGCCTCCTATTATCGGCGATTCATACAAGATTTTTCCAAAATATCCAAACCCTTAACGTCACTACTCAAGAAAAATGTTCCTTTCGTCTGGAATACAGAACATCAATTAGCATTCGAAAATCTAAAGCAGAAACTGATCTCTGCCCCTGTGCTCATATATCCAGATTTCGAGAAACCTTTTATCCTCACTTGCGATGCCTCTAACTACGCAATTTCCGCTATCCTATCACAAGGCGAGCAAGGCAAAGAACACCCTATTGCCTTTGCTTCACGAACACTAAATAAAGCAGAGTGTAATTACAGCACCACTGAGAAGGAGCTACTAGCTGTCGTGTTCGGTTGCAAAACTTTCCGACCTTACCTGTATGGTCGCAAATTCACCATCGTCACAGACCACAGACCATTACGATGGCTATTTAACCACACCGACCCCAGTAGCAAACTTCAACGTTGGCGTCTTAAACTTGGCGAATACGAATTCGATGAAATCGTATATCAAAAAGGAAAACTCAATTGTGCCGCAGATGCCTTGTCTAGGTATCCAGTAAACCCAATAAATACTCCTCCTTTATTGATGTCAACCAACAAGATGAAAGCCCTTTTCCCGCTGACGACATCCAATTTGACGAAAACCTATTTCCAAACCTAAATCCGTTATCATACAACTCTGATGAACAGCTCGACCCATTCCTCGAAATAGGTCAAAATCCGCATGTCACATCAGCTGAAAGTCCTACGGACTTACCGTTATCAACTCCACCTGCTATTCCAATTTCGAGTCCTAGAAACGAAACACAACAACCTAAACCCTTACCTTTAACAAATCCAACTCCCGCTCCGAGTCCTGAAAGAGAATCGCAAAATCCAGGTCCATCTTCAGTTCCTGAAAATCAAAGCCCTAGTCAACAACCTGATCCTAACCTTACAGATCCACTCCAGTTTCTTGAAGATGATGATACATACAGTAAATGTTTAAAAGCAGTTAATAACCAATCATTTACCCTGTTGTAAATATAGTAGAACACAATGAAAGTATCCTGAAATCAAAATCCAAAATAGTCATCATACCTACCTCTATCGATCTAGATGAATCCAATCCCTACGTAGAAGAAATACTCGCCAATTACGGTGATACCACAGAATTCCTAGAGAAAGAAAGAAGTCTTTACTCCTCCAACGTCCTAGAATTGAAAAGCCAAACTTACCATTTCCTTTTCGTAAAAGTGCATCATTTCGATGAATCTTCCTACTCCGACATCTTCAAAGCCCTGAAAAATATAAGAAACAATTTAATAGTATCCAGTGACCCAATTGATGACATCTCAATCACAGATTTCAAAATCCATTCGAAAATCTTGCTTTTCTCAGAATATATAACATAATACTCTACCTTTTCAATCACACTAACATCACCGTCAACATATACCATAATAACATCATATATCCTGTCCCAAGCGAAATCCCAAAATCCTGAAAGAAAACCATGACATTCCTATTGCTGGTCACCTTGGCTGTACCAGAATGTACAACCGAATCAAAGAAAATACTTCTGGAAGAATATGCGTGCTGATATTGACCGATATGTTAAAACTGTGGTCAATGTCAAGCGAACAAAGCCTTACGCTTAACCAATAGAGCCCCGATGCAGATTACAACCACTTCTACCAAACCCTTTGAGCGCGTAGGTCTTGATATTGTCGGACCTCTTCCCGAAGCAGGCCCAACAAAATTGAGATTTATACTTACCATGCAAGATGACCTAACGAAGTATTCTATCGCATATCCTATTTCAAACGCCACAGCAGAAGAATCCTGTGAGTGTGTTGTACATTTTATTACAGTTTTCGGCATACCTAAAATTATATTAAGTGACCAAGGTGTCAACTTCACAGCCGACCTGTTCAAGAGAACCTGTGAATTCCTGAAAATAAAACAATTATGGTCCAGTCCCTATCATCCTCAAACTCAAGGTGCTCTCGAGCGCAGTCACTCCACCTTAAAGGAATATTTAAAGTCATACGTGAATGAAAACCAATCCGATTGGCACAAGTTCGTGTACACTGCCATGTTGGCATATAATACCAGTGTACATACCACTACTCAGTTCACACCATACGAGCTGGTCTTTGGACACAAACCTCATATTCCAGACTCTGTATACGAGTTACGATCAGATTTGACATATCCCGAATACATCAAGAAATTGCATCACCGCCTCAGATTGTCACGTGACAAAGCTCTGGAAAACATCCAGAAATCCAAGGAAAGGTCAAAGGCTTACTATGACCAGCGGTCCCGGCCAGTCAGGTATAAAGTAGGAGACATGGTTTATCTCAAAAACCATTTAAGGCTGCGGAAAGCTCTTTCCCCAATCTGGAAAGGCCCCTACAAGATCATAAGCGTCCATCCAAACAATACCCTGACGCTCTTAATCAATCGACGCCATGTAAAACATCACTTCGATGAAGTGAAACCTGCTTAAATGTAAATAGATAGATAGAGTAGTCCTTAGGTTAGATAGTAGGTCATTAAGCAGTAGAAATAAAATTATTCTATTATTCTATTCCAGTTCTACCATTTCGCTTACGTATGGAACCCTCGTCGAGCCCATACAAAGTAACCCAGGAATTTATTTCAACCCCTTGGGACACATGAAAATAACTAATGAAGATCTTAGCATACTTGTTCCTATGGACATTTCTTACATTCCTTCGCATTTGGAGAATATCAATAACGCTCTTAGCACATCCCGTTTCCTTTGCCAGCAAAACGAAGTTATAGAGGATATAGAATGTCATAATTCTCTACAGCCTTTGCGATCGCGTTATCTCGATATTCTGAAAGACTATCAAGCCGTTTCTCATCTTATTTCCAAACGGTCAAAGCGTTCTGCTTGGTTTGCTGGAGTTGGCACAGTCTTCAAACACATTTTCGGAACTATGGACGAAGATGATGCGATAATGTATAACAGCGCTCTTCAAACTCTCCAGAGTAATGATAAAAAAATTAACATCCCTTATAAAACAGAATATTTTATTAGCAACATCTGCAATTACTAACTTTAACGAAACCTTAAAATCAATTAGTGTAAATGAAGCTCGTTTGAATGACGCTGTCGAGAAGTTGTCTGTCGATTTAAGAAATCTGTCAATTGTTTCAAATATCCTAAATGTTAGAATAAGCATTAATGAAGTTATTAACGTTATCGAAACTAGCCTACTAACTCTTTCTTTCAAAGTCGATGATATGTTAAACTCTATTCTGTTTACAAAAAGCAATGTTTTGCATCCTGCGATTTTAACACCGAATCAATTATATAAAGAACTTATTAATAGTGTAAGTCATCTACCTAGATATAGAGAATTTCCTATTAAAATAGATTTAGATACTATTCATAGAATAATTATTTTGTCCGACTTAAGTTGTTACAGCGTAGATAATAAAATTGTATTCATAATTAAAGTTCCACTAGTACATCACACAGAATATTATCTGTACAAGAATATCCCGTTACCTGTGCCTCATAATTCACAGAACCCCAACTCCTACGCAATGATAATCCCAACAACGGAGTTCATTGCATTAAGTGAAGACAAAACATCCTTCTGTACCTTATCATTGTTGAACTCTTGTAAACAAATTGGTAGTCAGTTGTTTATATGTAATAAAGTAAATGAATACTCGTATGTAGATTCAAGCTCTAGTTGCGAACTGGAAATAATGACAAAGAGAGTAACTACTTTACCAAAATCTTGTAATGTCAGATTTTTATCCGGAAATGTAAATATTTTAGAAAAGCTGAGTGATAACAAATGGTTGTATGTTCAATCCGAAAGTAGTAAACTATCTATTGAATGTAACTCAGACTTAACTGAACTAAGTCTATCCGGTACAGGTGTCCTAAACCTACCTGAAAACTGTATTGCATACTTTAAGAATATTCGTTTATTTTCTAAGTCTAGCCCTAAGATTAGTATTAATGAGATAAAATCCGACTTTAATCTGATCAATGATACTTGCTGTAATATCGAGAAATTTAAGAGTCACTTACCTTCCATGTCTTACATTAACTTAACGTCATTGAATCTCGAAAACCTATCTGGAATTAAAAGTAAAGCTGATGATATACTTACCGATTTAAAGTTATTAGATAATCAACCAGATATTCTAAAGTCAATTAATTATACTTACCCTTCATTGTCTATTATTAGCATACTAAGTATTATTGTACTTGTAATCTATCTTACATTTAAGATGAAATGTTATGGAAAATGCCGCCGTCCCGTTCCAAAACCTGAAAATCCTGAAAATATTGAAATCCCTGAAATTGTTGAATCATCCTCGCGTCCCAGAATCAAAGTCATGTAAAATTTTGTATTTAGCATAAACTTCGCATTCTTAAAATGCGTAAGTTTAGTCTTCCGCGGGGAGTTGTTATAAAATAGCTATGTAAGTAAAACTGCTGAGCTTGCATAGATCCCCTCCTGAAATCTGAAATGCATAGTCATCTTTTTGAACCTAGTTCCCAGTCCCAGTCAGTCCGTCCTGAACCTCCGTGCGCGGCTCACATATTTTCTCTGAATCTTTTGTATTTCTAATTCAAAGTTTTATTATTTCAAAATCCTTTGTGTTTAATTAATTAATAATAAATTTAATTCTAGTTTCAAATAAATAGTTTTTTTTAAAAAGCGCTGACGTCGGCCCCATATAACAGAACGTTACGTGTGGTTGTCGGCTAAGGCTTAGACCAATTTCCAACTTCAAGGTCCTGTGTAAAGAAAATTAACAAACTTTTCAATAGGATTGGATTCCTTTGAAAAGGATTTGGAAACAAAGCGTGTGGATTTCGTTAAAAGTTAAACGACATTACTGTGTCCCGACTCCCATTCTTACGTGGGTTTTTAAAACAGTATATCGAATAGATTTTTTTCTTTTGGTTTGTTTATTTTTTCATGGAAAGTTTTTTAATAGCATTTATGGGTTTTTATTTATTGGCGTTACAATGACTAACCTGCGTTAAGTGCAATCGCATAGAATATTATGATTTTATCTTAAATATTTGGATTACATCATCCTACTTAAAAGTTCTACTACATACACATCTGTCACGGAATTTTAGATATGACAACTCGTTTTGACGTAAAGCTTGAAAAAAAGACGATCCGATGCCAAGCAAGCGGCTGGTCAATAAAACATAGAAAGATCCTTTTGCTACGTGATTTTATCTTTTATTATAATTATCAGATCGTGTTGCACCGAGCCCAATTGATTTTTGGGATAAGGGCAGGAAAATAATGGCAATGGGAACCCAAGAGTGTCCTGATTCAAATAATTATTTTCAAATCAATAAGACTCATGTTCAGGACATAGAATGCTAATAATAATATGTTATTGTCATACCAGCCAGCAAAATTAATTAATACCTATTTAAAATAGAAATAAAAATGAAACGAACACATTCTAATTTCCAAAATACCATCTGCCCAGTTTCGCTATCTCAAAGGTATTCATTAATACAATTTCAAATTACACATTTTCGCTCCTCGGGCAAGCATTTCATAATCACCTCTTAAGGAGTGCTGTGACCCCGAAAGCGTAATTTCACCTGCAAAACCCCTTTGCCTAAACAGGGGCGGATTTGGACTTTACTACGGTGGAAAGAAACATCTTGCACAGTAAAGTAAACACATATCTACGAGGTTATTTTTTAGTCAGTGCGCAAACTTTGCAGGGTGTTTCTACTCGTAATTATGATAATTTTATTTTAAAAAAGGATGTTCAATAGAAAAATTCATACCTAGATACTAGGCAAAAATGTATGGGACATACATTTTTTTTTATTTCTCAGGCCCCATAGATAACGAGTAGAAACATCCTGCAAAGTTTGCGCATTGACTAAAAATAACCCTGTATAACATTCAGTTCATCTGAAAAGAAGTTGACGCTTGGCCAGTTGGAGAAATTAAATTAAGTACGTAATTTAAGCATATTTTTCAAAATAATATTATTATTTGTTTGTCTGTCTGTAGTCTTCTATAGTGAAAATCGCTTACTCCTCCTAAATTTCAAATTACACATTTTCGCTCGTCGGGCGAGCATTTCATAATCACCTCTTAAGGAGTGCTGTGACCCCGAAACGTAATTTCACCTGCAGAGCCTCCCCTTTGCCTAAACAAGGACGGATTTGGACTTTACTAAGGCGGAAAGAAACATCTTAAATAGTCAAGTAAATAAATATCCCACCAAAAACATTCACTTGTAAAAAGAACCAAGTCTCGCCTCTCAGTTCTTAAACTGTATAAAGTTGTGAGATCCATGTGATGCCAAGTCGGTTATTGATTTATTCTAGGACTACTTCAGGGAACTTGCATCTTAAGCTATTGCGTAAATAGGTAACAGACATCATCTTATAGTAACCAAATCGATATTCACAAAGTGATAAAGTTGATATTTATCACTTTGTGAATTTGTTCCCAGTCTGGTTAGGGCATTGCAGGCTGAACCACCTGATTGTCCGAAAAGTAAGATGGTTCCGTGCTTCGGATAGGCACGTTAAGCCGTCGGTCCCGGTTGCTGTCTATGAAGGCGGTCGTTACACAACCATGTCAGAGGCCTGCTACTTGCAATAGGCGGACTTGGTGTCCCACACGAAGGGATAGAGAGAGATTCAGTTAATCTGAAAACAAGTTGACGCTTGGCCAGATGGAGAAGATTGATTACGTTATTTTAAGCACATTTTTCAAAATGATAATACTGTTTGTTTGTCTGTCTGTCTATAGTGGAATTCGCTTACTCCTCTACGCAACAGATTTTAATACAGTTTGTTATAGATAGATTGATTAGAGAAGAAGGTTTATATGGATAACAGATGTCGGAAAAATGCAATTTTCCCACAGGAAAATGAAATGTAGCGGGTGAAACCGCTAAAGAGCCGCCAGTCCAAAATTAAATCTTCTCAATACGGTCCCGACCCGTTGGATGGTGTTAAAACAGCGCTGGCAGAACGAGGTTTTCAAACGAAACAAAATTTTCAATGGCTTCTAGGGCCTGTTTACTGCTGGATAATTTTATTTCAAATCTCTCATTTCTTTACATACACAATATTATAACTCTTTTATCTCTTGCTGGAAAGGCAATGTCAGAGGCCTGCTACTTGCAGCAGGCGGTTGAAAAACTCTGACACCATGGTTCATCGGGTTGTTGAACGACTTGGTGTCCCACACGAAAAGAGAGAGAGAGAGAGAGAGAGAGAGAGAGAGAGAGAAAGAGCGGGAAAGGCAGAGCGTAATCGGCTGTAAAAACTGCACCACGTTTGACAGAAGTTTGTGAGTCATTCAGAAGACTGCGAGTATTACCCTAGTGACAGGATGTCAGCCTGTCGCCTAAACTTGCAATCTCAAATCTCAAAACCTTTAGTCATTTCTTACGACACCCACGGAAAAGATATGGGGTGATGCTATTCTAATCATTTTTCGTAGATCATCATCATCTTCCTGACCTTATCCCAATTACTTGAGGTCGGCGCAACACGTTTGGTTTGAACACATTTCTGTATATGATAAGTAATATTTTAGATTAAGTTAATTTGCATAACTATTAGATCTCACTTACCCAAAAAAATAATGTACTTACTCGTTTAGGAAGAATCTGAAACTTCTATTACAATTCTATTTACAAAATTGTACACACGTGAGCCACGCGTCGCATCGATGACGGCTGACTATCACTTATTGGCAGATGTCATCTTACGTCTCGCGTCGCGTCTCATTTGTGAAGACACCTAAACCACAGGTCGAAATTATAGGATTTTCATAAACGCCTTTCGTAAAAATAAGACATAATTAAAACAAGTAACTAATAGTATCAGGCGTTATTTCTCCGGCGTACAAAAGTCCATCTTGATAAATTAAGGGATATTATAAATTGCATATCAAATAAATAATCGCCTATCAATACACATTCATCATTTATATTGTTTTTTACATCAAATATCTTACTTCACTACAAATAAACTAAATGTATAACGAAACATAAACTGCAGATAATTCGAAATTTTACATCAATATGACATAACTTTTTTCCTCATAATGCAATACAGATAAATTTATTTTTGTACAAAAATACTACCTACATAGCATAAATACTGACTGCACAGCAAATTTTCCATATTTCATAGCAAAATAACTTTCCCAGTCGCATTTTAACCAGTAAACATACGTAAGTAAACATAAGTTTATAGGTCCGTTAGGTATAGCCTAACCGAACCTGGCGCGGAAAGCGCCAGGTTAGGTTAGGTTAGGTTAGAACTTTGACCACAACGCACGAGCCGAGCGAGCGGAGCGAGCGTGCGGCAGCGGCCGGCGATGTAGAAACGACACGCTATGCGCGTTATTAATTTAAAATATGATTATCGATGTGTATGATTAACGATGATGGTTCATCTCTAATAAAACTGCTGTAAATACTATAAAATAGAAGCTATATTTAAAAGAAAAAGAGTTAACAGGTATAATGTGCATTAAGATTATTAGCTGTGCATTGATGAAAAGCTTTTGCTTTAGGAAAAATCGCTGTACGCTGCGAAAATAAATTGTAGTGTGTTTAGTGATATTTTGAGTTGAATATTTTGCTGTGCAATCAGTAATTTTGATGGGAATTTGGAATCTTATTGCATAGAAAAAGGATATTTTTTGATTTGCGTTTAAATACTACCCATAAATTAAAAGTAAAATAATAACGTAGAATATTTAGGGTAATTTACTAGCCGGTTGTCGGCAAATCTTGCGAACTTTTGACTTTAAGATAACATATTTGTATCAAAATATGCAAAAAAATATTTTGAGCTCAACAGATATTATAATTTTTGGAATGAAATAGCATTTTATTATAAACTGCACGAAAAAATAATAAAGAAATAAAATATCCAAAAATAGCTGTTTAGGGGTTCTCAGCCACTTCTTTCAGTGTTCGGCCGTTATATCAACTACTTCTCGGCCACCTTGCAACTCATTGAAAAATAACCCTTGTTCTCTTGACGTTAGAGTTAGTTTTTTATTGAAAGGTACAAAAAGGTATTTAATTAACATATTTTTATTCAAATGGATGAGAAAGGTGATGAAAATTGTATATCAATGCGCAGACCGAACCCATGAAGCATCATTTTTGAAATTGGGTACACTTGTTTCTATTAACATAAGCAGTTAATTGTTTTTATTATAGTTATTAAGTCATAAGGAATATGTTTAACAAATGATGAAAGTCGAGTGGTTATGAGCTAGGTCTCGACCAGTAGGCCGAAAAATAAATTTCCTCCAGGTTTGCATCTAGTTATCCGACCATCTAATTTTAATTATTAATATTGAATATTTCAGGTATTTTAATGGATATACATTAAATATAACTCATATAAAGTATACTGATACAATATTTATTTCCACTAAACCACAAACAACGCTGTGACTTACCTCAAAAAAATTGATGCTCCTAGTTTTTTGCCTGATTTAGCACACAACTTCACTCCCAAATTTTTGAAAGTAGAGGTACACTGACGAATTAATTTAACAGTTATAATACTGACAAATTGAAATGTGATAGGATACATCGAAAATTTTTAAAAGGCGATGACTTTTCTAATTATTTACATAACGTTTTCATATCCGGAGCGAATAACTGGGAAGTGGCCGACAGCTAATGGTGGCCGGCAAACCGGCATATTTACTCTTCTTCCGCAGATGATGCTACTCAAAACTCGACTGTCGAAGATCTCCTACGGATGCTCTGTGGAGGAGCGAAACACCATGTAGAGTGTAGAACGGTGATGTGGTGTTAGTAAAGTGCATCGCTTGTGCATTTGCATTTTAGTTGCAATCGGCAGCTTTGCGGAAGAAGCTAAACGTTCTATTCATTTGTTACTAAAATATGCGGTGACTGTGAAAAGAGTTTTTACACCAACCATTCTCTTTACAGCTGCGATTTCTTGGAAGTCTTACTAATTCAGGAGATTAGCCGCGTTACCGGCACTCAAGGTTTTATTTTGTTCGGTAATCTCTATTCCAGTAGGTGACAAAGTATGTGCGACATACGGGCGGTTTAAATGGGAAGCTTTTGTTTCTGGAAAACTTGCAAAATTGGAAACTTATCGTAGGCAACATTCAAAATTCCCTTTAAACAAGTCATCAGTCAGTTTCACTATAATAGTAATAGTAGGTATTTAATATTTGAAATTGCGTCCATATGCACTCTTCTTCTTTTCGTGTGGGACACCGAGGCGTTCAACGACCCGATGAACCCTGGTGTCAGAGTTTTTCAACCGCCTACTGCAAGTAGCAGGCCTCTGACATGGTTGTGTAGCGACCGCCAGCATATGCACTGCCTGGTGTGGAATCTGTAAGGCATTGTTTTCATGGCTCTTAAGATTCGCTCTACGGTCGAATCTTATTATTATTATTTTATTATTTTGAGACAGATATGTCCCACTGCAAGGCAAAAGTCAGATATGACCCTCTTAATTTTCTACTGTTACCAATCCTGGACCACCTTTATCCAGTTTTGGGTGTTTCGTACGTAACTCTTCATTCTACCTTTTTACCTATTGGACGAGAACTTGCCGACCCAAGTAGTTTGTTATTTTTGCCCACAGCGCAGGCATTCTAGCAACATAATCATGCACATTCAATCAAATTAACAATGGATTACCTATTATTAACAAGGTCAGCATTTTTTCCAGCATATCTAACCTTATTAGCAGTATGTCACGAAATGTAAAATGTATATTCCTATTCAAGTCTTGATTCCGCTTTAGGAGTTAACTTCGTTTTAAAACTTTTTAAGAGTTGCGACATTGTTCCCGTTTCTGTTGTTTGTTGTTTTTTTGTCGTTTCCCATTTTGTTTTGCCGTTCCGTGGATTATCTCGTAACTTCTGTAATTTATGTTTTATTTATATTGAAAAATATTTCATATTTTTCGTTTTGTGAAAATTCAATTCCTTATTTTCTGTTGACAGTTTCTGCGTATTGTATTTTTTGTTCTGCGAGTTATTTGGGATTCGGAAAATTTATGGTGAAATATTTAACAAACGAGATTTCATCATAAACACGCAGTATTTTCGCAAAAATTGAATGCCCAAAACATACTTTTCACACCATTTCAAAAGTGCGACTTTCCAAAAATAATCCACACTCCTCCAACTACAGTAGTTTAAAATGGACTTGTTACAGGTTCCATATTTACCAAAATGGCAGATTTTGACAACGTAATGGCTATAAGATAAGGCAGGTAAAGAAGTATTCAGCATTGTTATAAATCTACCACTACTTTTAAGTATTTTTACATGCTTATGCTAAGTAATTTTTTAGGTCAACTATTAGAATAAGATGAGGCTGTACAATGTCGTTTTCTCATTAAAATATTACTTTTAAATTTTTTAAGGGTAATTGCTCACTTACTAATTAATAATGACCACGCGTGTTTGCAACTTAAAACGTCATGCCACGCACCCCGCGCCGCGCCATGTTTACGTCATGTCACATGTCATGTGTCATATAATTGTGTGACGTTACAGACATGACGTGGCAAAGCTTTGCATAGCGTTTTATCCAAGGTAAATGACATGCACTTTGTCATAATAATTAGGACAAATTAATTATTAATTTGCAAGTGCTTTATTTGTATTGCTAGAGCATGAAGTACAAAGAAAAACGTATCAGTACATTCATTATTAGGGTCGCTAGGTCAGCGGAGTTAGTTAGTTAGTTAGAAGTTTCATTATGCATAACTAATGCATTCGAACTTTGAAATGATTTCACCTGAAGAAATCATTACAAATATCGATCCAACTTAAGGTGAAACGTCACCGCAAAGAAATACATTTAAAACGTATCAGTACATTCATTATTAGGGTCGCTAGGTCAGCGGAGTTAGTTAGTTAGTTAGAAGTTTCATTATGCATAACTACAATGCATTAAACTTGAGAAATGAAATTCGAACTTCGAAATGCTTTCACCTCAAGAAATCATTAGAAATACCTATCGATCCAACTTAAGGTGACACGTCACCGCAAAGAAATACATTTAAAACAAAAACACATGAGTCGCGGAGCAATTTAAAAAATGCGTTTTTGTAATGATGAAGGTAAACATAACTTTATCGCAATACTACCTACCTTCATAATATGGTTAAAATATAGGTACATTATAACTTGGATCTTTTTAAGGCAAGAGTGAATAGGCACTACCTACGCAAGCATGATCCAATATCATCATTTACAGACAGTTGAGATAGCAGACAATTGCGGGCCTATCTTATTTTAAAAAGGGTACCTAATGAGTATTTTCTCCACAATAAAATCAAACGTATTTCTTGCATCAGTAGTGCCATCTGTTGACGTAGAGTGGCAAATCGGTTTAAACAGAGAAATCTGATCACAAAATAATTTTACTTAGTTGCGAAAATTTGATACCTACGAACACGAGACTTCCCATCGGGTTTCTCCATTAGACTTTTGTATCTTTTACAGATGTAAGTCCATTTACCTTTTGTATGGGAATCATCACGTCATATAAACGAAAAACTGCACTTCAGTCGAGTTGTATATGAGTTGCAGAGCAAATTATATAAAACGTCATGTAAAATGATTAAGGCACACGTAAATTGTCCGCTAATCTACTTTACTTATGGTTAAAAAATAGAAAATATTTTCTGCACAATAAAATTAAACGTTCTTATTGCAGCAGTAGCTCCATCTATTTTCGAAGAGTGGCAAGTCGGTTTATACGAGGAAATCTGATTGTTTAAAAAACATTTTTAGTGTTTTGCGAAAATTTTATATACCCGCGGGACACCCCATCATGTTTTTTAATCCGACTATTGTATCCTTTACAGACAGACATAACTGCATTGAACTTTTGTATGGAAAACGGAACGCCTTAAGGTGTATCTACATAAAAGGGCTGTGCAATGAGCTTAACAAGTAAATGTACATATGTGTTTGTATCTGCTTACGAAATTTCTTAATGGATCCGCAGTTAAGCCTAATGAACTTTATAATTGAATACTTACTAAAGCTAGGTATTTACTCTGTAATACAGTTTTAGTGTTTGTGCGGTTAAATACAGGGTGTTTTTTATTTTGTAATTAAATGCGTGACATGGCTTCAGGCTCAGGGTAGGTTTAGTATCAATAAAGGATGCCGTAAAAAATATTTAAAAAATACCTGGGTAAATTCTTTTTGCACTTTGCTGAAACATTATTCAAATTATAGCCTAGATTCGTTCAAACTCAAAATTGATTAGACGAATTTACTTGTATTGGCACTCTCTACATGACAAAAACGATTATAAATATATTTCTTCATAAAATTTATAAAATTTCTAAAAACTTTTGCTATGTCCAAAAAAATATCATTTACCCTGTTTTTTTCCTGTATCTTTTACGGCATTCTTTATAGATGCTAAACCTACCCTGAAGCTCTAGCACGCATTTAATTAACACCCTGTATATAAAATGTTATTCAGGGTTATCTTTGGGTTACAGCTAAACGAGTGAAACTTTTACGACAAGATTAAAGCAGTAAATATAAAAAGACTTTCAAAAGTCCAATATAAATACACTTGTGTCAAAATTGGTGCTATAAAGAAAACCTTCTGCCTTAACTTAAAAAATGAAAACCTGAGTTGAAAATCACAAATAAGCGACAAAAATTCAAACTATAAAAATACACACACTTGATCACTAACGAAACTTGCTTGTTTTATTAGCAGGCTGGAATTGAGCCGCGGTAGCCCAGTTGGTAGAGGCGTCGGTAGCACTGATGCCAGGTTCTTGTCTGTAGTGTAATTCGCTAGTTTTTCAGAATCATTACTTTACTTATAATCCAGAACTTTTTTGGTAATTTTTCGCAGAACCATTCTTTACATATTTAATTACATCTCAACCAAGTCTTTACATTACCCTCTAAATAAGTAAGGAAACGTTCACAAAATTCTTTTCCACTTCACAAAAACAAAACTTGCTTCAAAACCAATCTCACACGGAGATAACATCTTTGAAAGCTATAACTTCATTACCTCAGTGTAACAATGCCAACATTACGGGGCGAAGCGGAATGGACCATTCCTCCATCCGCCTTTATAAAAATCCTGGCAACTAGTGCGGTGCATGTCGATGGATTTAAACTAGATGATCATATCGATGGATTGATAAATTCGGATTCGCTTTGTTTATAAATTTGGATTTCGCTATCTGAACATCTGGAAAAGTATGTCTGTCATCTATCTCTCGGCAGCGCTTCCTACGTTTCTCGGACATCTGACTAGGAGTAAACAAGAATGCCTGGACCCGCCGGGGTATATTATTTATGCTAGCCATGTCAATGACAAAAGAAAAGGTGTAGTAAAAGAGCACCGGTAATGTGGATTGATACAGTACAGCTGGCAAAAAAGGCCATACCACACCGCAGGCGTCATTGCACATTGCCACTTCCCTCAAAAATGAGGCATCGACTTGAAAAAAAATTAGGGAAGAGTTTCAGTTGTGTGTTTTTTTATTTATAAAGAAATGAGTACTTAATAGCAAGCCAGGAATATAATGACTAATCCGGATTTCTATAACCTCATCGTTCAGTGTAACAATGCCAGTTATAGTAAAAAATGCTCTATTTCTCATCATCTTCCTGCCCTTGTCCCAATTACTTGGGGTCGGCGCAACACGTTTCGTTGAACACTAAATCGTGTTGCAAAAGGATTTGGCTGAATTTTACGACCGGCCGCCTACCAGAAGTCAACCCTCCTTGGGAATGCTTTTGTGGTGGATTAACTGCCACCATACGGTTGGCCCTGGCTGTTTGGGTCGGGTTTATCCCTCGGTCGCCTCTTACGAGCCCCACGGGAAGAGAGGGGGTGGTGCTATTCTACTCTGCCGGCACCACACGGCACTAATTCTATAGTCCTCTATCCACCTTTATATAATAATCTTGCAAATAGTGTTGCGCCTGTAGGTGTCGGTGTATTTGTTGCACATGAGGATGGAAAAAAATAAGTTACATCATCCTCATCATATCAAGCAGTTCACTGATTGACCGTAAGTAATTAAAATATAGTTACTATTCAGGAAGTGGAATGCCGAATATGAGAATTTCAAAATGAGCAGAAATATCAATATCAAGATGTGAATTGCCGACTTTAGGTAAAAAGTTGAAATCAAGAACTAAAATTAGGAAATTAAAGTATCACAATTCTGAATGCAAGTCAGTAATGTGCCTCAATAGGTTTTTTTTTTTTCAAACCATAATGTTGACATTTTAAAATAGGGATTGTATGTTTAGTTCTGCTACTCAATAATAGGTGGCACTGTTAGTTTCTGAAACGCGGTAACGAAGTGTTTTCGTTCTATCCATATGTTCTGTTCATATTCACAACACAGCAACGACTTTTATAAGTAACTTTTAGTTTTTGTGATGAAAAGTATTCCTAAAAAGAATACTTTCATAATATTAATTCAGAACAGTCAATTTTAGCCCCAAACTCCACAGAGAGGACATAGGACGTAGGGCATGACACTTGAAGTTTGACATCGCGACGTTTCCATACAAAATGTACAAAATGTACGAAAAAGTATTGACAAAGGCACACACAAGCGTCGCCAAAGCGTCGCATCCATGACAGCTAGCGTCAAAAACTAAGAAGATCACTTGTCTGTCTGTCACTGTCATTCTTACGTCCTATGTCCTTCGTCTTTTTGGTGGAGTTTGCGCCTTAGGACGCAAGCTTCATACAGTGTACGTCAGATGTCATCTGTCAGGCGCAAACTCCACCAAAAAGACGAAGGGCATAGGACGTAAGAATGACAGTTGACAGACAAGTGATCGTCAAATATTCTTCTTAGTTTTTGACGCTAGCTGTCATAGATGCGACGCTTTGGCGACGCTTGTGTGTGCCTTTGTCAATACTTTTTCGTACATTTTGTATGGAAACGTCGCGATGGCAAACGTCAAGCGTCATGCCCTACCTCCTATGTTCTTCTGTCCTCTCTGTGGAGTTTGGGGCTCAAACAAGTGATCGTCGGAGACGTGAGACGTGGCACTGCGCGACGCTAGATTGAAACCGTTTCCATCTTAGTTTCCATATAAACTGCATAAAACAGAGGAGAAAAATTATGTATTCACAATATACAATTCAAAATCTCTCTTTTTTGCCATCCAGTCACTACGGTTGAACTTTTGAGGTCATCGAGCCATTTTTCTGGAGAACGAAAAACAAGATTTGGCTACAATATCGATAAAAATTTCGATATCTCGATAGCCACACATCCCTAGTCTACCCCGCTACAATAAATTTCAACAATAGTAGCGAGACCACAAAGAGACAGACTTAGCTGTACATAATAATCGTTATGGCTGTCTTATCTCGAAAATGAATACATGGCTACATTACTGATATGTCAAGGTATCGATCGATATTCGCATACCACCACCATCATCCCACTACTAAGTATAGTCCGACAGGTTCAAGCGCGACCTTCCTGCGGGGTACAGACGGTGGGGCAAGAAAGGACGTCATTTTAATATGACGTGCGGCGCGGATGCGTACGTCTCCCCGCTGAAATGTCCCCCCCCCCCAACGTCTGTCACCCCTAGGGAGGGTCGCGCACGAACTTGTCGGACTATAATACGTCTCACTTACAAAAACAGTGTTTTATATCACGAGATCATCGAGTATCGATATCCGCACATCACTAGTCCACCCCACTACAATAGACGCCAACAATAGTGGCGAGTCCACAAAGAGTCGGACTTAGCTGTAAATACCGTAATGGCTCTCTTATTTTGAAAATTATATACATGGCTACATTACTGATATGTCAAAGTATCGATATTTGCACATCACTACTCTATCCTAGTATAAAAAAGTCCCTTCCAAAAATAGCACATTTATCGAGACTATCGATAAAAGTGTTACAAAAGTATCGATATCCGCACATCACTAGTCTACCCCACTACAATAGACGGCAACAATAGTGGCGAGTCCACAAAGAGTCGGACTTAGCTGTAAATACCGTAATGGCTCTCTTATCTTGAAAATGATATACATGGCTACATTCATCCAGGGTTCATCGGGTCGTTGCACGACTCGGTGTCCCACACGAAAAGAGAAAGAGCTACATTAATGATATGTCAAGTTATCGATATTCGCACATCACTACTCTATACTAGAATAAGTCGGTTCCAAAAATATATCACTACTCTATCCTAGTATAAACAAGTCGCTTCCAAAATACTGTTTTACATCGCGAGATCATCGATAAATGTGTAACAAAAGTATCGATATCCGCACATCACTAGTCTACCCCACTACAATAGACGGCAACAATAGTGGCGAGTCCACAAAGAGTCGGACTTAGCTGTAAATACCGTAATGGCTCTCTTAGCCTGGAAATGTTATAAGTACATGGCAACATTACAGATATGTCAATCTATTCGATAATCGCACATCACTACTCTATTCTAGTATAAATAAGTCGCTTTCAAAAATAGTGTTTCATATCACGAGATCATCGATAAATTTGTACTAAAGTATCGATATCCACACATCACTAGTCCACCCCACTACAATAGACGCCAACAATAGTGGCGAGTCCACAAAGAGTCGGACTTAGCTGTAAATACCGTAATGGCTCTCTTATGTTGAAAATGATATACATGGCTACATTACTGATATGTTAAGGTATCAATCACATCACTACTCTATCCTAGCATAAATAAGACGCTTCCAAAAATAGTGTTTTATACCACGAGATCATCGATAAATGTGTACTAAATTATCGATATCCGCACATCACTAGTCTACCCCACTACAATAGATATGATATACATGGCTACATTATTCATATGATAATCGCACATCACTACTCTATCCTAGTATAAACAAGTCGCTTCCAAAAAAGTGTTTTATTTTATCGATAAATTTGTACAAAAGTATCGATATCCGCACATCACTAGTCCACCCCACTACAATAGACGCCAACAATAGTGGCGAGTCCACAAAGAGTCGGACTTAGCTGTAAATACCGTAATGGCTCTCTTATCTTGAAAATGATATACATGGCTACGTTACTGATATATCAAGGTATCGATATTCGCACATCACTACTCTATCCTAGTATAAATAAGTCACATCCAAAATTAGTGTTTTATATCACGAGATCATCGATAAATGTGTACAAAAGTATCGATATCCGCACATCACTACTCTATCCTAGTATAAATAAATACTTACCAAAAATAGTGTCTCATATCACGAGATCATCGATAAATGAGAAACAAAAGTATCGATATCCGCACACCACTAGTCTACCCCACTACAATAGACGGCAACAATAGTCCACAAAGAGTCGGACTTAGCTGTAAATACCGTAATGGCTCTCTTATCTTGAAAATGATATACATGGCTACATTTCTAATATGTCAATCTATCGATATTCGCACATCACTTCCCTATCCTAGTATAAATAAGTCGCTTCCAAAAATATATTTCATATCACGAGATCATCGATAAATGTGTAACAAAGGTATCGATATCCGCACATCACTAGTTTACCCCACTACAATAGACGGCTACAATAGTGGCGAGTCCACAAAGAGTCGGACTTAGCTGTAAATACCGTAATGGCTCTCTTAGCCTGGAAATGAAACACATGGCTACATTACTGATATATCAAGGTATCGATATTCGCACATCACTACTCTATCCTAGTATAAATAAGTCGCATCCAAAATTAGTGTTTTATATCACGAGATCATCGATAAATGTGTACAAAAGTATCGATATCCGCACATCACTACTCTATCCTAGTATAAATAAATACTTACCAAAAATAGTGTCTCATATCACGAGATCATCGATAAATGAGAAACAAAAGTATCGATATCCGCACACCACTAGTCTACCCCACTACAATAGACGGCAACAATAGTCCACAAAGAGTCGGACTTAGCTGTAAATACCGTAATGGCTCTCTTATCTTGAAAATGATATACATGGCTACATTACTAAAATGTCAAGGTATCGATATTGCCACACCACCACCATTATCCCACTACTAATACGTCTCACTTACAAAAATAGTGTCTCATATCACGAGATCATCGATAAATGTGTGCAAAAGTATCGATATTCGCACATCACTACTCTATCCTAGTATAAACAAGTCGCTTCCAAAAATACTGTTTTATATCACGAGATCATCGATAAATGTGTAACAAAAGTATCGATATCCGCACATCACTAGTCTACCCCACTACAATAGACGCCAACAATAGTGGCGAGTCCACAAAGAGTCGGACTTAGCTGTAAATACCGTAATGGCTCTCTTAGCCTGGAAATGTTCCATATGGCTTACCGCAAGGAATTGCGGTGAAACCTGGAAATAGCACTGTTGCTCCCCGGATTATCATTGTTAGTAATAGTGTCTAGGTCTTAGGTGGTAGGGAAATGACGGGTAACGAAAGTAGGTCGCTTCCAAAAATAGTGTCTCATATCACAAGCTCATCGATAAATGTGTAACAAAAGTATCGATATCCGCACATCACTAGTCCACCCCACTACAAAAGACGCCAACAATAGTGGCGAGTCCACAAAGAGTCGGACTTAGCTGTAAATACCGTAATGGCAGCCCTATCTTGAAAATTATATACATGGCTACTACATTACTGATATTTCAAGGTATCGATATTTGCACATCACTACTCTATCCTAGTATAAATAAGTCGCTTCGAAAAATAGTGTTTTATATTATCGATAAATGTGTACAAAAGTATCAATATCCGCACATCACTAGTCCACCCCACTACAATAGACGGCAACAATAGTGGTGAGTCCACAAAGAGTCGGACTTAGCTGTAAATACCGTAATGGCTCTCTTATCTTGAAAATGATATACATGACTACATTTCTAATATGTCAATCTATCGATATTCGCACATCACTTCCCTATCCTAGTATAAATAAGTCGCTTCCAAAAATATATTTCATATCACGAGATCATCGATAAATGTGTAACAAAGGTATCGATATCCGCACATCACTAGTTTACCCCACTACAATAGACGGCAACAATAGTGGTGAGTCCACAAAGAGTCGGACTTAGCTGTAAATACCGTAATGACTGCCTTATCCTAAAAATGAAACACTTGACTACATTACTGATATGTCAATCTATCGATATTCGCACATCACTACTCTATCCTAGTATAAATAAGTCGCTTCCAAAAATAGTGTCTCATATCACGAGATCATCGATAAATGTGTAACAAAAGTATCGATATTCGCACATCACTACTCTATCCTAGTATAAATAAGTCGCTTCCAAAAATAGTGTTTCATATCACGAGATCATCGATAACTGTGTACAAAAGTATCGATATCCGCACATCACTAGTCTACCCCACTACAATAGACGCCAACAATAGTGGCGAGTCCACAAAGAGTCGGACTTAGCTGTAAATACCGTAATGGCTCTCTTATACTAAAAATGAAATAAAATATGACTACATTACTGATATGTCAAGGTATCGATATCCGCACATCACTACTGTGTCCTAGTACAAATAATTCGCTTCCAAAAACAGTGTTTTATATCACGAGATCATCGATAAATGTGTTACAAGAGTATCAATATTCGCACGCCACTACTCTAACCTAGTATAAATAAGTCGCTTCCAAAAATAGTGTTTTATATCACGAGATCATTGATAAATGTTTACAAAAGTATCGATATCCGCTCATCACTAGTCCATCCCACAACAATAGTGGCGAGTCCACAAAGAGTCGGACTTAGCTGTAAATACCGTAATGGCTCTCTTATCTTGAAAATGATATACATGACTACATTACTGATATGTCAAGGTATCGATATTCGCATATAACTCTATCCTAGTATAAATAAGTTGCTTCCAAAAATAGTGTCTCATATCACGAGATCATCGATAAATTTGTACAAAAGTATCGATATTCGCACATCACTACTCTATCCTAGTATAAATAAGTCGCTTAAAAAAATAGTGTTTCAAAAATATATCACGAGATCATCGATAACTGTGTACGAAAAATATCGATATCCGCACATCACTAGTCCATCCCACAACAGTAGTGGCGAGTCCACAAAGAGTCGGACTTAGCTGTAAATACCGTAATGGCTCTCTTAGCCTGGAAATGTTCCATATGGCTTACCGCAAGGAATTGCGGTGAAACCTGGAAATAGCACTGTTGCTCCCCGGATTATCATTGTTAGTAATAGTGTCTAAGTCCTAGGTTGTAGGAAAATGACGGGTAACGAAAGTAACGCAAGTTGTGACCTAGTAAAACCAACCTATGCGAATTATCTACTCTTGGTCAAAAATTTATTAAACGTTCACATTTTCTAGTCGTCAGAGTACAAGTCCACACAGGTGTTTAAAATCATATCTCTGCCCTTATCCCAATTACTTGTATTAAGTTATTAAGTATACAGAGAGTAAAAAAAAGTATAACAAGCCGAAAGGAGCTCATCGTACACATGAAACTGAACAACTTGCCCCATGGAAAAACCTCCTTTTGGCTTGTTATACCCTCTACCGGCATTAGAATAAATAATAACACCGGTATACTATTTAGCAAAGCTCATAAAAACAGTATAGTACATACATAGATACACAGATACACGTTTCAAGAAAAAATTTATAAGTAGACTATGAAAACATTTAAAAGTCAAGTGAAGTTTACCTCAAAGGGTCTCTTAAGCAAAAAGCCACAGTTTAAAAAATAAGTAGTTTCCTAGCTGCAGCTAAAAGGAAGCGCTTTGTCCAGTTTATGTGTCTTGCTGATTTACGTTCAGCCAAGGTAAGTTGGGTACACTTACAGTGGCATAGACATAGTAGTTTTAATAGACGCAGCTGGTTGTAGGGTCTATGAACCTGTATATTTTTTTTGTCTGAGGTCACCTGTAAGGCTGCTTTTAGCAATGGAGAAAAATTTGGAAAAGACATCAATAATTCGTAGTAAAATATTTTGGTGTTACACAGAGAAATCTCTGTCTAGTTGTTTTAACCTTGTAACGCCCAATGTACATCGTATTGTACAAAATACTTAAAATAACCTAATGTGATGTGTTTGTGACTAAGAGACTATGAGATGAGCAACTATGAGATGCTCATAAATTACGAAAATTATGAAATAGTCAGTGCCTTCAATCGAAAGTCCACTATTCGCGGAGGCACTTTTATTCTTGTTAATAAAAATATCAAAGCTAAAGAGCGAAAAGATATTGTTGGACTTTCGGTTGAATGTGTGTGAACTGTCATGCATTGAGTTGGAGAAACATATTATAGTGTGCGTATACAGACCCTAAAAATAGTAACTATGAGAGTTTTGAACTAATTATGGAAGATGTTTTAAAGATATTATTAAAATCAAAGAATAAATTTCATATTGTGTGTGGAGATTTCAATATAAATTTATTAGAAAATGTTGCTTTTAGAAGTCGATTTATCAGTTTGTTTAAGTCATTTAACCTAAACAACATATTTAAAGAACCTACTCGAATAACTGCAACCATAGCATCTTGTTTAGACAATATCTACTGTGATTGTGACTATTCAGACCAAGAAATAGTAAATTGTTGTAAATCAGACCACAATGGACAATCTGTGCTTTTTCCATGTCGTCCTAAAGTTGAAAAGATTGTTATTAGTAAAAGAATTATAAGCTCCAACCAAGTAGACAAACTCCATACTGCACTATCAGAAAAACTACCAGTTCTAGACTATGATACTAACAATCCAAATAACTTTTATTCAAAGCTTTTTATAACGATACGTGATGAATTTGAAGACAAATTCAAGGTAAAGAAATTAACAATTAATCCTAAATTTAAATTCAGCGACTGGGCAACTGTAGGGATTCGAACAAGTAGGAATAAGTTATTTGAGCTGTATGACGAAAAGTCTTATAATCATAGTGTAACTTTTGTTGAACATGTTAAAAATATTCTAAGATATTCAAAAATGTTTGCATACAAGCTAAAGCAATTTTCACCAAAAATAAAATATACTCTGCTGAAAATGTTATTAAAACTGTTTGGAAAGTTGTCAATTCAGAGACTGGTCGAAACAAACCAATTGAAAAATCTCATTCTTTGATGACTGGTCAGGGCATTGTTACTGCAGACGCTGATGTAGCTAATGAGTTTGAAACTTTTTTCAGTAACATCCCATTCAAAACTACTGAGTCACTTAACTCTTCGCCAATCATCGCGTCAAATCTTCTTAAAAACAATGTTCAGACTTGTGTTAATATATTTGAGTTTAGGCACATTAATGCGAACGTAATATTAAAAACTTTTAAAGATATAAAAGTAAAACTACAGAGGATTTATGGGGCATGTCAGTAAGACTATGTAGTTCTTTAATTGATACATTAGCACCATACTTAGCCTGTATATTTAATGCTTGCATTGATCATGGCGTATTTCCTGATCTCATGAAGCACAGTAAAGTAATACCTCTTTTAAAGCAGGAGATAAAACGGATCCCAGTAACTTTAGGCCAGTATCTGTACTACCAGTTTTGAGTAAAGTTTTTGAGAAAATTGTACTTAATCAAATGCTCCTACATTTCAACTTAAATAAATTACTACATGATCAACAATTCGGTTTTACGAAAGGGCGCTCGACAACCGACGCTGCTGTTAACCTCCTACAACTTATTTACGGTGCTTGGGAGGAGTCGCAGGATGTCATAGGGTGTTCTGCGATTTGTCCAAGGCATTTGATTGCGTTGATCATGAGACACTGTTGCTGAAACTGGACCATTATGGTATACGAGGAAAAGCGCTTGATTTAGTTCAATCTTATCTCGGAGATAGGACGCAGACAGTGCAGATAAATGGTGTGAAGTCGATAGGATCTGCCGTCAGAATTGGTGTACCGCAAGGATCAATTTTGGGGCCGTTTCTATTTTTAGTATACATAAACGACTTGCCGTTCATGGTACAGAATCTAGCCAAGATAGTGCTTTTTGCTGATGATACTTCTTTAATATTTAAAGTGGATAGAAAAGCTGTAAATATTGACGAAGTAAATGGCGCACTTGATCAGGTTCATAAATGGTTTACGTCAAACAATTTAGTGCTGAATTCTAAAAACTAAATGTATTAAATTCTCTTTGCCTAATGTAAAAGTATTAAACACGATGTTGTTCTAAATAATGAAAAGCTTAATTATGTAACTGAAACAGTTTTCTTAGGGATTACACTCGACGCAACCGTTCAATGGGATCCACATATACTAGCACTGGCTAGTAAACTTAGCTCAGCGGCATACGCTGTTCGAAAAATTCGACAATTGACCGATGTTGCTACAGCCAGGCTTGTGTATTTTAGTTACTTTCACAGCATAATGTCCTACGGATTATTGTTATGGGGCAAGCCGCTAACATTGAAACTATCTTTGTGTTACAAAAAAGGGCTATAAGAGCAATATATAAACTGCGAAGTCATGAATCCCTACGAGAATTGTTTAAGGAAATTGGCATTCTTACGCTTCCTTCGCAGTACATATTTGACAATATAATGTATGTACGTAAGAATTCCAGTTCCTATTTAAGAAACTCTGATATTCATTGTCGTAATACAAGAAATAAAAATAAAATTGTACCGCCACAAACTAGATTAAGTAAGATCAGTAAATCATATATGGGTAACTGTGTACGCTACTATAATAAAATTCCAGAGGAAATTTTAAAGTTAAATGATAGGCAATTTAAAATTAAAATAAAGAATACTTTATGTTTGAAAGCGTATTACAAGACTGAACATTATCTGAAAGACAAAGATGTCTGGTTAGTAGCAACAGTTGCTCCAACACAATGCAAGAGATAGGCATTATTTAAAAATAAACATGACATTATATTTTAGTGGTTAAACTTTTATGATATGTAAATTGACATGTATAGTGGTTAAATTTGACATTTCATACTTATTATTCTTAAATTTTTGACATGTATTTTTTACATTTACTGTAAATTTACTTTTTTGTTATGTTATTTTATTGCTCGTATATTTAAAGTACCTTTATTTTAAAGACGAAACAGTTAGAATAATCTACTGTAATATTATTTTTATTTTGTTGAGCCGTTTTTGGCTATTACTATTATACTATTAATTTATTTTCTAGCTTAGATAGGGTAGCATAGGGCCTAAAATATTGTCAACTTTAGAATAGGTGCACTTCTGGGCAGGTTTTGGGGGTTTTCTGTCCAGGGGGTCCGGCTAACTATACGTATGGAACACCTTTTTAAAATATTGACAGAATGTAATTCCATTTACTTGTCAATCACTGAGGCATAAAGTTACATGCTGTGTGGTTAGCCTGGCCAGCCCCGAGGCAGTGCCTTTATTTTTATTTTTTTTATCCCGCCCGTGCCGCGTTTAGAGTAGGAACACAAATTGTTATAAAAAATAGAAAATTTTGCATTAGAAATTTTTGCATTAGAAATTTTCTCCTTTTTAAGTTTGAATTAGAATGTGACTTTCTTAAAGAGAATCTTGTAAATTCCTACTAAGAAATAAATTATTGAATTTGAATTTGAATTTGAATTTAAGGGATATCATACAGGGAATGGGCAGCAGCGTTCCCTATAAATGCACCTTGCACTGCGCCAATCCGTTTGCCAAGCGTGGTGAGTATGGCAAAGCCACCCCAGGAAGGGGAGTGCCATGCACAACAGTGGATTTTTTGTTGAAATGCTTCATTATATTTTGAAATTATGTTACAGAATGATCTGTGTCTATTTGTCATAAAGGATGTAAAAAAAATATAAAATAGGACTACGATACTCGCCTGAAAATATTTTAAGCAGGTGAATGAACCAAACCGAGAAATGAATATTTTATCTGATAAAATATAAAAAATAAATGTCTTTTCATTCAAAATTACTCGGGCTAGTATGAGAGCTCGTAGACTTTACCTAACAAACCCTGATATAAAGGTTAAGGACCATTGAACGCTGAAAATAATGTGGCTACCTTTATATGAGTATCTTTTTTAATGAGGCCTTTTTATAGAAAAGTAAAAATTTGTACTTAGTAGCCAGTAAAATCAACGAAAGATGTCGTTGATAGAAACGCACATACCTTTTTTTAAACAACTGAACGAAAATGAAATCAGTTAGGTACTTCTCAAATTCACGAGCAAGCGTTTAGATAAAAGTTAAATAAACTACAGACACAGAATACATCTACAGATTACAAAAATCCTTTGAATTAACGGCGTTTGGTTAATCACCATCTATGTACCTACCTTTTTAAATCTGTAAAAGCCTCATAATGACTCCACTTCTGTGTCTACACTACAGCATTCTGTGGGTCAACTAGTTTTCTAGACAGCACCTTTAAGTAGGTGTCTCGGTTTGTTAGTAAGTTTAAGAGGGATATTCTTCTTAGAAGGGAGTTTTTGACCTTTTGTGCCCGCAAAGTTTTCTGTTTGAAGATGACTGATATACGTGAAAAGAAAATACTCAAGTTTGTTTAATACGTTAGGTAAAAAAGTATTTCCAAGAATCAATCCACGACACAGAACAACTTTCCTTTACAAACATACGTCGTAGTACGAGAAAGGATTTTTTGTTTGGTTTACTCATCATAATATATGAGCTAGGTTCAAAGTGCCGGCTTTTCGTTTCCGAGATATTTGCGTTTTTGTGAAATTAGTATTTTCAGACATACACCCTTTCATGTACGTTACATAAAAAAAAGTTTGTTTTTGGTAGTCATTAAAATAGTGGGACTACACTAGATTCCGAAATTGGTCATAAGTCTATATGGGCTTACTGCACCTCCTATATTTGGATTTCCATGAAGTTAGGTTTCTTGGAGCTACATCAGGAAATATATTGGTTTTTATAGTCAGTATGATAGAGGGACTCTTGTAGAATCGAAAATGAACCCCACTGATGAATCTTTTTTGCGCAGGAGCCCACATATTTTAATTTATTTTTAAGGCACGCTCCATCATTGTATATAGTAAAGTATACGTTACCTATAAGCTTAAGTTAGGTATGCGTCTAAGCCTGTAGCGTCCAATTCCGTGCAAATTTTTAAGCTTCTGGTTTAATTTATTTCATGCTCAGGCTTTTCCTGTCTCAAACAGATTACTACATTAGTGTTACAAAAACCCTTTTGAAGAAAAGGGCACATGGTACCTTCGTCATTTTATAAAATCCTTTAAGCCTTTTAGTATTTTTTTCATTAAAAATGGTATCTCTGTGTTTTAATAAAAACAAGACTCCTTTTATATATTTCTCAGTACTCGCAGGTTTACAAATACTATCTCCAGTAATCTACCTGATGGTTCAAGATAAACTGGTTCCATACAGATTTTAAGATAGTACACTATTTATTGACAGAACCTGGGTTTAAGAAGGCAGAACAATTTATTTATAATCATAGGTATTTGACGTAATTCTCCAAGTTTGATATTATTATACCTATGCCTAATCTTCAATTTTCAATTACATAATTACTAGGACAACTCAGTGTGCCACATAAAAATTAAGGAGGAATCTTTATAAAGGTTTCTATGCGTAATGCTGTCATTAGCTTATGTAATTTAAAGAAATCGGAATTTCCATGTCGTAGGTATTATACTTATAGGTACCTAGTTAAATAAAAATGTTTAAGTTTGTCTTAGAAAAGTATCTTCTCTACCTTTCTCAATACATTTTTAATCAGTTGAAAGACGACATTAAATAAAGGAGAGGCAACGATATTTTTCCTCATTTTCTTTAAGTGGCGGACATTGCAATTTCCGTGTAAGTGCAACGTGCCAGCTGTAAAATATAATAAAACGGACAGCCTCTGGCTTCGTCTTAGTGGGCCACTTGGGGTCAAGGATATGGGAAAAACACTAGAAGAGACAAAATATAGCGGCCCGCAACGCCGTGTGGTAGCGGCTAAGAATACGGCCACCCCTAGTCACTCAGGGTGTTTCGTAAAAAGAAATATAACGTTCCGGAAACAGATCCGCAGGCAGGGAGTTCCACTCTTTAGCAGTTCGCATTTAATTAAATTAATATTAAATTACAAATAACTTAAAGCAATTTTTGTTCTAATTCTTTGCTAACTTATCTAAATAGTACTTAAATATTTCAAACACTTGACTGAAATTTAATTAGTTTATTCTAATTTCCGGCAGTTCTTTTTGTCGATTTAGAGCTGTGCCATATTCTCATTGAACTATTTCGATATTTACGTAGATACATTCATCATGCCTTATCGTTTTCAGGGTTGACAGAGTGTTAACACAATTGTGGTGTTAAGCCGAGTCCTAAGTTGCCTCTTAGGATAGTAAGATTATGGATTTCATTTATTATTACTTTATAACATTTCATATCACTTCCGTAACATATTTATATCTTTGTCCACCAGTCTTGCTCAAAGGGCCACTTCTCCGCCCCTATTGTTAAAGACGAAAGCCTTGATTGTTTTTTACGTAGTTCCTATTATGTGTATGTGTAGTCCAGTTTTTGTGTAAGAGGTTTCTGTACGTATTTGTTTCTTTAGTTTCCTTCCGCCATTATTGTTAAATTTCTACATAGCGATCATCTTTTGTATTTGGAAGTGGCTTTGAAATGTTATGTGAATGAAAATCAAAGTTTATGTTTACTCAGTCTTTCAGTCTCTTTTTGATATGATCTGGACTTTCAAAACTCACTGCGATGTCACGTGAAGATGCTTTTGTAGTAGGAAAGACGGACAACATTGTTCATCGTTGTTCATTGGTAGGACGACTCGGTATCCCACACGAAAAGGAAGCAACAAGAAGAAAAACAAAGATTTACTTTCTAATGTGCCCATCATCTACAATTCTGACACGTGCAATCATCGTTGCATGGAGATTTCATTTGACACACAAATAAATGAACTATACTTCTTCTTAATTTATGTGGGACAACGAATCGGTGAATAATTTCTACTGCCTACGAGTACCACTGAATTGCGACCATGAACGAAAGCCGGGTAACCCCAAACACCCTGAATTTCCTGATTGCACACCGAATTTGCAATCAGACGCCGTTACAATAGCGATACCAATCCGGGGCCACAACACCGTTGCTATAAATAAAGATTACTGTGACACTTTCTAACCAAAAGTTCCCGTTTTCGTGTGGCCAGAAATTCAGCAGGTGCATTTATCAACACATATACCCAGGTCGATGTCGAGGTCGATGCTTAGCTACAGGCTACCGACGGGGTCACAGGTGGCGGATAGTGAATGGCCACCAGATATGGTGGTTAGCTGCGAATATACTGAATAAGCAGTCCCCGACCAAGAAGCGGCAGAGATTGAAGGAGGTGGTGGGAAGTTCTGAGGGAGGGGCTTACCTATAAAGTGCCACTTAACTCCAATGATATCTCTGTGACATAGTGAATCAATGCCGCTATTCAATAAGCATTCCCCTAGTGTCGGGCAACAGCGACACTAGTATGGCAGAAGGCCGAAGAAATGGGATCCGGAAGGGCTTCTGACCAAACATCAACGAGCGACCCGCAGGTAATGTGGTCTCCGGTCGTTGAACTGCGGTGCGGAAGGCAAGTGGGGGAAACCACCGCACAACAAATTCCCTTAAAAGGAGTAATGAAAATGTCAGATAATAGTAATATGGTTCTTGACAACGGGCTTCCACGATGTAACATGCCGTGGCGGTCCGAGTCCGGCAGGCGCAGACGCAAGGCTGAGTCGGTCGTCATCATGCGAAATCCTTGCAGGATCGGAACATGGAATGTGAGGACGATGTTAGCAGTCGGAAAAGTAGAAGAAGTGAAGATGGAGATGGAGAGATCCAATATAGATATATTAGGAGTGAGTGAACTCAGATGGGAAGGTAGCGGAGACTATTGGGATGGGGATTATAGAATAATCTACACTGGAGATAAACAAGGAGCTAATGGAACAGCCATAATCTTAAATAAAAAGTGGGGACAGTTAGTAGAGAACACCATACATCACAGTGATCGACTTACAGCCGTTAAAATTAAATCAGAACCAGAAAACACAGTTATTTTACAAGTTTACATGCCTACTGGAAACCACAAAGACGATGAAATAGAAGAAATATACAATGACATAGATTCCATATTAGATACTGTGCAAGAAAAAGACAACTTAATAGTGATGGGAGATTTTAATGCCGTAGTGGGAGAAGGAGTAGAAGAAAATATAGTCGGGAAATTTGGACTTGGGAATAGAAATTCAAGGGGGGGGATAGATTAGTGCAATTCTGTAAAGAAAACGACCTGATAGTAACAAATACATATTTTGAACTACCAAAACGTAGGCTGTACACTTGGAAGATGCCAGGGGACATAGGACGGTACCAAATAGATTTCATATTAGTCAAAATGAGCAAAGACAACAGCTTACATCATGCAAGACTTATCCGGGAGCTGATTTGAACACAGACCATAACCTGCTACTTAGCTCATATAATCTAAGCGCTACAAAGTCTAAACGTATGAATAAGCCAAAGAAAATTGATCTCAAAAAACTTAGAGATAAGGAAAGCAATATATATAGAGTGCAATATAGTAATAGAATAGGTGAAAAAATAGAAGAATATAATAGCAATAAATGTAAGGATAGTAGTATAAGTACAGTTAATGATAGATGGATGAAGTTAAGAGATATGCTTAGAGAAACAGCAGAAGATTGCCTAAAGACTGAGAAAATAGTACCTAGAAAGTCTTGGTTAACCACCGATATCATTGATCTAATGATTCAACGAAGGCAAATAAGAAACAAAACGGACACCGAAAGCATAAACCAATACAAGAAACTAACGAATAAAATAACCTTAAGATGTAGAGAAGAAAAGGAGGATAGTGTTGTTAAACTCTGTGATAAAATTGAAGAGTACATGCAGAAGGGGCAAATAGACAAAGCATACAATACAATTAATCAGTTAAATATAAAGCACAAAACAAAAAGTACAGCTATATTAAACGAATCAGGCCAAATCCTTCTAAATAATAATGATATCCTTGAAAGATGGAAAGGATACATAGAGAAACTTTATGAGGGACAAGGCCTTGATGAAAGAGATATTGAGCAAGAAGAAACAGTAGATCAAGATAGTTTAGGACCAAAAATTTTAAAAGCTGAGTTTCATAGAGCAATACATAGCATTCAAAACGGCAAAGCCTCAGGAGACGATCGTATTTTCATAGAAATGTTTAAATACACCGTTTGCGACTCATTTTTGACAGAAGTCTTCAATTTAATTCAGGATATGTATATGACAGGAATAGTACCAAGAGATTTTCAGATAACTAAAACAGTAACCATACCAAAAAAGTCGAACACATTAAAATGCGAAGAGCACAGGACTTTAAGCCTCGTATCACAAGCCTCTAAAATCTTACTTAAAATTATACAGAACAGAATTAGGCCAAAAGCCGAAGAATACATTGGTCCAGATCAGTATGGTTTCAGGCAGAGCAAAGGCACCAGAGAGGCTATTTTGGCTTTAAGGATAATTATAGACAGAAGATTGGATTTGTCCTTGAATACACACATAGCTTTCATCGACTTGGAAAAGCTGATAAAGTTGACTGGAAGAAAATGATGAGTATCTTGAAGACCACTGGACTTGATTATAGAGATCGAAGAATAATATATCAACTTTACAAAGAACAAGAAACCATCATTGAAATTGGAGATGAAAAAGGTACGGCTAAAATTCGACAAGGAGTCAGGCAAGGTGTCCACTCACCATTAATTTTCAACATATTTATTGAGTGTGCCATCAAGAAAATTACGGAATCAGAAAAGGGTGGGGTAAAGATAAATGGGGAGAGGATCTGTTTTGTAAGATTCGCAGACGACATAGCAGCAATAGCTGAAAGTTCGGAACATCTACAAGAACTCTTAGCTTACATGGATACAATCTTTAAAGAATTTGGACTGAAAATCAATATAGCTAAAACGAAAGCACTTACCACCTCAAAGCAACAAAATGCGAACCCACCTATATTGCTCAACCACACAATAATAGAGCAGGTCAATAGTTTCAGATACTTAGGCAGCCTCATAACCCACGACTCCAGATGCACTGCAGACATAATATCCAGGATTGCTATGGCTAAAAATGCCTTCAAGAAGAAGAAAAATTTGCTAACATCCAAAATTTCCAAAAATGTAAAAAAGCGCCTGGTCAAAACTTACATCTGGAGTATAGCACTGTATGGAAGCGAGACGTGGACTATGACCCAGAGGGATAGAGAGAGGCTGGAGGCATTTGAGATGTGGTGCTGGAGAAGGATGGAGAAGATTAGCTGGACTGAGAAGAGGACAAATGAAGAGGTGCTTAGGAGAGTAAACGAAAAAAGGGCCTTGTTAAGAACCATAGAGAACAGACGTGGGAAGATGATAGGACACCTGATACGACACGACCATTTCCTGAAAAACATCGTGGAAGGAAAAGTAGAAGGCAGGAGAAGACGAGGCCGGCCAAGGCGAAATTATTTCGAACAAATAAAAGAAAAGGTTCGTGTCGTGTCGTATCAGCAGGTCAAATCACTGGCGGAACGAAGACTAGAATGGCGGTTACTCCACCGACAAGAGCCAAGCTCTTAAATTTAAGAAGAAGAAGAAGAAGATACCCAGGGATCAACTTTTACGTAGTGTCTGCACGATTTAGGAAAACGGCGTTCGGGGCGCTTTTACATATGGCTCACACAGTACTAGTGACAATTTTGACGTCCACTGTACTGACGTTTACTGGAATTAACTGGAATCCAAGAAGATGGTTGCCACGAACGCCATATGTCTTGCATTCAAATCCACACAGAATCGTATTACGTTCTTTTGTCAAATTGAGAGCTTTATTTCGTCCTCAACCCTGGCTATGTAGCAAGTGCGAAGTGACAATCGCGAAAATTCTAAATCTGGTCCTGCGCGTATTACGCTTACTCTCTGTTTGTGGTATTTTTGTAAGTACAAGTTAGTTTACGGGCAATGGTGGTCATTGCACGCCTGGATACTAAACTCTTACCAACTTAAGCTTTTCAAGATAGAAGGAAGTTATTGGGGCATAAATGCGAAAGTTTGTCCGCATTGCAAGTTACAATACAATTTCACTTTTCTATTGCCAATAAATAAGGCAGCATACTAAGTGGAATGGTGGCCCAATCCATTGGGATAAGAACAGTGTGTGATATTGGAAATAAACTACGTTTCAACGACTTCGATGGTCCATTAGAAGAACATCTTCACCCGCCATTTTTGAGGCCCCATCTCCCGAATGGAATTGCTCCTTTCTATTGTTATCATTACGCTAGCAACTTCGGCCCGTTTGCGCTTAATAAGGACCGATAAATATGCCAGAAAAAAGGGAACGGCCATGTTTATTCGGAAGTATGCTCCACTTAATGTTAGCGAGTGTATTCGGCCGAAATGAAATGGAAGCTGGAAGGCCTAATGCCCATAATTTGTTTGCTCGACGATTTTTGTGATAGTTTTTTGGAGAGTTATTTTACGAGACGGTTATTCGGAAAGGATGTGGTTGAGTTACATTTAATTTGGTTGCGTATTATTCGCAGATAAGAAGAGAAGAATGGGTTTGTTTATTGGAGCACGGTAGAGTGTAGGTAAAGAAGGTTTTACACGGTACCGCACGATATTGCGGTTCTTGACATCCTTCAAGCCATAGACATAGAAACGATAGACGAACATAGTGTGTAAAAGAGAAGAAAATGATTTATAGAAACTCAGTAAGATAGAAAAGAATAGCGAACCTTATGACACTGTGACCTGTTTTGTATGACAGATCGTCCCAATTCAACCCGCTGGTTTTTACCTGTACATTATTTTGGTGTTTTTTCAGAAATCCTGATTTATTTTTATAATTTGATTAGTGTGCAACGATGGTTATGTATTCAGGATGCGACTTTGATGCGAATCTTCACACTTACCCGGAAAACTGCACATTTCACAGGTAAATTCTCAGGAAGTCGTCACTGGGATTACAAGTGATTTTTTTGTTTAAAAGTGCCTTTTTTTGTAAGTAAAATAATAGAATACGCAATTCCTTATATTTCCTTTCGTATTTTCGATGTGTAAAAGTGTATTAGTTAGTAATTTTCATAATACATATTTGGGGATAAAATAATTTCGCATTTAGGCCAGGGATTGACTGCAATTTATCGACAAAGTTATCGATAGTTACCTAGAGGTACCTTACATACTTTGAATGTTATTACAACAAAAAATATGCAATTTTTAACGATTCGCTAAATAGTTACTTGAACAATTCAGACATATTTTTTACAAATACATATAACATTATTTTCAACTACGAGTACATCCAACAGATACACTTTAGATCCAGTTTTTGGAGATCGACTAAATAAATACCTATTATTTTCAGGGTCGTATTAACGAGAGATTCGCATCATCGTACATAAAATGTGACATAATCCCATCTACGTCTCAACATTGAAGGATGAAGAAAGATGTTGCACGTCTTGTTTGTGAAGATAGCGCCTATTGACTAGGATTCTTACAAACAACCATCTTAGCAAATTCTATAAAGAAACCTAAGTAGGACATAAGCTGACTGCAAAAAAGGAAATGACCCGCCGCAGCAAAGATAGCATTATGTCAACATTTTAATTGAACAAATATAAAAGTCGAAATCTTCATGCCATTTTTTATTTGAAACTAGCCTTCGGCCCGCAGTTTCACTCACGGTATTTATCTGTTTGGTCTAATAAAAATGTTTTAAATACATTGCATTTAAAATTCAAAATTTTAAACAGATTGCATCAAAAATCACGAACTGGAAGTGGATTTCGATTACTCGACAACAGATGGCGCCACTGCTTTAGGGATTGTAAAAGCCCTTACCTATATCTTTAAAAAAACGCCCTTTAAGTTGAAACGGGAACTTTCTTGTACGAAGGGAGATAAAGGGCTATTGCACAGTATAAGTCCCTTTATCGTACCGGGAATCCTTTTTAAGTTTTAAGGTTGAACTTGCCGAGGCAAAATTTATTTTTTATCCATTCTGTTGATTCTCAAATACGAAGTATAGAATAACATTCGTGACATTGACCCACTTCTTGGGACCACATAACAAAAATATTATTTTCTCTGAGTTTATTTTCATTTCTGTTTCTAAAAATACTTCAAACACCAAACTAAACAAATATTTCATTCTTACAATATAAAAAATATTTCATTGTAAACACAAACAGATTTATTCAAAAGCAAATCTGTTTACCAGAGACCCTTTGACAGACCGAGTTATTGTGAAGATTTGAAGGACCGGAACCCTTAGCCTTGACCCAGTCTTAATAAATCCAATACTGCTGCAAAAATATATTAAACACCGTCAAAAACGTGTAAGACACGCCCACAAACGTTGCGTTAACGTTTAAATATCAGGTTTTTCAGCGTTATAAAGGGTTAACGTTTGTTCACACCAAATTTGATGTTGATTGGTCCAAAACTGATGAAGATATGAGGGCGGAGCATACAAGGCAGACAAAAGATTAACTAAGAAGGGTTTGCAGTAGACTACGAAACCGCTAAAAATCAAGAACATCCGAATTTCAGCCGAGACCACGGATGAAACCAACTTAGACTGAAAAATGTTATAATATAAAACAGACACTGAAAAAATTCTTTACAAAAGATTTTTCTGATTATTCAAGGATTTTTCAGTGACTGTAAGCCCCGAAACAGTAAAAATAAAACTAAATTGCACTTGATCCCGCAGGACCAATTGCACACTTGAGCAGTACCATTGAGGTTTCATCAGACCTACAACTACATACAACATGTATTTTAGTGCCAACTAATTTATACGAGATTTATCAACCCTGTAACAAATTGATAAAAATAACGTTGGATTTTTGAAAAGACGATTTTCAAGCCGTTAAATTTTGAGGTCTAATCAATCACGGTAAGCAGAGCATAACGACTGTAATATACGTCCATTTACACCACGTCTGACTACGTAAAATCTGAGAGTAATTCAGAAGACTGTGTATCACCGAGTGGCAGGTTGTTAGACTGTCCCATAGTCGCTTCTTACGACACCCACGGGAAAGATAAAGGCTGATGCTATTCTAAGCCAGCACCACTCGGAAATCGTATTAAGACACCTTGAAAACATTATTAGATTTTGAACAAATTATTCTATGCAAATACGAAAACCAAGTCAAAGCGAAACCTCCTTCATACGGCCTTAATTTCCTGTGTCAAACCAAATATTTACATTCTTAATCTAAACACAAACCTTTGATATTCCCCGACACGAAAGGAAAAAGTGTTCTAATTTGGAGCAACGCAAAGCCAAGAGAGATTTAACGGGTTTTTCATTATCTTCAATTTAATTTTGTTAAGCCTTTTCCCGCTTTGGGAGCTGTGAGAATAAAAGACCGTGGGGATTGACTCAAACGATTTTACTCGACGAGGTGCAAAAAGTATTCTCGACCTGCCTTTGGGAAATGCTCTTCTAATCTACATGGATGACATTTTTGTTTTGATCCTAGGGATTCGGAATGCGGAAGCGAAATTAGGAATGTGTAGTTCGTTTGACTTTGTTTGTCGTTTTAATCAAGTTCATAAACTTAGAAGTACCTATTTTATGTGTCAAATATGATTGTTTTTTGTGGATGTAGGTATATTTAATGATTAAAGGTCCTTTATTGAGATTAAGTACCTAATGATATACATTTTGTGTTGTGATTTCTTGATGGAACTCCATAGTATGTTAGTAAATAAAACACTTTTTACACTAGTTCCACTATTTATAATTAAAATGCTATTAAAGCGCGACCGGTTTCGTTACTTCATGTCGTCATCGTTTGCTTGAAGATGAAGTAACGAAACCGGTCGCGCTTTAATAGCATTTTAATTATAAATAGTGGAACTAGTGTAAAAAGTGTTTTATTTACTAACATACTAAGTACCTAAAACTGGAAAACTAATGGCGCCACTCTCAGATGTGCCTTTATTGTATGATTGGTTGAAAATGACGTGTCGATGTCTAAGTTTAGCTACTTACTTCTTATTTGTTGTTGTTCCGATATTTAGTCACAATTGCGCTTACTGCCATTTGCAATAAGCTTTAAGTTTTTTTAAATTTGACTTACTTTACAAGTACCAAGGTAATTTTTAGGTTTGGTGATTGGATTTTGAGAAAATCAAATAATAATCTTGTCAAAGATTTTGTAAGGCACAATTTATTGGATTCAGAACCAGAAAGATTGCCTCAAACGAAAAAAAAAACATCGCAATCATGCAAATCCGTCTGCAAATATTACGTCGCGTTCCTCAGCCGCTATCAAGCCCCGAATCTCGCTGGTATAATTTCCAGAAATTCTCCTACATTTGAATATAATAAATTGTTTGGGAATCCAGTCACGGCTTGGCAAAATTATCACTCTCATTGCTACGGCCAATTTCTTACGCCGGGCTGGGTGAGCAGGCCAGAAAATTTTGGAAATAGTAGCGGATTTTGTGGCATCTTTCGTTGAACCAATGGGTGGAGTAAGCGAGTTCTCAAGTAGAGGCTATGCCTCGGTAAGAGTAGCGTTAGACAGCCTCCCACAAAAGTGACCAAAGGACTATAGAAAGGGGCTGGTGGCGAGTAGATGGCAATACGGGAGATCGTGCCTAGTCCCTTTGGGGAGGCTCTGTCCATTTTGCCGTCGATATGATGAGGAGAAGAATCAATTTATTGAAAGTTTATTGAGGATATGTTGTGGTTTAATTATTTGGTATACATGTTTGAACTCTTGGCAATTTTTTGTCTCTGTAATTCCCTAAGGATTCAAATAAATAACTTAAATTTCGTTTTTATGGTGTGGGATGCCTTCAAGTCGACGAACAAAAATATTGACTTTCTAATGCTAATACTGCTAATACCTACTCTTATGTTAGTCATTGACAAATATTATAAGATAAGGAAAAAAATAAGTAATAAAACGAGTACCTAACTAAACATACATTCATATCCAGTCCCAGTTAATCACTGTATTTACTCGTGCTGCTAATCAAGCATAAACCCGCTCAAATCTGAATTCAAATCATATTACAAAATCATTTGCATAACACGTGGTAAACCACAAATCAGGAAGACGGCGCGTGGGGCGCCTTTACAGGTGGCTCACTCAGTACTAGCGACGATTTTGACGCTTACCAACGTTAACTGTAATAGACTTGAAGAAGAGATAGTGTCCACAAACGTCATATTTCTTGCATTGAAATCGGCTGAGAATTATATCACGTTCTTGTATCAGATTTAGAGCTGTAGATATTTCGTCCTCGTATTAAATGTAGCAACCCTAGATATTTCTATGTAACAAATGAAAATCGCGAAAATCCTAAAAAGGTTCGAGTAATCCTTCGGTAAACTCAACTACCTCAACTCGCATGTAAAACCTAAAGGTGTGTCTACACACGTTTACAAACCTTTATAAGAGCAATCTAACTTTGTTTACTTTTCCCGTTTCGTGGCCCCATCTCGAGAACAAACTTGTAAATCCCCTTCATTTTACACTGGAGGACAGGCAGGGCAAGGTGAAACCGAAAATTGTTTTTGCAAATTGTGTACATTTTGCTTGAGTGAGAGGTGGAGTGGAGAGTGTTTTTCACTTAGATTGAGGATTACATGTAGAAATCATGTCAATTGCTGCTAGGTCAATTTATAAATTGGCTAAAGGGCGCCACACAACGCCTCCGTTTGCGTGTGCTTCATCACGCATGTACCGGTTGTTAGTATTGTATTGTTATTCATTGAATTGTATGAGAGATATCACATAGCCTGCGTTGTGTGCAAAATGACGCGCGTACTGCGGTATGCCGTGTCTCAAATAGTCCCATACAATACAAAGTCATAGCTAAGCGCGTGATGACGTGCTCGTCACGTATATGGAAGCGGTGTGTGGCGCCCTTTACCTAATACCGTTTTAATTTAACAAAACAATCAGAATCAAATGAGAAACTTTGTCTTTGGTTGGTCTTTGGTCTTTGAAATTCATGAAATCAATGACAAATACAACGTATTTTCTCGCGGGAAAAAAGCGCTTTCCCGGCATGTGTTATCATTATCACACATTCTTTAAAAACCCGTTGCGTGCTTTACTAGGAGTCCACGAAAGACGGGGAAACGCAAAAAGCGACTTCATTTTATACTATCTATTGAGATCACAATGTCGTATTTTTCTTCCAACGCTTCTAAATCCAAATGGCAACCTTCCAAATAAACGGCGTTCTCCTCTGATTTGCAGCAGAGCACTTTTTAATGACTTTCCGAATTGCAAATTGACTTTCTTCCGTTTTACTTTTTTAACCGGAGTGGAGTTTAACAAGCCGCCAATCGCCTGTCCACGATCGGAAGGCTTGCTATTTGTTCGCTACTTTTTTCTCTTTGCAACTGCCTGGAATTACTTAGACAAAATTACATCGGAAATTCAAAATTTACTAATTTATTTCAAAAATTATTCAGACGTGTAGTGCCGGCTTAGAATGGCACTACCCCATATCTTTACCGTGAGTGTCATAAGAAGCGACTATGGGATTTGAGACTTGATGTGTATTGTAATTTTAAGCGACAGGCTGACAGCCTTTTGCTATGGTAATACGCATTCTTCTGAATGTCTCTCAAACTCAATGGTCGTCTTTTTCAGCCGTTTGCGCTCTGCCTACCCCGCAAGGGACATATATGGCGTACAACGTGTGCTGTACAAGGCGTGATAGATAAGATAAATAAATGTTTGTTAAAAATTCTCTTGCGTTTAATTGAGCAGGTACTTGGCAGGTACAATTGTATGAGATATGACAACTTTAGAAATCTTTGACGTCTGTTATATTATATTCATAGAAACAATATGAATTGAATATGACACATATCCTATCCATTACATATACAGTAACAGAAAACTGGTCAAGGTACTCATAACACTGAACAACTTTCCCCACGGAACATAGATCCACCAGATATAAATTGATGGGGATTGAGTAAAATTTTCTTAGCCATGTAGGTAGGTAAGTAGAGGTAGGTAACAACAATTTAATTCACTTTGAAAGTTGAGTTGCTCTATAATTTACTAATTAAAATAAAGCTTAGATAAGATATTAACATTAATTTGTCTTTTGTATGTTTCTCTAAAAGCAACATCATTGTTTTATAATAGCTTTTAAAGTTCCCGACCGTATCAGAGACACACCTTTTGTGTGAAAATTATGTTTGACACGCGACAACGTCATTTTGATAAGAATCTTGTGTTACTTACCTATGTATTCGTATAATTTAATATGGCTTTTACAAAGTTACAGCTTTTGTCCTCTGCAAATGCATTAATGGGTACTCCTCCTTGCTTTACTAATTTTAAAAATTTAGAAAATATACAAATTATACTTAAATGACCTAAATTAAAAAAGAACTGTCAATTTTATAGTACTATCGCCACCACACCAACCTTCCCATTTAAAGGGCCAAATTATACTGATTTTTCATATAAATAAAATAAAAACACTTTTTAACTAGTTTGACTAGTGACCGATAGCGCTGCAAAAACTCAGAACCGGCTGGTGATAAGAAACAACTTTCTCCAAGGAACGTCGGTCGAAAAACAAAAAATTTTGGACTTCCCATACAAAATTGCCGATCAACAGATTTGAGTTACTAACAATGTAAGGGCATTTTTTTTTTATTTCGTACTATATTCCTTGCGGAAAATTGTTCCTTATCATCAGCTGGTTCTGAATATTCGCTATCGGTCACTAGAGGTAGTAAAAAATCAGTCTATCTAAGTTTATCCTTTCAATAAGAAGGAGGATTTGCTGACATACAACTAACCTACGAATTAGTAAAAGTAGAGTAGTTTCATTAACCTGGTACAGTTTTTTCATTCATTAACCTTAGAGTGATTGACATTGACTTTTGCATAAATTAAAATCGCTGCATTTTGATCAAAACCATTGTGTGACTTACTAATACTATGTATGCCTACGCACATATTACTCTATGTATTCTTTACCCATTTCATCGTAATGAATGACTTGTAAATACAAACTGTTTTTGTATCTTTAATGTTATGAGAACTAAGTCATTTTGAAATTAAGTTTATATGATTGATTATTGAACTAAAACAGAATCGGTTTTTAAAAGTTTTGAAATTATTATTTAATTAAAACTTTTTATCCAGCCATTACAAGGCAAGGGCACAGCTATTGCCTATGAACAATACAACTATACAAATAGTTAAATGTACGTACCATTTTTTTAAGAGAAGAATTTATATTTATTTATATTTTTTAAATTCCTCTCTAGTTTACTATAAAAATCTCATTATTATATTTTTTCACTTTGTTACACAATTGAATTTACAACATGCAGAATATTGAAAAGATCATTACCATCTGAAACGTTACTTCAAAAACACAATTAATTTTCTAAAACACGCAACTTTTTAGTTCTTCTGTATCAAGTTTCACTATTTTCACAGACTCCTCCCAAAGTTTACGTCCCAGCTCATCATCGTATGCAGAACGCTTTGCTCGATCGAGTTTGCAATTCTTGAAAAACTGTCCCGAGAATTTTCCAGCCATATCGTCCAAAGCCACATGCAAAGCAGTCTGAGCACCTTCATGTGCAGTCTTGAACAAAACCTTACATAAAAGTGAAATAAATTTACCAAATAATAAATCGTGAAAGATTGCGGTTCCGACACCACCTGGATCCACAGCATTGACAACAACGTTGGAAATTTTCAATTTCTTACTTAGTTCATGAGCAAACAGCATGCAGCAGAATTTACTGTTTGAGTAACAGAATAATCTATAAAAACAATCTTCTCTGTTTTTATATTCGAAGTCAACTGTTCCAAGCCAATGTAATATTGAAGCCGTGTTGACTATTCTGCTAGGTTCGTCATCCGTTCCAGTTTTCTTTAGTAATGGTAAAAGAAGAATAGTCAGAAGAAAATGTCCAATGAAATTAACATGCATTATGAAGTTGGTGCCGTTATAAGATTTTGTATTTATCGGACCACCAACGCCCGCATTGTTAATTAAAATATCTAGTCTGTTTTCTTTTTCTAATACCTCTGCTGCAAATTTTCTTATCGAACTTATGGAAGCCAGATCCAATAACTCGAAAATAACTTTGTAATTTCCAGTAGCTTCGATGATTGATTTTCTGCCAGCTTTACCTTCTTCCTCAAATGGACATGCAATGATGACTTTTGCACCTCTTCTTGCCAAGTCAGTTGCAATCACTAGGCCCATGCCAACTGTCCCTCCTGTGACCACAGCCACTTTTCCATCTAGCCTTTTATTTGACTTGCATATCGCGTTGGTTTTCTTCTGATACAATCCAAATATCAATGTTGTAACGCATATTGCGAATATAATTAGCACTATCATTTTTAGAACTGTCAATTTTGCACCAAAAAGCAGCGAATGGCGAAGAATGTAAACGATTCACCTATTTTAATAAAAATCTATTTACATATGAAATTTTTGAGCGTTTTTAAATATTTGTTAAGTCAAGCGTCTACTCCACAATTTGTATGAACTAACTAATTATAGGTATAAACCCGTTCATAAGCAGGTATGTTTGATTTCTTGAAATACAGGGTTATACAATAATACAATTCCAAATAATTAGTTTTATTTCCAATTTTATCGTGAGTATCTAAAAGCCAATAAGCAAAGCCAAATTTGCAAGAAAAAAAGAATAACCATCAAAAGAAAAAAAAACTAAAGTTTCTTTTCAAAACCACTTAACGAACGGGAAACTTTCTATAATTTTTTTTTGAAGTTGTCCGTAAAGAAAAATTATAATAAGTTTCAGGTCCGCAGGATCTCTTTTTTCTGTAAACGTAAGATCCAATGTTCCCATGTAGTTTATGGTTTTTTAAGTCTGTAGTACCAAAAGAGTTTTAATAATAATTCGAGAATACTTGCTTTCGTCATATTTCGTAAAGAATTACATTGGTAGACATATAATGTTGTTGGCTTTTTCATGTAATAAATACAAAGCTACTTCCTAAAACATCCTGTATCCAAATAAACAATCGATGACCCAAGTCATTGAAACAGTTCAACAAATCTTGTTTTTATTAAGTCCCTTGCATCGAGGGTCTTTTCTAGTTTCCCAGTATTTACCCGACTGCCTCAGAAGGAGGGTTATGTGTTTCGAGAGTATGTTTGTAGGTACGTATGTAGTTTTTACGGGCTACAGCCAAAACGGCTGGGCCGATCTTGACATGTAAGTGGCGTTAGATTTCGCTCAGCAGCGCGAATGACACTGACTATATTTTAAATTCAAGATGGCGGCTTTTTATCGCAAAACACTATTTTAAAATTACCGCAGTCGTGTTTTTGTTAACTACCTATTCAATATTTAAAATAATTATGTCAATATTATTTATCAAAATAAGAATGGAAATAACGAAGACGATATCAGACTAAAAGAAATGTAGGATGGTATTGGTTATGTATTATCAAGAGCACGTCAAACTACCTATTCAATGGATTAACTTTTACTGTTTTTTTTTTTAATAAAAGAATGGATAACGTAACATATAAAAGTTGGTCCCTTAAATTGAAACCAGTCATATCGTTTTAAACCAAAGAAGCTTGAGCACAAAAAGAGAAAAAAAAAACAACTTACAGCACTGCGGTGACAAAAAATTACAATGTATTTTTATATGTTATTTTTATCTCAAACTAGCGAATATAATTTTATTGGGACATCGATAGGGAAACCGATGAAGCGTCAAACAATTTCCCATATCTGTTTACGATTATTTCCGAAAGATAGAATTTCAAGATGGCTTCGTTGGCTTCGAATATTGAGTCTTTATTTATAAGGCCCAGTGCCATCTGGACCCACCTAGCCTGGGAACATGCAATACTATACATTAGACCCACGGACAATGGTCGCAATTTGAAAAGTAAAATATCTTAAATTTCCTTAAATTTCTGATAATGAGATTTAGAAAAAAACAAAAGATGATCACGACTAAAATTTTCTTATAATTTGACGAAAAATGCGCATTTTCTGCCAAAATTAGACGACGATGAGAACAATGGCGACTATTTTGGCTTGAAATGGTAAAAATCCATTGACACATTTTATCATGACAGGACTTAGGTATCTGCTTTCCTCTTCCAGACCTATTTGATGGAAAGTGTTACCGCAAATTAAAGAGTTAAAGATGATTTGTTTACCGAATCGCAGCCAACATCAGACGAAGTTTCGTACAGCTTTCACGTAGAGTCTGAATCGTAATCGTCTTATTCTTAATCTTCCAATTTACAACATTATTTTAGTTAATAATTTTCATTCAGTGACTCTTTGATTTATAGAGACTATGAAATGTTTGACGCTGTTTTGATAATTTTGATATTTACAGAGACTATGTCGAAAATTACTTTTCTTGTACTGAACTCCATCAGTTTGTTTTAGTGGATTTAATTTTCAACAGGTACAGTAGACGCATCTTAGCCTTAATGGGTCTTATTGGTAGAGAGTCTGATAAGCTAACGGCTCTGAATATTGGGACTCAATAAACCTTGACAGAAATTGCTCCATCGCCCCATTTTTACCTTCAGCAGGGTACCCTGTTTCCCAGACATCATTTGCAGTATTTTATGAACCTGATGGAATTTCGCTGCTTTGTTTAGTGTGACAGGATTTGGAGAGAGTAGCAAATTGTATTTTTTTATTAAGTAAGTCAGTATGATTACTTTTATTACGTTCTTTTAAATTATTCTGAACACGGACAATTTGAAAATCAGATATCAAAAGCCCATAATAGGTACCTAGTAAATTTCAGACAAAAAAGTTGTCTGACTATGGTGGGCGCCATTTTACTTTTTTGGAATCAAGTCTTGTCTTTTACACAGTTTAAGGAAAAACCATCAAAAGCCAACTCTTGGCTTTTACACAGTTGAAGGGTTTAATAAATCATCTGCTCACGCTTTTGATGGATTGGCAAACGCAGTGCGTGATTTTGTAATTACAGAGAATATTAACATATCTGTTTACACACCCAAACTAGTTATAGCCGACATAGCTACCTAGCTACAAATTGGATAGAAAATCTAGTTCGGTATCAACACGAAATTACTGTTGCAAATGAAATCGCTCCCAATTCGCTTAATAAATCTCGCAGACCCTTGTTAGTAGTGAACTTTGGAGATATTAGGATCTGATTCGGTCTGTAAATCAGGTGGATAAGATCAGGGGTCATCTTATTATCTAGTGTTCAGAGCAATAAAGTTGCAGGAATTTGTATGGATGTTATGGTTATAATTATAATAACATAACCATAACAGCCGCAGCCTCAGTAGTCTAATGCTGGATATAAGCCTCCCCCTATCGGAGGGTATTGCCATGCTCACCACGCTTAGCAAGCGATTTGGTGAGCGCAGTCCAACATGTTGCATTTAAAGAGAACGTATTTACGGCCCATGTCCAGTAATGGACTGTTGAGGCAGTTCAATCAGGCTCTAAACAGACGATGATAAGTTTGATGAAGGACAGAAAAGAAACCGTAGATGGTGGAAAGATGTAATCTCTCTCTACCAACATCTCTGTCAAAGAAGAGATATTTTGGTTTGATTCAAACCCAAATCAGTTTGTGAATCACAGTCAACGGACGCGGAAACATTAATCTAAGATGCGTCTTGCGGAATCCGGTGTTCGACCTTAAGGTCAGATGGTAATTGGAGCTGACAGGGTTGGATACACGGATAATTAATTACTTGCTGGTACCTATCACAGAGCAAAGATGTCACATGCGCCGCTACTACAACATAGAACGCCGTCAAGAGTGATGACTGAATTTCAGTGTTGCCGCAGTGTTTTAAAAGACACAAATCCGTCAGCTTCAGCGTACATGAATAAAAAGAATCACTGTGCAGGTTTTTAGAAAAACAAATATGTTTGTTTAATGTACGTCAGTGGCAAAACTAGGGGAAACTACTTGCTTACTGGACACAGTCATAGTATTATCCTCTTTGCTCTGTGTACTTACCGATAACTGTCAGAAGCCCAAAGACTGGTTCCGATTTTGTTGGGCCTGTCAGGATTATTCTGGGATCGGCCTACAATGGTCAAATTAATGGGGTTGAGGCGAGTTACTTCAGACTAGTTAGGAATTACGAAAGGAATATCCAAATTTAAAACACTTCTCATGTTCGGAACTAGTACACTTTTTGGAAAACTTGCAAAACTTGCACTGCAGGCGACTTCCGCCATCTGTATGGCAACGCTTCTTCCATCTGGGCTACAGCGGCTCACTCCAAGCCCGCGAATTTCGCAAGTGTATCGTGTCCTCTAACGCGTGGTAGGGCTTCATCTACTGTGATAGTTTTTGAAAATTATTTAGGAGTGTCGCCAGTACAGAGGGCGAAGGTCGCTGGTTCAAATCCAGCCGACGGTGGAAAATTTTGCAAGTTTTCCAAAAATTCGACTAGGTGTTTTTTTAAATATTGTTTCGGGTTCCTTTATCGATACTGAACCAACCTATGGCACGCATTTAAATTAACAATCTGCATAATACAAAATTGTGTGAGTATAGCTTGGCATTTCAAATCGGTTAAACATTTTTCTCTGACTTACGACGCATTAGCCACAATTTAAGTTTATCTAATAAAATCTTTTGGTGGTTACGAAGCAAATCACTCTCTGATAAATGAGCAAAACTTTTTAAGGAAAAGGGAAGCAGAAAATTCAGTAAAAAAAGTTGGTAACAAAGTTAGCGAGTTGCATAATAATTTCTGTATCCCACAATCATGTTCTAACATATTACTTGCTAACAGATTTCACCCAGTTTCGGCAATCAATTTACAACGGGCGTTGTAAAAGTAAAAGGCTCTATTTCTTCAAAGGTCACGCTATAAACTATCACTCTATCTGGCACTGTCAATAAATACTTTAGATCATCTATATGTAGTAAAAATATATTGCCTCTTGTAATGTCCCTCCCCTACTCTACCCTAATTTTTTTTTTTTTACTAATCTACCTACAAACGCGAAACACAGAATCCGAATAGATGAAAACCTACTTGGCATGGTTACTAGAAATGGGTTCACTGAGGTTTATGAATCGGCCAGATGATCGTCAACCCTACGTTGTGCATAAGCAGTAACCCAACCTTCTTTGCTGATAAGGAATGGTGTGTCCTAACTAATCTAACCACTATTTTGAAGAATAATCCGCTTAACATAACTTCATAAGAAAACTATACACCAATAAATAAATCAATTAGCAGCACCGTTAGAATATATTATGTAAGTAAAGGTACTTTAAGTCAAGGCGCAACTAGCACAGAACGACATAAAATAAAGTTAAGTAAAGCGCTTCCGAATCAATTCTACTTATAAGTCACTATGTCGCTAGTACTTGAGTATTTTATTGGTAAGGCTTAAGGTTGGAGCCCCGCCCCGCTCCCTGGCTTATTTTATGAAAATGTTCACCAGTGTGCTTGTATTTTCAGATGTAGTTTTATTTTAAGAGGTGGTAGGTTTTAAGTTTTCCTCTCTCTGAAAATATTCTATCAAACACAAACCGTGGGTTTCGGCTTAGCCTGACTGGACACCCTCCGCCTTATATTATTCCCAAACTAGTGCCTGAATTTACATTTACAATCAAAGTTACAAAAGATATAATGCCTTGGTAATTTAACTTAATTTTATTTGCAAAATCAAAGAGGTGTAATAAAATAGATACGTATATAAGTAACAAAAAGGAGCGAAAGCTGGATTTTCCACGTCCAGATGTACTAGCTGTCCAATATAAGGCATTTTGTATTGCAAAACAATGAAGCTACTTTTATGGCCAAGTGTTTGGAATAAATTTTCTTTTCTGAATTTACTTTTTACTGAATCTACTTGGAACAAGGAATCTACGTCGGATAGTCAGTCTGTCTCCCCGATTCCCCATAAACCGAGCTTTATCAAATTATTTCAAACGATAAACTTTACCATGAAAAAATAAGCCTTGCGCATGTGTAAGTTCAACGTTGCGCAGCACAGGTCAACGCGGTTAGTAGCCGCATGCACTTCTCTTTTCATTCTCTCAAACGGCTCCAGACCTTCCTACCTTTTCAGACTAAAGTCATGCTTGCTCAAGCACTTCTCCTGCCTATTCTTGACTACGCAGATGTATGTTACTTGGATGTGACAGAGGAGCTACTAAACAAACTTGAGCGCCTACAAAATCTTGCCATTCGTTTCATTTTCGGTCTTCGCAAATTTGACCATGTTTCTGAATTTCGTGCTCAATTGAAATGGCTCCCAATCCGCCTTCGCCGCGATGTGCACATCCTTTCTATCCTCTACAGGATCCTTAACGACCCATCCTCTCCTGATTATCTCCGCTCCCGCTTCCATGTCTTACCTCCTGATCCCAGGCCTAGGCGCGCATGTATCACCAAGGTACTTGAGTGCCCTAGAGCTAATACCAAATTCCTTTTTAATTCCTTCACGGTTCGAGCTACGCAATTATGGAATGCACTTCCAAAGTCCATTCAGGACTCTCCGAGCATAACATCTTTCAAACAAAGAGTGAAAGAGCACTATTTATCGCAACAACCTTGATAGTTATATTGTATGTATTAATTATTTATATATATTTATATATACGTTTTATTATATACAGGTATTCATAATTATATCGACAGTGGAAAGGCTATATCGCTTAACCGTCAATTTGGTAGTTTGGAGAAAATCACGATTAAAGTTTTATTTTTACTTAAAAAAATCATATCTTTTTTTCTTTTGACATTATAAAGATAAAATTAAAATTATATTTTTTTATTTATGTGTTTTATATATCTACATTGTTCAATTGTACTTTGCATCACCGGTTTACGAATTAAGTGTCGCTTAAACGATAATTACTTGATTCTCAAAAATGTACAGTCAAGCAGAAATCGCTAAACGACCAAGACATTGTACAAATACTGAAAAAGCTAAGAACTAATATAAAATAATACCGGATTCACAATTCATTTTCGATTACTAACCAACCAAATTCATAAGTAAAGAGAGTATAAGTTTGTCTAATAAATACCAATTACTCATATTTTAACCAAGAAAAAATGGCCTTATGAAGTAATTAATTTTTATATTTTTCAAAATTATTACTAACTAGTCGGTATCCGTAAGCTTCCTTTCGCTTCGTTCCTTACACTGCTAACTCCGACTTGTTGATTGGGTGGTTCGTCAGTCCATTTTTTAGAAAGAGAAGCATTTGAGTATCTCTATACCTTATACCTCTCTATACCTATCTGAGCCATACTGAGCTCTCTGAATTCCACATTACGATTTTCAATCTCTTTGTACTAGCAAAAGCGCCCTATCATTTGATCAACTTCAAATATGGAGCCGTTAACATATTTACTATCATTGATGCGAAATAATGGGTATTACATGAGGTACCTTCCTTCTCCAGAACAGAACTTTGATGTCTATTGTCTAAATCCGTTACTATAGAGTTTAGCCGAGCTTCGGGTTCCACATCAAGTACTCTCAAGAGGCCATCGCCAGCAGAAGGGGCCATCGTGCTGTTCATCTTTTTACTTTGGAGCTATTTCTCTATGTTTAGCAGGGCTCCTGTTGGTCTACATAATGTACATCAGACCTTCTACCATCTTCTACTTATGTCAGCAGAAGCGGCCCATCAAGTTGTTCAACTTTTGCTTTAAAGCCAATTCCGTATCGCTTTCAGTTTAGCTGGGCTCCTGGTAGTCTACAGTGGGAACTCCAACCAGACCCTTGATATCCATGTGATAGTAGAAACAGACCATCAAGCTACAAACTTTTACTTTTAGCTATTGCTGTATCTCCTATCCTAAAGTTTAACTAGGCTTCTATCCAGAAAAAAAGCGCCTAAAGAGGAGTTGGAAGATCGAAGACTAATTCAAAGATTGCGACAAGCGGGACAAGGCTGCATTTGACATCGATTAAAGAAGTTGGAAGTAGCTTGCTGAGGCTAAGGATGAGAGAGCGTGTATTTGATGTGCGTGAAACTCACGATGATGCCTATTTCTCTGGTTTCACTAACAAAGGGCAGAAATTGCCAGCCTCCAATTCTACCTTCACTTGTATCGGCTTGTGTAGCCATGTAAAGTCTTTCCTCTGACTCTGACACTGAATAAATCGTCTGTCGCAGGCGTTTGAGGCCAATGCTGATAAGCCAGAGAGGTGGCAAGCTGATACGAAAGGGTGAAAAAAGAGGCTGAATTCGGCATAGTTTTGTAAAAGATATACCCCCTCTAGATAATAAAGCCTCTCATATCATGGTTTCTATGAGAGGCTTTATTATCTAGAGGGGTGGGATCATGGTTTCATTCTCTGGTGGAAGGTACCTCTATATCCTGAAGAAACAACCGTGCCATTCATTGTCTGAGCACTAGCCTACACGCCACCATACTTAACCGACGTGGAAGTCTCAGACAACAACTGACTCCAGACTCAAGTCGGCCGAAGTAAATAAAATATGTGTAAATACCTTTCAGAAAGTGCTTGCCAGTGTGGTATAATATCACTTTTATCTATGACATATATTTCTGTCTTGCCCCACGTGCTCTACTACCTTCACACGCGAGGACCTGGAGAAAACAATACTATTTATGGCTCAGTATTGGTAGAAATATATTTATAGCTCCCTAATTGAGTGAAAAACAAGACTAAGCTCCCGGTGGTCTACATCAGGTACTCTAAATCTTTAATTTCTGTTGAAGCAGCCCATCAAACTGAACAACTTGTACTTTGAAGCCATATAACTGTAGCTCTTATAGTTTAGCTTGACCGCATAATGGTTTACATCAGATATTCCGAACTTATTTATAACCGGGTTCAAAATAATTTTAAAACAAGTTATTGACTGGTTAAGAATATTAATTTACTAACCTCACTAGGTATATCTCAGTAGAAGCAAGCAGTAAATCTGGTACAAATCCAAACGAAATGAAAGCACAAACAAACACAACTTTTTAATCACACGCGATTTAACAAACACGTCCTCAATGTGGCGCCTACAGCCGCGTACTGAGCGGTAACCGACGAGTTTTGACTTGTTCGGCGCGATCACGTGGTCTTACGCACACAAAAATATGCGGGTACTTTTCTTTCTATCACTTTTGTTTTAAACTAAAATTGCGTACCTAATAGAAAAAGTGTCTTGCATTATCATTCAAATTTAGACTTATTTGCGTGCTAAACACTAAAGAAGCACCTTTTACTTTCACTAATTAAAAAAAGAAATCTTTGCTTCTTCCATTATTTCGCTTAAACATCAATGAATGACGCAAACACAAACACGTAAATGTTACGTATTGATCAACTTGGAATGAAATGCTGCGAGCATTATCGCTAAAGCGCCGGTCTGTTAGCCTTTAGCGTTCGAATAAAAATCGCTTAACTACCTTTGACCATATTATTGCAATAATTTTAAATAACTTATCTCCATAAAAAAGTAGTAGAAGAGAAATCAAAAAACGCTAATACTTATAAACATCAGATTCAACAACCTATTAAGGGTTGTAAAAGCCGTTTGTTCAAAAAACACGAAAAATTACGTCGCTTCAGCGATATGACCTATGAAAAATTATTAAAATTGAGCCGCTTAAGCGCCACAAAGTGCTCCGATTTGCTTGAAACCTAAACAGATCGACGCAGAAAAAATCGCTGATTCTCGTGATATATATAACTTATTTTCGACCAAGGTGGCGGTTAAGCGATTTAGCCTTTCCACTGTCGATATGTAGTTTATTTTCTTGTTTGTTTATGTATTTATATGTATGTCCCTATCTGTATGTGTACACGGTTTTGTCATTCCCTTATTGTTTATTTTCTAATTCCACTGTGCAGGTTGGCTGGAAGAGATCTCTTCATAGAGATAAGCTCACCTTTGTGACTATGTTTATTAATTAAATTTATTGTAAATTTTAAGTGCACAATAAAGAATATATTAAGTGGCAACGAAAACGCGTGGCAACTAACTATTTTCAAAATTCAGTTCTAAAATATAACTTTTAAAGCACTCGCGATTACTTTCACACATAATAATTACTTTTACTCAGTTCTAAAAATTCTTAATTTCGAAAATGTTCCTACTCAAAAAAGCTATAAATACTCCAAACTATATTTGAACTAAATTATTGAACCAAAAGGTATTCAAAGTACCCAGAGACCATAAATGTGTCCAGGCTATGTCATAAAATGTACTGAGTTAGCTTAAATGCAAAATTTACATAAATACAAATTACTTGTATTTAAAAGTAAGGTATGAATACGCATTTAGGTAGTTGTGATAAAAGCCATCCGGCGTTGTGTATTGAATTCTAAGTGTAAAATATCACCATCTGTTTTAGCCTCATCGTAATCAATATACACGCAACTTTAACTTACTATCAACGGATAGTTATTCAACACAAAGCTAATAAAGTTTCATAAAACAATTCCGTAAACAATAATATCATTTCAATTATTTTAAGCAGTTAAATGACGAAAAGGATGGGTGACCGAAAATAGATGAGTTACCAAAAATGGATGGGTGACCGCAAATATATGGGTGACCAGAAAGTACCAAAATTAACCTATATCTCCTCTTCTTAATATTTCCGCAGGCTAAAAATGGCATCAAAAGAAGGCTGAAATTGCCTGCTACTAAATGCAACCTTTCCCAACCCTAAACTTGTATCGTTGGAAACTAAAGTCTTCCCGTATCTCGTTTCTCATACATTTCCTCAGTCTAAGAATAGTATCACACGAAAGCTAAAATTGTCCCTTACAAAACTCAAACTTTACTGAACCTAAATTCGTACCGCCTGATACTAAAGTTACCCCTTTACTTTGCTTTTAAACGTTTCCTCTCATTAAGAATGGTATTAAATGAATGCTCGAATAACCCCCTTCAGAGTGCAACCCTTAGTTCCCCCATATTCGGAGGTCCGAATACTAAAGTTCCTCATAACTTTGTTTCTAAACATTTCCTCACTATGAAAATGGTATCAAATGAAAGCTAGAATCACCCCTTATAGAATGCAACCTTTAGCTACCCCATATTCGTGGGTCAGTATTCTAAAGTTACCTCATAACTTTATTTCTAGACGTTTCCGCACACTGAAAATAGTATCAAATGAAAGCTAGAATTATCCCTATAAATGCAACCTTTAATTACCCAATATTCGTGGGTCAGTATACTAAAGTCATCCGTAAATAAGTTGTATGAACAAATTATGCTATTTCATCACTATCCACTACCTAATACAGGCATCACTACATCATTAATCGATTTTACACACCTATAAACACCACACTCACTGCTAGACATGAGCTTCAGTAAATAATCTACCTACCTACTACGAAGATTGGCGGTATTGTCTCACCAATCATCTACTTTACTTGCAACGCTAACCTATTATAGTATGTATAAATCTTATGTCCATATAAACCGGATTGCGATTCCACTGCTGGATAGTTCGCCCTTGTTCACAACAAATACACCGTACCAACACCTGATGTACATACAACTTACCCACCTACTCACAACAATTTTCCTAGTCGGTTACTTCTTCATTTTTCAACAAATCAAAACAATATAGGATTTAGATAATTCCTTTTACACATATCGAAGTGACACCCCTGTTTTCAACAGTCGGTTAAAACGGTTACGATTATTTTTTCATACACAATTTGCCCATCGAACCCACTGTCAATAATGTCATACTCACTCGGTTATCCTGTTTTTATCTACCTACTTTTCCCATTTACCTGCAATATGCCATCTTCTCATACAAATTGTGTGAGCAAAATGCGCAGCGACGGATGTCAGATATGAGACCCGCCATAGGAATGGTGACGCGACCGCGAAGCAAATAAGAGGTAGAAACAAAACTGTTCAGGCAATTCTCCATCATCCCGCTAGCCGCTATCACTCAAGCACAAATTTATACTTGCAAAACAGTTAGAATTTATCAATGGCATGATTACGTTTATCATATAAGTAAAACGACAAACGGGACAAATAGAATAAACACGAGGTAGCAACACAATGAAAAATATTCTGGAAACCGCAAAATAGAACACGCGAACTGCCAGCAAAGTATATCCTAGGCACAAAATAACACAGAAAATTCAAAACACTTTTAAATAGAATGGAATGAAAATTGTAAAATCAGAGAAATAAAAGGCCTTACCAGGGTTCCCCTTCCTTAGAATACCCTCTGGAATTCCCACCCGGCTGCAACCTGCCTGTCCAATCATCCGCAAAATATTGCGGCAAATGGCGCCGCACCGAGCGTGGTGTCCGGGCAGGCGGCAGTCGCACCCGGCCGCTGCGCCCGCTGACCCGACGAAAAGTGACGCGCCTCAGGCCGGCGGCCGCCCACCCCCGCGTCGCCCGCGCACCCGCGGCGGGTGTCCTACCGCGCCGGGCAGTCGGAGTCTGGCTGGTCGAAATAAGTATATCAACCAGTAGCAATATCCCCCAGAGCATATTTACAATGCTGTTACGACCAATCGCAGCCCTTCTTACGTTCGACTCAATCCTGTTGCTCAGATATTACTGGTAAAACAGCGCACTGCCTCACGTCACGTATCATTCAGCTAGTTCTGTGCAATATCAATAGATGGTGCTACTATGCACGAATTGGCTAGAATCAACATTGATTTGGGAATATAAAATATTATTTCTGGTCTATTATGAAACATAAATCGTTCAACTATCTTTGAAATTTCTGTTGCCACAAACAAAATGCATCTATTCTGATATTTGTGTTTAAACTGAGCGCAATTTATGGTATGAAAGAATTATGCATTATTGAAAGATGACTTTCATCCCAAATGTGCTCATAAACAAAGCATATTGTTAGTAAACATATTAATATTGAAGAATTATATTTGTGCGTGAACGGCTGAACCGTCACACTCTCCAACCTGATAATACCTAGTTCTTAACAGTTTCACCATAGGAAGTTATTTTGCACATTGTTCTCTGTTCCATTAGAAAAGTTGTTCTTTAACTAGTCCACACCCTGTTCTCAGTTTCGAACACGCTTATCACATCAGCCTACAGTAGTGGGCATGGGCAACCTTCCAGCCTTCCCTCAATGCTACTGCCTACTTGCTGCCATCATCATCGATCAATACAAATAATAAGCACAATCTCACTAAGTAAGCGATACGATCAAAACAGGTACGTTTCCTCCTAGAAAACTGGCAATTTCTCAGCAACGAAATAAAGGTTCAAATATTAAAACATAGAGTTTTCCCAAACTAGGTTAAACCACGGCCCTCAGCGGCCAAAAACTCACAGTTTTCCTTTCCTTAATTTGATGTCTCCAAGCTCTATCCTAATGTGGGTCCCAAGCTTGTAGGGGCTCAAGTACTATGTGATTGTATGACATCGTCGACGTAGGTGTACCCCTATATTCGCCACCTCACAGTTTTCTCTATGTTTTCCTTGTTGAGAGCAGGTAGTGCGGGGAAATTGCCGGGGCCGTTTTGGCCTGGATACAAAGTGACTGGAACTGAAAAATAGACTAGTATAAATACATCACCAGCAAATACACCTACTGGTTTTTCATAAAAATACTAAAAAATCAATATAATGTTGGTCCTTTTGATGGGTATAGGTAGATTTTCTAGTGATAATACAATTAAAATTTTGAATACCACTTAATAAAACACTTCTTGTGTTAGGTATACAATTTTCGGCATGCCGAAGGTCGCAGGTTCAAATCCTTCCTGCGGTGGAAAATTTTGCAAGTTTTCCAAAAATTAAAATTTTCCTTAATTAGGTGTACTAAATTCTTTCTTAGCACGAAAGTGAACAAAATATAGTCGAAGAATAATATACATTCCATTCTAAACGTACAAAGTGGTACTATCGGTAGGTCGATTAATTAATGCATCAAGTAAGATCAAAGCATTTGAACGGGAATCAAATCAGGGACATCCGGGTCCGGAGACCAATTTTAAACCGCAAGATCAAAAGAGAGAGTTCATGACCGTTCAAACAAATTAAATCAAAGTCATAAGTCCTGCGGCATGGATCCCATATTTACCACTCCAAATACGTAGAGTATACGTCGCATGTTTTTGATTAAACCGCCATATGACAAAATTAAAACAGATTTTCATCATAAACATAGGTTTTTGATGAAAAATTTGCACTAGTTCAGGTTTACGTTACAATTCTTCCTAAAACATGAGTGTGATTTTTTTCCAAGCAAAATATGCTGCTTACAGACGATCGGCACTGTGTAGATGGCAGCTGGCGACAACTGCCAGCCGTCGATATCTTTCATTGACTTATTTTGTCATATACCGACTTTTTATCAAACACCTAGGTTTTTGTTAAAAACCTAGTTTTACCAAAAACCTGCGACATATTCATAAGCTAGAGAGATTCGAGTCCTTATTCCGAGCGTACGCTAGAGTTCTATATAAGAGACGTATGTCAAATATATAGATGTATATTATCTGTGTTCACCGTCAGTTTTTTACTGATAGACAGACAGGTTGTGTTTATACCAATGACGTGCATTTTGCTTATTCATATAGGTACTTACTCAGTCCAAATAATCGCAAAAGTCCGTTTCCATTTTCAATTCTATCTCTTTGATCCGTCGTTAAGTTTGCCAGGAAATTGGTAACTTTCTTGTATCTTTTTCCGTGTTTTTTTTCTGTGATAAATGAAAGCTGTTGGCCTTGTGTGTAAGATTTTTACACGATGTTATTAATAGTACTTACAACATGTTCGGAAATATGAAATAAGTATTTTAAAAATGAGCAAATGCCTTTTTATTTGCTGCTATAACTTTTTTGAATGTGCTACATTGACTGTGCTCTGTTTATGCATCATTCACCGTAAATTGCCGTATGCACAGTGTCAGTCAGTTAAAAAGTATTAAATAATAATAAGTTACACAATTTTCCAACATTTTTGTAAGAAAGGTCCAAATCCTTCTTCATATTTCGAAGAAAAGTTGTAAAAATTCATGAGTAGTAGTACCCTATATTCAAATTACCCATCTACCAATATATTTTCCATTTCATTCAACTTTTGTCAAAATCAATTAAAGCTCTCAGTAGTTTTCCTGGAATCCATCAAAGAACATAGTATCATTTTGATCAATACCCAATATCTACCCAAGATATTGGGGTTGAAGACTACTTGAACTAGTATTAGATTCAGCTTGCTCAGTCTTTAAGTACTTAGAAGATTATATCCCGAAGTCTAGTTCCCCTCACTGCAAATACTCTAGGAAGATGATATTGGAAATCGGAAAATGTAGGTGGTTTGATAAATTTTAATATATTTTTGAACGGGACGGGAGCGAGCGCCCACGTTCTAAGTCAGCGAAAATGTCATCTTCTTTTACCTGGAGAAATATGAGGGGAAGTAAAAAATTTGAGCTTAAAGTTGCATAAAATGATAAATGGGCTTGCTCCTCTAGGTACATGAAGTTTACATGTTATAGATGTAACGAAGTTGTATTTTTTTTGCATCGAACAGCCAGTCACATTTTCTTGTGCTTCGTAATGTAGAGGCAGTTTTGGAAAGTTACTCGATACTTATAGATAGATACAGATAAACTGACTGACTGACTCACAATAGTAATAGAACCAAGATAAGGTACAATTTCGCAGGCTTGAAACATCGTGGTAGCCTAAATAGAAGAGGCGTAGTACTGACTAATTTCGTAAGGCACAGATTCAGAAGTTATGGTTCAGTCCTCTTTCTGAAACAACGTGTGTAGGTACCGTCCACTCTACAGATTTTATACAAAGTAAGGAAATAATCTTTCAACGCACTATAATCAGGCCGTTGATGCTCTATCTACCTCATAAACAGTTAGGCGTCATATTACGAGTGCATATTAGTTGCTTTGCCTACCAAATCACCACTCCGTATGCAAACGCAACGCTTATGATGCTGATTTCAAATTCATTGCACATTAATAATGTCATTATGATGCTCGGTTAATTCTCTAATGTTCGTTCGTTTCATTTCACTGCGGTTTGTAGAAATGCAGCTTTAGGGTAGTAATTAGTAATCAAAATGTATACATAGTATTTAATTAGGCAGGTTATGAGCAAAAGTTTTAGCTGCAGACAACTAAACACCTTTATAATAAAGACTGATAAACGTTGTTTGACTAAACAAAAGACGCTGTTTGTTTGAATACCAAAAAAACAATAAAGTTATTCCTTTCATCTCTGATTATTTGTTATTCAGCTATTACTTTGGTCGTTATGTGTGTAAAGCGAAAAGTTTTCATTTGGTCGTTTTGTGACTCAACTTCTGATTTTAAATGCAATTGATCTCTAGTTGCTTTCAGTTTCACTTGCTGCACTAAGCAAACCAGAAAAAGGAAGGTAGAATACAAACCAATGGGCAAATACAAAGAGAGAAAAGAAGAGAGCTAGTAGGGCAAATAAGTCACAGGACCCGAGTCGTTTTCCGGTAACCGACTGTGTTTGCATCTTGTTTGTCTGGTTTACTCAGGATCCGATCAAATCCGGCCTATTTCCTATTCGATAAATGGAATTCATAGTGTCAATTTATACTTACCTATATACATACAAATATCGAGGTAGGCAGCGCGTAAACGGCTGTAAATAATAGTAGTTTATGCAATTGCCTTATAATAAGAGGCTTTAGGATGTGAGTGTCTGTACACGAGGCGCAGCCGAGTGTGATATGGTTGACACGAGCATTCTAAAGCCTAATATTGCAATTGCATACACTATTTTATCTACACTTTACAAGAAAAACTATGAAAAATAATTCATACCTCCGCAATTCACTATGGCGATTGCAAGCATATCTACTGAACCAACAACTGATAAACTTTTATACATAAGTAACTTTTTAACTAAACGTTAAAATGGAAGCTCATAAAAACGGAACAACTTTTAAAATTAAAAAGCATTAATCGGTAAATTTTAATTCGGAAAATGATTTGAAGCAAAGATTTAATAATAAATAAGTCCTCATAATTTCAAGTGTCGTCCCATTCTTTGATTGTGTCGTGACATTTGTTTTTATCTTACTGTTAAATGTCGATATCATAAAGTCAGAAAAAGTAACTTTATGACATCGACATTTTACTTTATGACATCGACATTATTTTTTAAATGCTGAATGGCTGTAAAGCAGTTGCTTATACATTTGCTTTCGAATTTGTAATAGGAACATTATGTATGAAGTGTAATAAAGGTCATTTACACCACGGCTGACAAAAGTCTGAGAGTCATTAATGAGACGGTGTATCACCATAGTGACAGGTTGTCAGCTCTCAAATTATAACCCGGCACCACACGACCAAGTAGTTTTTTTTCTGTAACCTATTAATTTATAGGTACTCAAGTCATACTGTGCAATGCTGGTGATAAAATGACATAACACAATCTGTTCTATAATTAATCAACCGCATTTGTACGGCCGTAAACACTCTGCCTGCACCGCAAGGGATAAAGGTATGCAATGCAGGGTTGAAAGTAGTAGGTAACTTCTCCTGTTTATTATTACCTGTCACTATCTAAAGAGATTTTTCGAGACCACCCAGAAATTATTAATCAAAATTTGCTGGAAATCAAATAAGGCTTACTAGTATCTTATTTTGTGTAGGTAAATATATCTATTAATGTAGCAAAACAGATAATATAATATTGCTGACGTCACAAATTAACGTTGGAACAAGAAGAGATTTTTCCTCGACTATTCTTACCTATTACGGAGAATTTCCGTATCCCATTGCTATTCCACGAAATCACAGGAAAGAAGACTACTAATGAAATGAGCAATCCCTATTCGTAGGAAAAAAAGCAGCTTAAATTAGCTAAATGGATGAATGGTGCTTGGTAACTAGATGCTAGAATAACGAGAGAAAAGTGTAGTAGGTAAGAATAAGGTTCTTGGAACTTGGATAGCTCTTATCTACAAGTGTTTCCGAGCGGATGCGCAGCTCCTCCGAAAATCTAACTGCTTTGGTACAAATATCACATTTTGCTGGTATATGTTGACCTATCGCTCCAGTATCGGCTTATACAGCCATGAAAAATCTTGCCTAAGACACTGAATAAATAGTCTGTCATAGACATATTGTCTGTTTGACAGTCGAAGTGGCGCACTTGTTAGCATGCCTGCCTGTCACGCAGAAGGTTCCGGGTTCGATTCCCGGTGGGATCACTCACAAAGTTGATATTTATCACTTTGTGAATGTATTCCCAGTCTGGTTAGGACATTGCAGGCTGAACCACCTGATTGTCCGAAAAGTAAGATGGTTCCGTGCTTCGGATGGACACGTTAAGTTTAAGCCGTCGGTCCTGGTTGCTGTCTATGATGGCGGTCGTTACACAACCATGTCAGAGGCCTGCTACTTGTAGTAGGCGGTTAAAAAACTCTGACACTAGGGTTCATCGGGTCCTTGAACGACTCCAGTGTCCCACACGAAGAAAGAGAGATAGACGTATGAGGCCAATGATGACCCCAAAATAGAAAGTTTACAAAGGGATCACTCGACCATTATTTAGTATTTTTGCGATTGTCACTTGTTACACAGCCAGGGTAGCTAGATTCAATACGTGGCCGAAATACAGCTCTATATCTGATACAATCGAACGTAATAAAAATTCTAAGCCGATTTCAATGCAAGAACAAGAAATATGAATTTCGTAGCAACCATCTTATTAGTTACAATTTTGTCACCACTGTGACAGCACTGCACCTTTACAATTCCACTCTTCTTTGTGCCAACCCTAATCAGAGGTATTGGGTATTATAGTTAATAGTAGGAAATAACAATCATTGAGAGACAAAAGGGTATTATGCTGCAATCATGAAAGGCCAGAGCAGTGGCTGGGTCAACAAGGCACTGCGATTGGGTGTATTACTCGGTTACATTACAATAATAGACATTCTATTTATCGATGAAATACCGGTAGGGTTTACGCTTTATACAAACATCATGTACCTATAGATATGTATTTATTTAAGGTATGCATTATTACTTCTCCTTGGAATGGTTTCACACCCGAGTGCACCCGCATCATTTTCTTTCTGTTTTTCTTTGGTTGGCCGGTAGCGAATGCCGCGTGGCATTAGACCGGCCTTTTGTACTTCGTGCAACAAAGTATAAAAATAAATAACAGAAATCAATCAAGAGACCACTAATTTCGAATATGACCGCCCAGCAGCTAAGTTGGTAGCCCGATAGAATTATACCTATTTCTCAGACATTGGTTAAACATCTGACAACATTTATTTTATCGATTTATTTTTTACATCAACACCATCACTGATTTCCATACTATGGTATAAATTAAATTAGCTTTTACCGAACGCCACATTCCTGTGTTATATTGAACCTTCTTTCTACAATTCGGCGTAAAAAAAGCAAAATAAAATTGTATCTAAAGTTTTGATCTAGAAATTATTAAGTTACGCACTTACAGACTTACGAACATTCAATTATATTCCTAATTTTTTTTTTAAAGTTGTTATTCTTTCCTAAATTGCTTTCTTTTCGTTCCGCCAATCTCAGATCTAAAACACACCAAAAATAAACTACACGAGAGATAAAAACTTGGCTCCAGGTAGTCCCGAGCAATTTGTTAAGAAAATTACTTGGGGAAATTAAAAACTTTCAGTGGATAAAGTAGCCGAGAGTTTAGTACCAGACTGCCTCAGAAGGAGGGTTATGTTTTTCGAGAGTATGTATGTAATTGGACTAGTAAATTCATTTTCACGGGCTGTCTACAGCCTAGACAGCTAGCCAGATTTTGACATAGGTACATATTTTGAGCTATCGTTATATTCTCGCGAGTGACACTGGCTATTTTAAAATGTCATAGTTTTAAAATTACAGTTTTTAATGGTTATTACATACATACATACATAAATCACGCCTTTAGCCCTTGCGGGGTAGGCAGAGCGTCAACAGCCGTAAAAATACGGTCGTTGTCGCCACGTCTGACTAAATATTTGAGGGCCGTCTTAGCTATCGTGTATCACTATAGTGACAGGTTGTCAGCCTGTCCCGTCTAAAATTTCAATACACGTCAAACCCTCGAGTCCCTTAGTCGCCTCTTACGACACCCACAGGAAAGAAATGGGGTGATGCTATTCTAAGCCGGCATGACACAGCAAAATGGTTATTATGTGAATATAATTAATGATGATAATACCTACAAGGCAACGCAGTATTCTGATTGGTATAAATTGTTAAGTGGTTGAGTTCCGCCACCCTGTTATTTGATTAGGGCTTACTCAGTAATTACCGAAGTCGGGTTTTTGTTTTATAATAATTATGCTTGTTTGAAAAGTTCATAAATTCACAGCCGGTTCGGAAAGTTCAAAAGAAAAGAAATTTTAAACACCTGAATATTTTAAAGAATAAGCAAGTTTTCGTAAATACATAATTCGAATCAATATTTCCACTTGGTTGGTTGCTTTGAAGCTATAGCCTGCGGTAGGATACCTACAGTAGGTACAGAAAAATCATGATATTTTACATAAACAAAAAATAAATCATAAATGAAAATAAGAAATTGAAGAAATTCTGGCATCGATCGCCTTCTTGCACATCATCATCATCTCCCTGCCCTTATCCCAATTACTTGGGGTCGGCGCAATATGTTTTGTATGAACACAAAATCATGTTGCAAAAGTATTTGGCTTAATTTAACGACCGGTCGCCTGCCTGACGTCAACTGGCGTTCACTGCGGGACCAACAGTGAAGAATAAAAAACATCTTGGACCTCACATACAAAGTCAGTTACATACTGACTTTGTATATCTTTGTTGTATGTAACAACGAGTCCAACATCTCCGAAGCCTCCGAAATAATGAATGACAATAAATAATTAAATTTAACAAACAAAACGTATAATTCTAAGAACTCTGTCATGAAATATAAATGTATTATTCTCATACTTGTTTCAATGAAACAAATTCATAACGAAATAATAAAGAAGAAATTATTCGCGTAGCTGAAGCCAAGAATCCGCAAATAAAAATCACGTCGCTTTCGATTCTTACAAGACATTTCCTTAATGGCTTCTTAGGAGAGTAACACATGAAAAGTCTGTTGCTGCGATTTTTTAAGCGCTGCGTACCGCATGCATTAGGACAATATGACCATATATTAGGGGCGCGCGGGGCGCCTTTACAGATGGCTTGCAGATGGCTTATTCAGTACTAGCGACGATTTTGACTTTTACTGACTTTAACTGGAAATAACCGGAATCTTAGGAGAAGTCAGGGTAACTAAGAAGGTGTTTGACACGAACGTCATATTTCTTGATTTTAAAGTTGGCTCAGAATCATATGACGTTCTTTATCAGATTCTGATGTATTGATATTTTTAAAATTTGAGATTTTGACAGTAGCAACCCTGGCTATTTAACAAGTCCCAATCGCAAAAATCCGAAATAGGGCCGAGTAAAAGCTTCTGGATATGACTTTCAAAATTATCCATAACTATTGTAAGCTTTATGTTTTAAGTGGTTTGACAAACGTATCCGTCGACGCAGCGCTGTGCGTTTATCAAACCATTTGACATAAACTATATTTATATGAGACTAAGCTGAAAATTCGTCTTATCCTAACGCATGAGCTACACAGCGCTGAAACAACACAAAAATGGACGTTAAGCACGTTAAGTGTGTTTCTTGCTTTAGCTATTCGCTTGTTACAGTTTTAATTAATAAAACAAAAGAGGCAGAATTTTTTCATATATTAAATTATTCGGTAATTTTCTTGCTGAAGTGACGTTTGATTTGTAAAATCAGAAACACAGAGAAAATAATGTTTGACAAAAAATCGACATTTTAGAAAGAACAAAAACATTGTATAAATTACAACTCATTTTGGGTTTGTTTTAATCGAAAACATCATCAGCCTAAATATTGTCTCGAAACAGAAATCTGCTCAAAGATCGTACATACGCTTGAGGTTGGGTAGGTATTTTACTATTTAGTTTTTACTTCGTTTCATTGCAGGCAATCACTAAATCGATAATTTAGTAAGTATTCTACATCTTCTTTTCGAGTGGGTCAACGAGTCGTCTAACGACCCGATGTAACCTGGTGTAGGAGTTTTTCAACAGCCTACTACAAGTAGCAGACCTCTGACATGGTTCTAAAGTTTGTCTAATATAATTACTAAACAAAAATTTGGTACTGAATCCGATATGAGGCGGATGTTTCGCAAACCTAAGGACGCCTACAAAACCAGACTAATGATTGAAAATCTACTCTGAAAATCTGCAGTTGCTCACAGGTATACTACTAAATACTAAGGTCGGTAAATACAAGTCTCCTATACGAATACGCGATATAGATTTTCTTTACACCTGTATGTCAAACTTCTTCACTCGTTTTGATAAATTCCATACGAATTGACACTTCTATGTCAATTCGGTGCGCATGCTGTGTATACTGGGGTTTTTTTGATTCTGGATTCAAAAGATAGCTACACTATACCCTACTACTAATCATCAGACGTGCAGAGGTTTGCGAAAGCGCTGCATTCTTTCTTCGTTTGAAAACCTCTCATATTGTTCCTTGTATTACATTTTGAACAACAAAGTTGCCGAGATTTCCAGCTTTAATAGGAATCTGCAAATCTGTGACCGACGTAGAAATGCTATTAAATTGCTGCGGGTTCAATAAAATCCAATTATGTTTGTGCTGGATTCCTTTCAGAGGTTTGCCACAAGATTTTTTCATTAAAATCAAATCAAAAAGTTTTTCTGTAAGGTTTGTTTAGGCGTGGTCTAACGTGGTGACTTATGGACCAATTGTGGTTAGTCAGAAGATTAATGATAATTTTGAAGGCAACTAGAATTCTCAAACTTAAAATAGGTTTTTCATCAACAATAATTACATGAATAGCTTCTATGTTCACTTTTTGGGTGTTGTGTGAGTTAAACACAGGACAGACGGTTTTTTTTCAACTTTTGCCTCTGTTATTTATTCATTTTAAATAAACATTAACAGTATGGTATCGACCTGAAATTTTATAATGGTGAAATTTTTGAGAAGTATCAAAACAACACAAACTAAAATGGCTTATTTATTCCCATTTCTCTGATGTCAGTTTTTTACCTTCTTCATCTACTTGTTTCAGTTGAGCAATCGCTTTAGCTTGTAACCAGCGACTGATTTCCAGTTGTATAAAAACTTCGAATCTGAAACTTCATTCGATATTCTTTCACCGTAACGTTGCATTTCCTGGAATACTGGGACCGACTTTCCAGCGATCTCAAAGTAGAATTCCAGTTGAGTTGGTGAAATTTCGAGACAAGAATGGTGACTTTGTCTAATAAAACGCCGGGTAAAGTTAGGTACTCTTCTGCTACAATTTATCTCAATTATTGTTTATCTATAGGATGAAAACTAGCTAGTAGCACCTAGTAGTTGAATATCTACACTGAAGATGAGTTGAAAATAAAAAAACACCATCCAGTTTTTGATAGTGAATAATACGTAATATCCAAACATTATTTCGATCTCTCTACGTTTTTTCCTTAATTATTTTGATTCAAATAAAAATGGGACTCTGACAAAGCTACTTTAAAGATGCTGAACCATTTTACACGTTGTTGAGCCCTATCCGGAGAACAATTTTATTTCGCGTATTTTTTTATCGCTTATCTATCTGTGACACGTTAAATATTAAGCAAGTATCCGCCCGCACTGACGGAAAAAATATCGCGCGACAAGAAATTGCGGACCGCGAATTCAATTTGCTGTGTTCGTTCGTAAAACGTATCTCTAACCGATCTAAGAAAACTGAGTGCAAGTAAAACTTTCGGTAAAACCCCATTCCGCTTCACGTAAGTAAAACTACACAAAGCTAGAAAGAAAGCCACAATATTCGTTGCATTTTCGCTGTGACACGAGTCACAGCAGACATCCGGGTGGGTTTTGAATAAAATTCTCGGAAAAGTTTTGTATTACATTATTCTGCCAGCAAGGCCGGTTACATTGCTGGTTGTTTTATTTTTGACGTGCAATAAACGAAAACAAAAATTTCAAAAATATTATAAGCTTCTGTCGGGGCTCGAACTAAGCACACATGAAGTACCGTCCTACTGCTCTACCAGTGAGCTACCAACTCTTATACCGATCCTAGCCAAATTTTTAGTTTCTATTGAAGCAACGATTTAGCGACATATAAGTAGGTAGTAAATCTGTTTACGACCTAGCAATTTCTATTTACGATATGATGAAGCTACTTATATTATTTTATTGAGATTCGAGCCTCGTCCGGCCAACGCTTGAGACTTTTCCATTTTTTTAATTGTTTATGAGAATAATTAGCACCTAGAATTTTTTAAAACTTGCAAAATTTCCACCGCAAGCAGGATTTGAACCTGCGACCTTCGGCATCTGTTCTGCCGATGCCACTTCCAACTGGGCTACCGAAATTCTATCCTAGGCTGAGATTTAACCCGCCGAGAGTGTGGCAGGGTATGTCATACCCGGACTGTTACTTATTTGCGTATATTTTTATACTGTAATTTTTCTTGTCGCTCCAGTAGCTGCAGCTAAAGATGTGTGGAAAGGATATTTACGTGATCATGTATGTAACACAAACCAGGGTCGGAATAATCACGTATAAAGTGCTGTCGGTATGTAATACCCTGCCACATAGTTGGCATATACATTTTTGACAAAAGATTGCTTTGATGTTTATTTATTTCGATTATTTGTATATTCTTTTTATAGTTTTGATTAAATTTGTGTTATTCTCAAATAAAACCACTTGCATATAATATTACTAAAAAATGTTACGACTATTTAGAAAAATAAATATAGGCAATAAAAAATCTGGGTATGTCATACCCTGCCACATCGCCCGTGTTACATTTTCTCGCCACAACCTGCGCGGGTTAAGCAAAACGTGTGGCAGGGCTCCATCAAAGGGGATAATTTTCGACTAATTCCCAGCGACTAACTCATTCTTTGCAGATTGAATGTTGTCAAAGCGATGTAATCTCGCGATAAATTAAACACCAAATTTTTAAAACACTTCCAATGTTAGTAAACTACTTTTGAAAAAAATCATTTAGATCGTAATAGATCCCGCAATGTATGCCAAATCGGGCCTTGTAGACAAGTTAGTCTAATAAGGTTTAAAGTTGGGCGTCACTGGCAATAATACCAGAACATTGCGTAGCCATTCCATTTGTAACACGATAGGGTGAACAAAATATGAGCGCGCTGCGAAAATTTGCTGCTGATCTTACGAACAATTTGTACAGGAGAAAAAATAAAAGAAACTAAGCTCCCATTAACAAAGACTCTAGAGTCTACCGATTGAAAGTATTCTATAACGATAGATCATGTTTAGGAGTGACTAGTTGGATATGGTTGCCATTGCCACGAACGTCATATTTTTTGCATTCCGGCTGAGAATCATAATTATGTTCTTGTTTCAGATTTAGCTTTATTTCACCTTCGTATTGAATCTAGCAACCCTGAGTATGTAACAAGTGATAATCGCGAAAATCCCAAATAGGGTTGAGTAATCCTCCTGTAAACGCTCTATTTTGTGTCCTGGTTCTCAGTTACAATCCGCCCTACTTTGCTGTCACATACTCGGATAGGGCTTTATCGCATCAATACGCACATCGTTTGAACATTTAAACCGAGATTGCTGAAATACCTTCCGTGGACTCGATTCTCAATGGAGCTTGTTACATGAAAATAAAATAGACTGAGATAAAGTTACAGAACTTTTCAGATTTATATCAGAGGACTGCGAGCGTTCATCGGGTCGTTTGTTGACTCGGAGTCCCACACGAAAAGAAAAAGTAGGACCTATAAAAATGCTCACAATTGTTTGATGACATGAAATTTTCGGACACATACCTATCCTTACCTACTGTTTAAAAAGTTGAATTTTTTGATCATAATGCGTCACTAGACCTCTTAATAGCTAGCTAGCTAGATCCGCTGACTCAACAACCCAAAGAGGATCTTGGCCTCCTAAACGAGCTCCCTCCACTGGTCCCTGTCCTGCGCGATCTCCTGGCAGGAGACCTCAATATATCCCTAATATTATTAGCGTATCAAATCCTAACATTTCGATCGTCAAACCCGACCCGCCAAATTTAACTCCATCAAAACTGTACCCCGAATCGGGCCTATTACATCGTTTGAACCAGCCCCGTCGAATGCTCCATTCTCTCCATTGTTCCTGAGGCACAGCTGTTCAGTTGTGAAAGAAATGAAATTCCCCCGTCACTTGCTCGGTTGACATTCTGGAAGGACGTGGCCAGAATGTGCTTCGGCTTTATTGGAATATGTATTTTTCGCGGAGCAGCTGCGAAGCCGGATTTGATTTGATTTTAAATTTTCTATGCCCTCGCTGCGGCGGTGGGATTGGACTGAAGTTCGGGTGCAAGTGCCTGCATGAGTAACGGGCAGACGTGACGGCTTAATTCAGCGCGGTATTGTGAAAAAATAAAATGTCACGTAAATAGAAGCTTTCTAAATGTCTGGGTTTTCAGGCCATTTAGAAATGGCAAAATATTTGTTCTCTGCAGAAAAAAAATGATCTGACTTTCTTGTTATTTTGTTCAGGTAGGTATGAATTTATCTTTGGCGGTTCGTAGTGCAAGAGATAGTTTTCTATACCTATTGCATCTAGCAAATGCTTGCACTACCGATGCATTGATTGCGGAAAAACAAATCATATAAGTGCGTGACTATTCCCATATTTCTCAGTGCTAAAAATTTACCAAAGCACAAATTCGGGAAACTCGGGAATTCAGTGAAATTCGGGACGCTTACTGAATTTAACTGAAAGTAACTGGAATCTCGAGGAAGTAACTAAGAAGATGGTCGAAACAAACGGCACATTTCTTGGATTAAAATTAACTTTGAATCATACTACAAAATAGCACGCCGTCTCCCTAATTTGTGATCATATGACGTTATTGTTATCAGTTATCACAATGTTTCTGTCTTGGTAGCAACTCTGTCTATTTAACGAGTGATAATCGTGAAAATCCTTGATAGGCTCGAGTGATCATTCTGTAAATTCTCTATTTCGAGACCAAAGTTACTTGAGATGTATAATACTCGTAAGCACCACTTTATTATTGCGCAATTTGTTTATGAGTTGTTCGTAATGAAACAGAACTCTTAGCTACAACTGGAAGAATGCCATAACATAACTTCTAACGAGAGTCATTTTTTCTTCTTATAAGTGAGTGACTGTTAAGATGAGATATGACTTGATATGAGCGACAAGTAGGTAGATAGATACCTACTACACAAATTATGGGATGTAGTTTGAATGTAGTATTGATTTAGGGAAGACATAGAATGATGTGTGAAAGCACATGTAAAGGCGTTTTCGGAACATTATAACTCGGACCTTTTTAAGGCAAGAGTAAATAGGCACTACCTATACCTATGGTCACTTACCAACAGGTAAGATAGAAGACAAATGCTGGCCTTTTTAAAAAAAACATTAATGTACCTAGATTTTTTTACACATGCGCCTGTCTGCGACTGATGTTTTTGTAAACCTCGTCGAATCATACAAATCTTTAAAGTATTTTAAAGCAATCGGTAGATTTGCACTTGATAAAAGTTACGTAAGATTAGGAATCTAGCAAAGGGGAAGGATCCCATTGGCTTATCCTTGGGTTTATTGGGTTTTTCAATTCTAAACAAGACTACATGTTGGGGAAAAACAGCATTTACCATTTTCAGCTTTAAAGCTAATTTCAATTAGCCGAAACCTTGGGAGATCAGCTGACATGACACAAAGTATATCTTCTTTAATAACTACCACTGGCCTTATGCCCTAAATGCACGTTCATGTTATAAATCAAACTTGATAAACAAATTGTTGTTTTCTAATTTTCGTACCGATAACACTTTTATCGCTTTCCAAACAAAATTTTGTTTTTGGAACAGAAATTTACCTTCCCTTATGTTTTATCTTAGGCAAGTAATATTTCATGTGGGAATTGTTGAATGTTGGTCACAGAAATATGAATCCGAAAGAAATGACTTACAGTTGTATTCTTTAGAACATAATTACTTTCACAGTCAAAAACAATTCCCGTGTTAGTGTTAGGCATAGCTTTTCTTGGCAAACTTACATAATTTACCAATGATGGCATGAAAGTCGCAGGTTCAAATTCTGCTAGCGATAGAAAATCTTGCAAATTTTCCAAGAAATAAACAAAATATGTTGAAGCAAACGAAATAGTCATATACATTGCTTTGATTCACGTTAACAGTGTAACGTGACCGCTTTTAGTTGTTGTACGAGATGGATGCCATTTGTTGCGACTGAAAATAAGATGCAGAATTTAAACTGTATGTAACTTCAGTAACTGTATGAGAAACAAGAAGTTATCTCATTATGTGAAACTTGAAACTGTGCTGATAATAGAGTTTATCGGATCGTTTGACGACTTGGTGTTCCACACGAAAAGAGTGAGATAGGAGTAAAATCTACTCGACCTACACCTCATCTCAGGGCCAAAGGAAATTGCGGACCCGCGCGTGCAACGCTCGACGCACGCTCAAAGTTTTTAACAATAAATTGTTCTCTTATATGTCACTTCTTAGTATGTATCGGTTTCTCACTTCTGTGCCGCAGCCCTTTCATACGATACCGGGATATCGTGTACAAACTTTTTCCCGGAAAACTTTGCTATTGTGATTTATCGTCAAAATGTTTGAGAGATTTCCAGACAATGTTTTTCGGAGGGCTCAATACGAAGATGTAGATTTTTCAGATAATATAATGCAAGCAAACATATTGTGAAGAGAAACAGGAAAATACATTATAACAATATACTGTGCAAGTATGTAATAAAAACATACGTCTTTATTGTTTTGTAATTAATATCGTTATTTTGATTGTGGTTACTATGGAACTATGAATGAAACTCACCAGTATAAGGTAGCTATTTGTTCGCTGTGGTAAGGTTGAGTCATTTCTTTTGAACTCTTTGCAACAAGGCATTTTTTATACCTAGATTTGAAGCTATAAGTGCGGGTAGCAGGGTTCTTTTAAAAGCCACTGGGTTGCGAGGGGTTAACGTAAAAAATATGACAACTAGACAAAAATCCCCCATGTCATATTCATACAAATAAGTTCGTAAAAATAAGTAGGTATAATTTTAAATTGTGTGAACATGACATCGGTAGTCTATTTGATGCTGATGAATAATTTATTTCATTCCACTGAAATATGAGAATCAAACTCAGTGTAAAAAAGTAAAAATACCACAATATGTTGATGAGGTGCTGCATACTGGCTGGAAATAAAGTGACCGTTTTGGAATCTTGCCAAAAGAATTCGTCAGAACCAGAACGTAAATCCTTGCCGACAAGTTCAGTTCAGAATTTCAAATCCTCTATTTCTGCAGTAGGTAGAGAAAAACTTTGAAACAACGCCACTTTTTAGCCTTTTATATCGGGTGAAATTTTACTAGTGACCGAAAGCGAAACCTCAGAACTAGCTGGTGATAAGGAACATAGGTCGAAATACGAAAAAAACTTTTGGATCTCCAATACAAACTTGCCAACCAGCTGATTTCAGTTACTATGGGAAGTCAAATATTTTTTCGTATTTCGACCCATGTCACTAGTAAAGGTTTCATCACTAGCCGGTTCTGAGTTTTCTCTATTGGTCACTAGTAAAATTTCACCGTATATAGAGAGTAACAAAATGGGTCAAAGCCGAAAGGAGGTTAAGGTACTAATAAAACTGAACAAAATTTCCTATGGGTGATGCTATACTAAGCCGGCACCACAAGGCGAAACCCTGGTGAAAGAGATCTTAAAGTTTAATTGGACCACTAAAATTTTGATATCCTGTATAATATCAATAATTCTACCATCCTCTTCATCAAGTCACCGCCCAAATATTGGATTTTTGATTTATGTGTGACATGGTGTGCGAACTACTATCCGGAACCACTAGCTGACTGGAATACCAAATTCGAGTTGTAAGCAATATGTAGTAAAGTGTCAGAGTGTGGTGTTATTGAAAATATCGGTTAGTCAGGCTTTTAGGCACCACGTGAACAAGCGGAAATAATAAAAAGTATGTTGCTACCCATTGATACAATATATCACGATTATCACGCCTATATCCCTTGCAGGGTAGAAACGGCAGAAAAAGCGGTCATTCACCACGTATGACAAAAGTTTGAGAGTCTCAGAAGACTATGACAGATTGTCAACTCGTCGTTTAAAATTCATCGAACGCGTTCGCATTCGCGGACGTCAAACGAGAGACCCGCCAAGAGTTTTCCTTCAATGTGATATTAGAAAATATATTATCAAAGACTTTCTTGAAATTACATTCCTTGCTACTAAAAATAGAAGAGGGAGACACAATTCAGCCAAGGGATCGACGGTTTTACATAATGTTACCATACTATACAAGTGTCACCCACTTATTTTCACGTTAAACCCTCAGTCCCTTGGCCGACTTATGTGTCCCACTTTTTTATTGTCATGCATGGGATCTTACTTAACTATCGTATAACTGGGCACAGCTTTACAACAAACTATAATTTATAAATTGAGAGATAGATGTAGACTTCTTCAACCTCAGTTCTTTACAGAAAGGACAAATTTTAAGAATAATCCTAAGCGCCTACAATGACACTTGAGAATCCATAGAAAAAGATTTAATCAATTGGCCCCTCACAAATGCCTCGAAAATCAAAATGTATATGGTCATGAAACTCATAGTACATATTCCTTGTACTACCTAGATTATGCTGGTATAACTACTTTTATATTATGCAACGCTAAACTGATAAAACGACGCAAAATACGACAATCTAAAAATAACTGTTTTGATAGCTTTTTGCTCAAATGTGAATTATTATTGATATTTAAACATATAAAATCACACCTACAGCCTTTACGGTGTAGGCAGAGCGTCAATGGCCAGAATGACAAGGTAGCAAGAATTTCATACACTACCGTTTTCGGAATTCGGCATATTCGGGGTGGGCCCAAAATTGATTATCACATTTCCCGTAGCTACAATTTTGGAACCTGACTCCACCGTTCTTTGGTTCTACGATGTGACCAACCCACTACCACTTCAGCTTGCTACACTTCCACAGACATACCCAGTTCGTAGGACCAGTATAGTAAAAAACAGCTATTGAAAAATATAAGCAATTCGGCTGTAAAAACCAAGGTATGCAAGTTTTCCACATTCAATTTTCCAACGGCAACAGTTGGTGTATAAACTTTATAACTTGATCCGAAATGGGTACTCGTGGTCAATTTTAATGTGGTCCTTTATAAGCTGAATGGGGAAAGGAAATTGGGTCTTTTCAGTTCAGTGGAACTAAAGATTTTATATGAAAACCGGTTTTGAATTTTTAGTATTAATTTCTGGTGGACAATATTGGTTCAAGCTGCTTTAAAGTTTTTGTACTTATTATTTTTTGTTAGAAAATAGTTATTGGTTGAAGTTTCTTTATAATTCTGTTTTTCACTGGAATGAAATAAATGGAAAGAAACGCTGTTGTAAGTAGGTAGGCAATAGGTAGGTAAGTTGCAAAAAATTAGGGTATAATAGAGTCCAGATCAGTTCTTGGATGCAAATGTTATATTCGATCAGACTTAATGTGATGATGATATCTCCGGCTGGTTTCTTTAATGTCCGGAATATTTCCCATTTTATTCCTTTTAGTCTTTACTAACTTCTTTAAAAAGTTCAATGGGTCTTCGGACGGCTTGGTGTACCTATACGAAAAAATAAGAAGATTAAGTAACTACGTATTTTTAGAAAAAAGAACTTTATTGTAATTTTTCCAATAATTTTTTACAACAAAATAAACGTAAGTTAAGCTGGACATGGGCCTCCCCCTATCGGGGGGTATTGCCATACTCACCACGCTTGGCAGGCGGATTGGCGAGCGCAGTGTAAGATGATGCATTTACAGAGAACGCTGCTGCCCATTCCCTGGATGAATATCCCTTAGTCGGTTTTTACGACACTCACGGGTTGAAATGGGGGTGATGCTATTCTAAGCCGGCATCACACGGCAAAATGTAATGTAAGTTAAATAGAACAAAAAAATCAACAAATCCTGAACAATCTGCTAAAGGGTGGTTGACCGTTAAGTATATACGTGCTGGCATTCAACCACACACATTCTTGTTATGTGACCCAGAACAGTGGTTCTCAAACTTTCGTGAAACGGGCCCTGTTAAAACACATTTCTACTATGTGGGGCTTAAAATAGCATCACTTCAATATACTTGGGTATCATTAAAAGCGATAAAGTTTAAAGTAAACCAAGCACTGGACAGCAGTGATATTTTTGAATGCAGTATCTTGCACTGCTATCGCTCACCTGCCTGCTAGAGTGGTTTACCTAAACCACACGCATGGAATTCTTGACTCAAAAACAGGGCTTCTAAAAGTATTATAAAATAAGAAACGGAACTTAATGATAGAAATTAATAGAGATATACTGTACCTAGGTGTGGCAAGAATCTGGTCGTCGATGTAGTGTCTTCCATTGACACGCTCAGAAGAGGTAGTTTCCGAAAAGGCTTTTTCAAATTGAACTTATAGGTATGTAGCTTACTTATAACTTTGGGAATCATTGCCTAAGTACCTACCCTACCCTTGACTGTACTGCCCATTCATTTAAACACCGGGGAATGATTATCACCATCTATCTATATTATCACATTGTGAACGGTGCTAGGAATGTCTTGTTAGATTCTGCATGGCTAGGGGAAAATTTGCGCAGTGAAACTTGAACAATTTTATCCTAAGATTTTGATGAACAAATTTTTGAAGATTATAGAACGCTAATAGGTAGGTGGCGGTATTTATTTACTTAGAATAATCTTGTTGACATCAACTTCATTCGCGATTATTTATCATTTATTATTGTATATTTTATCAAATTCAAACGCCATTCTCTAACCATGTGATTTCTTAGCTCTCGATTTGACTAGTACAAAGCAACTTCATAAAACTGAATGGTATAATACAGATGAGAATACCTAGAAGTCCGGACGACCAACTTCACCGAATGACCATCGCAGAAGCCACTAACTATGGAGTACAACTATGCAGAACTGGACAACTAGAACGTCCTTTTAGACGGTTTCGAAGTTCCGAGCTCTCTTCGTTCACATCACAATGAGAATAGTGACCGTTCTCTTGTTGACTTGAAACTATATAATTACCTACACTAAGACTTTATCTTTTACCTTTAGACGAACTTAATAATTGTAAATATAAAGGGTGATAGCGAAAATTCTGAACCGGCCGGTGATAATGAACAATTTTACCCGAGGAACATAGGTCGAAATTCGAAAAAAATTTGGACCTTCCTTAAAACATCGTTGCTTCACCGCCATTTGCGTGTTTTTTGTAAACTAACAATGCCATATGTTGAAAATCAACCAAGTTCTGTTAAATTCATCAATGCATTATTTCTGCAGTATGTTTATTCAAGCAATAATTTCATGGTTCCTAAAGAAAAAATCCTTAGTTACAGCTATTGACGATTTTGGTAGTTCGTTGTTCATGCAAAACCATAATATTTACCTCATTCAGCATTCACGAAAAACAAGTGCCTAATCCGACTCAAGGAAAAGTTGGACAACTTTTTCGATATCTACTCAGAGAAAATCATCGACATAGTTTGTGCCTCAGAAGTGTGAATTGGTGTCAGACGTGGCAGTTTATACTTTACTTACCCATGGAAGTTTAGAAATGAGGTGATGCTTTTTAAACCACCTGGTTAGGATATTGCAGGCTAATCCACCTGATTGTCTGAAAAACAAGATGGTTCCGTGCTTCGGATGGGCACGTTAAGCCGTCGGTCCCGGTTGCTGTCTATGACGGCGGTCGTTACACAACCATGTCAGAGGCCTGCTACTTGCAGTAGGCGGTTGATAAACTCTGACACCAGGATTCATCGGGTCGTTGGACGACTTGGTATCCCACTCGAAGAAGAAGATTTTATTTTACAAAGCATTACGTTATTTGAGTCAGCAATTGGCAGGAAATTGCGCAAAGGTTCAGTGGAGAGCTGACTTCGAAGGCCAAGATCCTCTCTTTGACTGAGTCAGAGAAGCTAATTACAAAGCACGACACATTATCATCCAAACCAATGTTTACAACCGGCCATGGCGGAATATTTCCATACTAAGGGATTTGTGAGCGCAATACCAAGGCGTTGTATTTAATATCCATCTCTAAGTCACTTTATACGACAAGGGATAGAAAGCATGGCACATCTACTATCTAATCTATCCTCCCTCAGTTGCATTTCCTAAAATTAATGCTACTTGAGAAGTTGGCTAACGACATTCAGTTAAACCAACATTACGATTCAGTTAAAGTTCCTAACTTCATTAGTGAAGCCGTCAAGACGAAATTACAGTTTAGACGCGCGGAATCTGGGTACAGCCGGCGAAAAAATTGGCACGAAGCCGGCCGTAGTTTGGGGTTTGTACTTTGTACCTGCTTACATCTTTAAGACAACAGATGTCGTTAGCTTGTTTTAGAACGCGGTATGACGTTGCTTACGGCAATAGTATATAAAATGATTCAGCCTATGTCAGTTCAATTCGAGTACAGTCCAACCAAGTAGAGTTCATTCTACCAATGCAAGGAGATTTATTATTTCTAGTAGTATAGAATAGTGCAGTCAGTGCAAAGTATTATTTCTAGTAGTATAGAATAGTGCAGTCAGTGCAAAGTGCAGTAGGATGGACCTTTTCAGTACCCATAAAAGATTTCAAATGGTGAACAAGCCTGTGTGGCTGGCAAGATGAAATTACACTCTAGACACAAAATAGAGTATTTACAGAAGAATCACTCGAGCCTATTTAAGATTTTTTACATAGTTTATTACATAGCCAGGGCTGCTGGATTCAATACGAGGACGGAATACAGAATAAAGAAAATTATACTTATTGAAAAATTTTAATTTTTTTACCTGCTTAGTAGTTAGAAAACGTTGCCAAACTTTCATACTAGCATGGGCAATCACTGGAAGTCAGTTTGCAAAACTCGCTCTTTTCGCCATCTTTTACCATTTCGTTGGAAACTAGTTTCGGATGTTAGTTGGAGCTGACTGTACCAGGACTCATTAGCCTGTAATTGTTACATTCTAGGCTATCTTTGTGCTCGATTTCCCTTTATTTTAACGCTTCATTCAAAGTGTCTCATATTTTACTGCAAAAATAGTTAAGACCAACGTGTTTTTGTATATATCTTATGTATCATCCATCTTACAGCCTACATTATATGCATGCATCATCTCCGTCTAGCTATCTAGGCTGTTGTCCATGAAAAAGAATTTACTTGTTCACATACAAAAAATATACTTGAATCATACCTACCAGGTCTCGAAAATATCCAACCTCATGAGGCATTCGGGCAAAGAAAATACACTATTCTGAAAGTGGCTTACTTGTTATGAAACAAAAATGCCAGATTTTCAGCTTCAGCGATGTGCAAAATCTTTCTCGAAGTGAAAAAAAGGTGCTTTTACTTTTAATGTTATATAAAAACTGTGTGAATACTTAGTATACTAGCATGACCTGACTCCGTTTTCTAGCATATTAAGTATCACCCCGAAGGGAAATATTCAAGCTACAGCGAATAGAATTCTATTTAGAACATTCCACAAGCTTACCACATTTCTCTAGAACATTCTCTGTTCTACATTTCTGCACGAGCGCGTTACTTCTTATGAATGTAGGTTGAAGAGGTTGCTTAGCGTTTTCCTACTGTCTTTCATTAGCTAAGAATAATGTTTTCTGGGAGCTAGATAATTTCCTTTTCCCCATTCATGTTTTGACTTGTCTTGTATTAGAAAACTTGCTTATGAAAAGTTAACCAATTCCTTGGTATTTACTAGACTGTGAGTTATTTTGTAAAGGACGTCCAATGTCATATCTATCGACTCATAGTAAGAAGTTGTTTCAAGTTATAAGTTGGTTCTCTACAAGAAATACTTTCATATACTTATCTCTTACATCCTCTATGTGTCATACAGATCCATCGAAAGTACTTCGTACCTACTGCTGATATTACCTAAATATAAGGTTTATAGTTGTTAATCAAGCATCATCATCATCTGCCTGCCCTTATCCCAACTTATTTGTGGTCGGCGCAACATGTCTTTTTCTTCCATTCATCTCTATCAGCAGTTAAATCCTCACTTACGCCTTTATTTTTCATATCGTCTTTAATACACTCCATCCAAACTTTTTAGGCCTTCCTCTTCTGCGTCCATCCACATTCATTCATGTTCATTACTTTCTTTGTTACATGCTCTTCATTTCTCCTCATTACATGCCCATATCAAAGCATGTCCAAATTTTTATAGTCTAAAAACGAAAGCCTCGTGAGAGACCGAGTCGTCGAACTAAGTTTAAAGTCCCCAACTATATAGAAAGTAGATACATTACCCGCCTGTCTATCTGTAAGCTTCTTCTTTAAATTCATCTTACAGCTTTAAATTTTATTGAACATGCACTCTCCGAGATTTATAGCTGATCGACACGAAATCGTCCTATAAATTTTATTACTTTTACTTCAAATTCAAACAAGTTTGAAAACCGTTTGTTACGGTAACAGACAGGTTTTCTCTGTGGAATTACAAATGTTTTTGAATTGTCAATAAAAATAAGATATGACAAACTGATAAAAAAATAAATAAAGGAAGTTCCCAATTATATATTATGTTCAAAGATGTAGGATTTTTGGACATTTTTTATCATATTTTGTTTAAAAAAATATTTTGACTTACTAGGTACTATTGGACAAATGCTTCCAAAAAATATTCATATTTTACTGGCGCGTTCGCAAAGATAACTTATATCTACCTACCTTGCATAAAATCATGTAATATCGGTTAAAAAATGTTAATTACTTGCATAACTTCATCGTTTTTAACCTCGTTACGTTATGAAAGCGGTTAAAATTCCTCTGAAAAAATTCTCTACGCGGAATTTTATATGACCGTTGATGTAAAGCGTGCTTTTCACCCTTAAACGTTAAGGCTCTTGGTAATGCTTACATGGAAATGTGTAAAGCTAGCTCAAAAAGTGTGCTTAGACTCATGGTCTGTTGACAGGCGGAGCGATTAAAGATGCAAAAAAGATTTATTTTATGCGACAAACCATACCATAATGCTTGATCTTTAAATTCCTACTTGTCTTTCCGTAAACACAGAAGACGTGTGACTTAAGTATGTTTAATTTTACGGAAAATCCAGTACATACAGCAGAGAATTAAAAACAAGGTAAACTGGTAAACTTGCTAACACACATTTTTCTATTACTTTGATACTATGTGATAGGTTGCAACTTCCTATTTACATGTAGGATCATCATTGTAAGCGAGTATAACATACTGAGTACTGACATGTAGCAGTAAAATAATCTTGCTTAAGTCGTAAAAAATAACGCTGTCTTGCAGATCAAGGTCCAATTCACGGCTCTCATAGTAGTTTATGTAATTGCCTTATAATGACAGGCTTTAGGATGTGAGTGTCTGTTTAGAGGCGCAGGCAGTGTGATAATAGTTTGACACGAGCATTCTAAAGCTAATTATGCAGTTGCATACACTATATTATCTACACTCTACAAGAAAAACTTTGAAAAATAATTCAAACCTCCGCACTGCACTATGGCAATTGCAAGCCTATCACTGAACCACCAACTGAACGACTTTTGTACATAAGTAACTTTTTAACTAAACGTTAAAATGGAGGCTCATAAAAACTGAACAACTTTTAAAATTAAAAAGCTTATATCGGTAAATTTTAATTCAAAATATGATTTGAAGCAAAGATTTAATAAGAAATAAGTCCTCAATCCTCATAATATTAAGTTTCGTCTCGCCCGAGTGACATGTATTTTTTTTTATTTGACTTACTGTTGACTCAGGTAATAAAAAAGCGGCATATTCGTTAAATTTTTTTTGAAATACTAGACATTACGTTACGATTTAAATTTTAGTATAGAAATAATTTTTTAAGGCTGCATACTTCTTAATGCAGTTCATTACGTATCTGCTTTCGATTCTGTAAAACGAATATTACGAAATAAGGGTAGATAAAGAAACTTTTCACGCCAGGACCGACAGTTTTATTTTTCTAATTCGCTTTTCTAGTCCTATTTCTCCACCCTAACTTACTCTAAAAGCGGGCACATTTCAGAGTAATTAAGATATTAAACAGGCGAGTGTTTTGAGCCGTTTCTGCATCCATTTGGAAAGGTAAGGGTTTACAGTTTTCGTCATTATACGAGTCTATACAGGGCCTGGTCCTTAAGTTATTAGAAAATGCGTTTGTTTATACTTTTGTCCGCATTTTGCGTGCGTTTGAAGTATTGAACCGGGGGCCGAAGAAGTCTGTACAGTAAAAATTGTTTCAGTTGCGTGTAGATGGCATGTCAGTTGAATGGTTTTGATAGTTTCGTATTCTGCTAACAGTTTTTAGAATAGAAAGTCACAGTGGCGATAGAATGACAATTCAATTTCAATGGCTAAAAATTATCAGAATTGGGGCCCGGGTCCATCTTTAATATTTAATTAAGTATTGGTTTACCAACCAACCAGCGACCACAACACTTGAAATTAAGTTCAATACTTAAAATACAATCGCCAGTGCTAAAATGATGTTCCCTTTGATGATATTTGTTTTATAAGTACTAACTAACTAAATTAATCAAATGTGTATTATTAAAACTGCTTCGAGTGACAAAGGGAACGTTTCATGTCACAATGACATAAAAATTTGTTATTGGCTTTCCGTGGAATATATTTCTTGGAATGCATCCTTGGTAAAAGTGAAACTCATTTTTTAGATCAAAGCGAATATTCTCTGTATTAAAAATATTTGGCTATGATTATTAATCTTTCAGTACCTATTTTATTATTATCTTTATGTAGAATTTAATAAACTGAGCCGAGAAATACTTTGAATTCATAATTTGAAACGTTTTTGAGAAATCTTTCAGATTACAATAAAATTAATTAAATACGCAGTCACGTGTGCAGCCATGTTAAATTGAAAGGTAAATGAACATAAATTTTACTAAAAGTTCTGATTTTAGACACCAATTTAAACTTTTTATACCTACATAGTTTACCAATCGCTTAGTCGGCGTATGGCGTACCTAAGTAAGACTAACACGCAAGTAGGCACAGGGCGAGTTGGCGAATCGCGCCGGTTTGCAAAACGAGCAAGTTGACTTACCGCTCTTACTCCACTTCAATACCTATCTACATAGAGAATTATATTGTTTGTGATTATGATAAATACATAATTTTATTTCTTTTGCATAGATTTAGCATTAGGATGACCTTTAAACAAACAGTCAATAAAGAAATATATTTTAAAGAACCTCAACGGTATTTGTAAATGTCGTTGTAATAGTTATATATAAGTATATTTGATTTGATATGGTTTGATCCATTCCTATTTTCCTATTTTATGACCCTACTACTACTTCTACAACAGCCACAATAAAGTCCACTGCTGAACATAGGCCTCCCCTTAGCAGGGGGGTGTTTGCCATACTCACCACGCTTGGCAGGCGGGTTGGTGAGCGCAATGCAAGATGATACAATGCGATTGCAAAAATCATCCAGGGATTGAACCCCTAGATGAATTTATGCCTTAGTCGCCTCTAACGACACCCACGGAAAAGATATGGGGTGATGACATTCTAAGCCGGCATCACAAATACAAGTTACAAGTTGTGAGTGTTATGGCCCAAATACAAGTTATTACGAGTATCTATGGACAGTATAATTAGGGGTTTTTATGCCTAAAACTGATGTTATGTAATTAATGAAATTGTTAAACCGTGGGTAAGCGCTTATTACGTTCATACAAGCGGAATTTCATCATCTCAATTCATAATACTAAATGAAATTGTTTTTTGTATTTCAGGATTCGTGTCGACTTTTACGACGCCCACGGGTAGAAATGGAGTGATGCTAAGTACAACACTTTACGAAACTACAAATTAGGGAAACGGCGCGCGGGGCGCCTTACCAGATGCTCACTCAGTACTAGCGACGATTTTGACACTTGCTCAATTTAACTGAAAATAACCGGAATCTTAAGGGAATTCAAGGTAGGTGGTTGACACGAGCGTCAAATTTCTTGGATTTAAAATTGGCTCAGAATCATATGACGTTCTTTGTCAGATTTTGCTGTTTTGATATTTTTGTAATTTGATATTTTTGACAGTAACCCTTGTTATGTAACAAGTGCCCATGGCGAAAATCCGAAATCGAGTGAACTTTCTGGTAGCGAAACTATAAAACTACTACTATACAAATAAGGTCACTTGAATAACGCAACAAAGACGAACAATACTTTTTTTCCTTGCTATATATAGCTATCCCATAACAGAATTCCATAACGATTAACAATAAATATTACGCTATTACCTAATAGGTAAAGCCCTTAAATTTTCAATAAAGGGCCCTATCCACTGATCCCTTCATTTCGGAATCTTCATAGTTACGAGCCCTTTTGGGTCAAGGATGTAAAAGATGTAATACGACCATTACAATACCCCTGTGGCAGGACCTGATTCGGCATACATTGGTTGTCTTTTTGAGTTTGTATCTAGCGACGTCTATAAAACATCCAGCATCATATTCCTGTCAGTCGCAACATGTTTCGTTAGAATAAAAACGTGCAGCAAAATGATTTGGCTATATTTTATGATCTGCGCCTGCCTGACGACAACCCTCTTTGGAAATGCTATTACAGGTAGTACCGCCGTCACCGTGTGGTTGACCACAGTCGACAGTTTATTCAGCCGAGATCTAAATCTCTACGTCGCCTCTTACGACACACACTAAATGGACTAGGGGTGACAGTATTCTTAGCCACTATCACATGGTATTATAACCAGCAATGTATGTTAAACCGAGTCCTGTCGGTAGAGTAGCGAAATAGACACTTTAGAGTAGGTTACGGGACAGTATAATATAATTAATAGTACTAGCGTACAGTATGGTCACTCCCTGCCTCCCACTAAAAGCGCCGCCACCCCGCGCGCGGAGGCCGCGTACACACCGGCTGGGCGGCTACAGCTGGAGACTGTTTGTCGTCGTGGTGCAGTGACGAAGGCAGCGTAAATTATAAATTAACTAATTTATATTGCAAATAATATTGTGATGGGTGTGTGTTTGTGCTGTGTACGTTGTTTGAGCACAGCAAACAACAAATTAAAGAAAATTCTACCGATTCCCTATACTACATATACAGTTAAGAAATCAATTTTAAAATATTTTCTGTTTCAGTAGCATAAGTTTAATGTCTTTGACTATCGTTTCAGCCTTATCCTATCAGTTCACAATGTAAACAAAACGATTCTATAGAACAATCATGTTTTCAACTTACGTAATATTTTGGAGGCTTTCATTTATTTGCAAAAAAATGGTTATTTTGTTTATACTGATTCGATATAGGAACTATTAAAATTGAGCATAGATATCCACCTAACAGAACAGCATACATTTATGATTCTTATTTCTTCCTAATTCGCTCGCAATGAGTTTCATTTCAGTACCTAGTGAGTCATTGAATTAGAACGCTGGCGGACGGTGGCGGCTATTACAAGGTCATCTCATATGCACACATTGCATTCCCGATTCGCGAACGCACTACGAATAAATTAAGTAAACAGCGACAACCCTGACATGTCATATCTCGCTCACACAAGCATGGTACGCGTTCACCTACGTGAGCCTAGACTGTGTGCGTAGCAACGCGTTTGTTTCATACATTTGAGCGCCAGTGTCCGAGGTGTGGTTACGGTTACGGTTAGGTATATGGGGATCGACTTGGGTATGATAGGTTTCAGTGATACCACAAAATTAGGGAAAAGTGAACAGGGCACCATTGCAGATGGCTCATGACGATTTTCACGATTACTGACTTTCTGGAAATAACTGAAATCTTAGAGGAATTCGATGTAACAAGGTTACTAAGAAGATGCGGTTGCCATGAACGTCATATTTCTTGAATTATCTCTCTATTTTGTGGTGATACCTACAAAAATTAAATTATACTTTTTTTGTGAAAAGTTTTGTGCCACTATAGTTTTTTAAGTTGTGAACCAAAAATTAGACTAAACAACATTCGTCGCGGAACATGAATGAAACTACAAAAAGTTTATTCTCTATTAAGAAGAAACAGATATAAAAAATTCATATTTTACTTCACCAGTAGTATACTGTGACGTCTGTGACCATAAGTCAAGGTCTTGCCCGGATTATTGTCCAATTGGTTATTCGAGTTATTGGCTTAATACCTATACTATTATCCAATTTATGAGTTGTTGGAATTATCTTTCGTAATAAAAGGCAAATACATTAAGATGTTTTTCTTTCTCGTGCTCAGATTATAATATAATAAATAACATGTCCACCAGTCATTGTTTTTGTTGGTCACCCTACTCGGACAAAAGCTGAACAAACTTGTATAAAGGCTGGACTCATGGATAATTTATCTCAATGATATTTCTAGCAACTAGTACAAAGAACTTGCAACTTTCCCAGCTGCCTTTGTAATAAGACACACTAGCGGTAATATTCGCGACGGACAGGACCGCTCCGGTAGAATCACTTTCAGCTGGCTATACATATAAGTAGTAGTGACAAGTGAAAACAAAATTCATATTTTGATGGTTAGGTTAGGTTTCCACAATTTACTGCATTGCTCATCGCTCAACATTTGTCCAGAAACATGCCTTAGTCAAATCTATTCACCAACGAGTGCGCCGTCACTTGCAAAAGCCTAAAACAGTCAAATACGGGATTCGTTTCCAGTAGACATAAGGCGATCCAGTTAAATGGTAGGTACGGCTCTGGGGGTACGCCATAATCACAAATTAGGGAAACGCCGCGCGAAGCGCCTTTACAACCTCAAATTAGAAGAACATCAAAACCGCGAAATCTGATACAAGAACGTCATACATATCTTATGATTCTGAGGCAGTTTTAATCCAAGAAATATGACGTTCGTTCATATGCGCCATCATGGCCCACTATGCAGATGGTACTAGCGACGATTTTAGGCTAGGCTACGATACGCTGCAGGCCAGAAGAGCATTTGCACTCTGCAAATTCGCTGTAGGGCTACTTCGGGGTACCATCGACTGTGCGAATATAGTTGAAGTGGTCATTCGTTTGTCAGTCCCCAGTCTGCAGCTGACTAATAGGCTCCGGCCGCAGGCGCGAGCGCTGCTCGACCAGCGGCCGGCGCGCCTGGCACCGCGAGCACACCCGGTCGAGCGCGCTCGGCGTCTGCTCAATATCGTGCTCGAGTTTGCGCCGCACTGCGACTTTTAATTCAGGGCTCACCAAGCTTGTTTGCGTGAATATTATGAGTGTGTGTGTGAGATGACGTGTGCTAGACAAAGTACAATACAATTTTAATGAACTTAGCATGAAGTGAGATATACAAAATGAATTATAATAATTAAATTAATTAAGAATGAAATGTAATAGATTTTTTTGAAGTACCTATTTTATAAGACAATTGTTTACGACGATTTGGTGTATAACTGTCATGTTGTAAATAAATTGAAATTGAAATTTTGACGCTTACTGGCGTTAACTGATAATAACTGGAATCTCAGGGGAAGTCAAAGTAATTAAGGAGATGGTTGCCACGAACGTCATATTTCTTGGATTAAAATTGGCTTAGAATCATGTGATATGACGTTCTCATATCAGATTTCGCTGTTTTGATATTCTTCTTTTTTGAGGTTTTTGACAGTAGCAACCCTGGCTTTGTGACAATTGACAGTCACGAAAATCCTTAAAAAGGTTGAAGCTTCTGTACACTTTCTATTTTGTGCCATACATAGCTCACGATCTCCCGTTTTCGTCAGGCGATACGAACCGAACAATTCGCAGTAAGAATTCAGTAGGTATGTCCTGACGGTTAGCCAGGCGAAGAGGTAAGACAATACAAACAGTTTTGTTAGAGATTTCCGATGTTTGTTAGAACTTGAGCTTTGTGATGTTAGCTATTATTGATACTTAGCCGCTTTACACATATAACGTCCGTTAATGCGTTATTTTTGCGCAGCGCATTTTCATACAAATACACGGTTTATGTGAAACGGTTTGACAGACGCATCCGTGAGCGCAAAATTAACCCACAACGCTGCTTTGACGGAAGCATTTGTCAAACAATTGGACATGCTTAAACCATATTTGTATGGGACACACAAATGTGGACAACATGGTCACATGCTAGCCCGGGGACCAAAATTAGGGACAAAGGGATTTTGCTGTTTTGATATTCTTAGAGATATACTTTAATATTTTTGACAGCTTTAGCAACACCGGCTATGTAACAAGTGACAATCGCGAAAATTCCAAATAGAGTCAAGCGTTCCTTCTGTGAACTCTCTATTTTACACTTGTTAGGCATAACTCTTCTAATTTGTGTTAACAGAGTTGTTTGTGACACGGCTGTAAACTTAAACAATAAACAAAACAAGGCATAAAGCCAGAAATGTGTTAGTTCTGCGCATAGATAGTTCGACTTTTTGATTATATTATAGTAATTATAGTAGCAAAATACTGCTATAGCTGTCATGAAGCTTACTTGGTTGTAAATTTCGAAAATAAATAACGAGAGAGAACGTCTTTATTATGCGGCAATACCCAGAATACCAAAATTCAAAATATTCACCAATATTCCAGCTTGCATTTTACATATAAATCGATCATTTGAATAGAGGATTCCGGATAAGTTATGAAAGTGATTCGCAAACAAAATGCTTTAGCCGAGAATCAGCTATCTACATGCAGGCTTTTCGATAGATTGAAATAAATATGGATGACGGGCTATTTGATAAAAAGGAACCGGGGAGGTTCGATATGGCTAGTTAGGGTGTGGTGCTAGTAATGACGAGAACAAAATTTATAAAAATAAAAGAGTAGAGGTAAGGAAACACATCCGCATACCTGTATGAAACCCACATTACACTTGCAGTCGCGTATGGTTAAAATGATGTCTATCTACACTCTACCAGTATGTAAATACGGATATTTGCGACATCCCTGTTTTCTTATTTCTCATGACAAAATATTCGCATGATGACCTTAAAAACGACAAAGAACACCATTTATTGAGTTATGGATAATATTAAGATATTAACCGTGTTTGAAGGCCAAACGGGTATGCTTAGAGCAACGCAGATTTTCCGTCCTAATCCAGTTTTTCTGTCTTATTCAACATAGCACGAGAAAGAAAATATATTTCTTTATATCGGGTAAAAATAGCCGTGTCCGAATACGTCACATTTGACAGCTGTGAAACGCGTACTAGAAGAAATATTAATAAAGAAAAATAGACCTTCCGTCATAGGATAAACATGATTTTGAGAGCTTTCAAATATGGCTTATTCGAACGGCCGTCTGTATTGTAGGTAGTGCGATAATTTTTTGATGTACTGCTCCTCAGGATCTCTCAGGCTCTGGCACTAAGACCGCACCCTACAGAATAGCCAGGCCAGTATTACCCCAGTTTCCCAAATGTTGCCAATATACGCGTGAAAAATGGCGTCAGAATCTTCTAATGTGTTCATATTGAATCCGAGGCTCGTCTATACTGAAACAGATAAAAAACCGTCTGGAATAGTTTGCGAATGTGAATCACATTGAAAGTAGACAACGATTTTAGGTAAAGTAGTTTCTATTCGGCTTTGCTTTTGTGTTAGAATTGGTAATTTAATCATGAATGTTTAGTTCCACATCACAGGCTTACTAGCGGTAGTTATCATCAACTTTTCTTCGGTAATAGGTCCGTGGCTTAAAAGCTCTGACAATAGAGTTCATCGGTGGACTGGTTGGTCTATTAGGTCTGGTATCCTACACGACTGTGGGACACCTAAATGGGACAAGTTCAGTTCATAATACCGAAGAATGTAGATTAGGTAGCGTTCAAGCTTAATGATAATATTGATGTTGATGACCCATTCGGAATATAAAACCAAACCATTAAAGCAAGATTTCGTTTCACAGGGCCATAAAATATAAATATTTAAACTCACAACGCACGTCTCACCTTCTTCGTGGTAAAACTCAATGTATGTGAATAGTACGCACCACAATAGAAAACATCTTCCTACAGACTATATCCGCCGGGATATTAATATTTACAGTTCAATAACAAAGTTACCGAAGCCAGTTACGAATAAATCGCAGTCAAGGCCTATTGGCTTTGCGAAGTGATGGTTGTTTGTCAATATGTTCGCAGATACCCTCGCTGGCGGTCTGCCAGAAAATGGGTTGTTCCCGCTATGTTTAAAGAAGAAAAAATATGGCTTTAAACGGTGAATAGAGGCATTATTCAGTTAATTGGAATCTTTTTAGTTTGTCGCATTGTATTTGTGGCCGATAACATAATTTTGACACACATAACGTCCGTTGGTGCGACATTTTTGCGTAGCGCTATCCGTTGAAAAATACGTTTTTCACCTTATTTCCAGACAAATACGCTGAGTTGGTGGAAGCATTTGTCAAACAATTTGAAATAAACCATATTTGTATGGCAATAAGGTCGAAATTCGTATTGTCCCAACGCATGCGTTACGCAGCGCAAAAATAACGTAAAAACGGACGTTATGTTTGTAACTCGCCTTAATCTGATGAATCCTGATCATTATTGTCAAGTAAGTAAATAGAAAAATATCCTTGATGTGGTAGTGGCTAAGAAAACTGCCACCCCTAGTCCACTCAGGGTGTTTCATAAAAGGCGACGTAGAGTTTTTGACCTCGGCTGAATATCTGTTGACTATGGTCAACCACATGGTGGCAGTGATACCACCTTCAAAAGCATTACCAAAGAGGGTTGACGTCAGGCAGGTGGCCGGTCATAAAACATTGCCAAATCCATTTCCTACATGATTTTGTCTACAAACGAAACATGTTGCGCCTACCACAACCGATTTGGGATAAAGGCAGCCAGTTAATGAAGTAAATATAAATGTAATCTTAACACCGTAAGCGGAAGCGTACGGATATTTTATCACAAGAACAGGGTCTTTCACGTCTTTCAGCATAATGTGATTCTAGGCTGGATACACGATGAGTCGATACGAATAAATCCAATAAGTGAAATTGTAGGGCCGGCGCTTAGACTATACAAAAGCAAGCTAAAGAGTGCGTGTATCGCTCACACACGGCCATTGTTCAAAACATTTGACAAAAGTCTATAGATACCGAGGTCATATATATATAGGAGAACTATATAAGCGCTGAAGTGTTATTACTGTCGTTTTGCTACTGAGAGACAGAGACGCTGTGTTCGCATCCGTGCCAACCGTTCATATCTGGCTAGGCGCACTCTATAACTTTCCTATACTATATACTTTAAGGCCCGGAGGGACAGGGGCGCGGGACCTCATTAAATACGCCCTCTCGGTTATCCCGTTTATACTTCTACTGAGAGGTAGAGAGGTAGTGCCAAAAAAAAGACAATAAAAAATATGTATATTATGACTGACACGGGAAGCGTTAAGTTGGTATTCACAATGAATCATCATTAAAGAATATTGGATTATGAAGAACTAGTTTAGCAAAGATCTGACAGCCAATAGTGGTTGCGTTTAGGGTGAGCCGCTGAAGTTTAAAAACTATGGTGAAGCAAAGTGATTTTGCAACTTTGTCACAGTCTGGCATGGTTTTATAAACAATGTTATGAAATTACGTGTTTTCCTTTATTAATGTAAATCTATTGTCTGGCAAATATTCTAGCTTTTACGAAATGTTCGCAATTTCAAGCGTCATTGCCCGTCTTCTGTATGACACCAAGTCGAATGGCCCGATGAACTGCCTTGACTAAAACACATTGAAATGCAGACCTGTCAGACATAGACTTAACCCTTCGCAACCCGGCTTTTGTTTTGTTTTTTTATAGGTTTTGAACTCTAAGTGCGGGTAGTAGGGTTCAAAATCGATGACTCTCTTGGGAGCCACCGCGTTGCGAGCGGTTAAATACGTAGTCCATTATTATCCTCACATTAGACTTTAAAATTCTAATAGTTTTCTGCACAGAAAAATATCACTTGGGTTTGTCACTACCACTCTAGCTATTGCACAGAATAGAATACCTACCGAATTTTATTACTGTTTCTTTGAGGATTCCGTTCATTGTGTGACGTGTTAAGGCGTTGGATATAAAATATTTGAACACAGAGAGAAGAAACATGAGAATACATAAAAACAGTATCATTAAAGGAAAGAGTGCCAAGAGCAATGAACTCCACTTCAGTTTGAATTGCGATGGCGCAAAGGAAGACCAAAGAAACGACGAAATGTAAGCTCTTGATGTAAACAAACTAGATCGTTGAATTTCCGTAGAACCTTTTCCTTGTGAAAAAGAGCTTGGCTAGACGGAATAACAAACGGTAGACGACGGCAACCACGGAGCGGCAGCTGAGAATAAATAGATAGGTGTCCAGTAAGCACACCATTTATTTATTTATTTATTAAACTTTATTGCACAGAAAAGTACAAAGGGCGGGCCAACTAAAAGGTAAACTGAGAGATCCTAGCGATGGAAATACGATTTACATGGATGACCTAGTGACCATTGCTGGCAGACAGAGGACCGGCAAAGACGGCGAGAAAAAGACGAGGGCTAGGTATACTGAGTAGTGGGCTGATAGCCCAAGTATTTCATGTAAACTGTAGTCCTTGATCAGTTTATATTTAGCAACCGTGAAGCGTAATGCGTAGCTCTACGTGACCAACCCTAAAGGAACAATCTAAAGACGGTGATGTTTTTGAATTCAGTACCGCATTTTGATTTACATTGCAAGTTAATGTACCCACCGGATGATATTGCGATTTGTGACAGCCAGCATGCTAATGACAACTGATGACAGCCGCAATTTGCCTTTTGGTAAAACATTTATTCCAACAAAGTACTGGAAATGCTTAAATCTCCCGTATTATTTTTGTCGATTGTATTCAGTTATTCATCAAATATCTTTATTGCGGTACAAAAGTGATAAAAGTGTTACTAAAATTTTCATAGAGTTCTTTGTGATTCGCCAATACTGGGCTTATATAAGAAATCAGACTACATAAAAAATAGTCTCAGTGTCCTGTCTATCATCAGTTCAGAAAGACGATAATATAATCAACATATTAAAAATTAATTTTCAATGAGAAACCAACGTACCTATAATTATACCTTTTTTCGCAGAAGTCAGTTACATAGATTTATATCGTTTGTGAAATGAGTTTTGGTGTATGTAGATTTCCATAACATTCCACGAAATACGCGGTTCTGGATATGAACAAAGTGCCTTCTCCGCAATGTAAAGCAAAACGCAAATACCCATTTTCTACGAACTCTTTCTGTCAGTTGATATCTTCAGGGCTGTAGGGGCGAGCAGTACTCCAATAGGCTTTTAGTTTCACCCTGAGATGAATCACTAATCGGCAAGGAGGGTTCAATGTATCCTCCTTGGACTATTTTCGCTCTCGACAGTACTGAAATTAGCTCAACGCTTAGTAATACGAGCCCTGTGTTGTCCGAGTTCAGAATAATAAAACTTCAGTTCTAATTTTATTTTGACCGACTTTGAAAAAGTCTTTGAACCGTACATTGTGTTAATTTTTGGAACGAAAAAGTGTTACCTGCTGCGTAGCCACGAAATATAATTTTACCTGATATTATTTTAGCCCAACATTTTGTAACTTCAATTTACAATTTTTAGGAGGGTTAAGACGATCAAAATTTTTCTGCAAACAAGGACCAAACAGGGGACTAAATAGGAAATTCGTTCAGAATAAAACCCTGTTTTGTTGCCACCGCTGTAAGATTGGAATCAAATCACATGGAATGACTCAATTGAACCTTGGAGTAACGGAACGCGGTATACGGATATCTTCCGCCCGTTCCGTTATTTGCACTAGTAAATGTGTAGGTTCCCATTAAACATAAGAATACCTTTTTATCATGCAATTCATGCACCTCAAAAGTTAATAAAGGATGTCACAGATTTTCCAACTTCCGGCCAATTCTGGATTCTGATTCTTCTGATTCTTGCTTAGCACAACCTTTCTGACCTGCTGCCATGCGTCTCATCTTGATGTCATGTGACGTACGTAAGTGATTCGACGAGCGCTTGAACTATAGGTACACATAATGTGACGTAATTTTGGAAGTTATTTTATTAATTAATTAACTTATATTTCATCATGTCATATAAGTTTGACAACTGGGTTTAGGTATTCTAGTACACTACAAATAATCTGATTACCATTTTTATTAAACACTTCCTGTGTTAGGTTAGCTAGGTACCTATTTTGGAAATCTTGCAAAATTTTCATCTGTTTTGGCGATCTCTAGGCAACGCCTGCGGTAGAAAATTTTCCAATAAATAATCTATCTGGTTATACTATAATTATTCTTGAAGGCGTTTCTGGTAAGTACTATAAATATTTCATATACAGACCTAAAACAACTTCTATTGTAATCACTGGATATCCTTGTTCAAACTTCCAATCAGTTACAAATTGCTTGTGGCTGCGAGAAAAAAAAATAGAAACTCAATCTGGGAACCATCTCGATTCCACAAACTAGCAAAAACTTTTCGGAAATGGGAAATAAAAACACAAAGGCAATCTCGCTTTCGATTCTTTCCAAATTTGTTCTTAAAAGGTTTCTTTGATATTAAATTTATTTTTGGATGTCAATAGCTGAGAGAAAAAATCTAGTATTTAGATACAATGATTATTATAAATCCGAATATTAATATATGTAATGCTCATGTTAGACACAAGCAATTTATAAGTCAATTCTTTATTTTAATAATAAATACTAATGACTCTCATTCATTACATGTTCAAGTTCATATTTACTAAATGTATGCATATAACCTAATTATAATAGAATTTGAGAAAATATTCTATAGCATAGACATTATTATAGTTACGTAGGTAGTAAGCAGTTAAAAATCTCTAGGGTCTTATTGCCAGTTATACAAACTTCTGGAAAGCTAAAATAGTTGTTCTTTGCTTCAAATCCTCTCAACGACATAACATTGTTTGAAAAACTAGGTATATAGGGTGAAATTTTACTAGTGACCGATAGCGAAACCTCACAACCGGCTAGTAGTAAGGAACAACTTTCCCCAAGGAACAAAGGTCGAAATACGATAAAAAAATTTGGATCTCCCATGCAAAACTGCACATCAGCTGATTTGTGTTACTATGGGAGGTCAAGTTGAGTTTTCATTATCGGTCACTAGTAAAATTTCACCCTATATACATAGTTTTTCAAACAATGTTATGTCGTATTCACAATGGAGGCTTTCTACCTTGAAATCACCATTCAGCGGAAGAAAGATACTTCGTAGAAAAAAGCAGACTAGTACGCCATACCTACATCTTACGACAATATTCGTCCATATATGGTACACAATAAAAGATTAAGATTCCAGCAATTCTGTCAGTAGCATTTGGTGAAGATTCGCAATGTCAGGTTGATAAGGGTCCGATGAAAGACGAATTTGAGCTTGTACGGCGACTTCCACCATTTAATTTTGGGCTCAGATTCACACCTGTCTAACAGAACAAAGTCTAACAGACAACAATATCTGTATTTTTTTTCCGTGTCAACTGTGTCAACAGACAGGCAGAGAGAACACCTGTTTCATATTTTGTGAAACACCAAGAGAAAATGAAAAGCTTCTATAGTTAAATCAGACACTCGCCCTGAACAATTTTTACTAAGAAACCAATGATGAAAAACGAATCTCATATAATGGGAGGTCGAGATGTATTCTCTACTTACTTAGGTAATCAAGTAATTATTTAAGTGACCGGTGTACATTAATCAACACTTAGTTATACTCGTGTAGGTAAATAAACGGTAAATTGAGCGAGTCAATGCTTTATAATGCAATGATAAAGAACCACGAACTCAATTTCTATATTTAAGCGCCCTAGGCATGTATTATTCTAATGTTTCTTTTGCTTAATATTTTTAAAACGACTCCTTAAAAATTTGCACAAGTAACACAAAATAACTATCCCAAATACAACCATAACAAGAGACCCCATCACTAAGATAGCCACAAACTCCAACTCCAGATATTCTGCCCAGGAGATGTTGGCGGCGGGCGCCCGTAGATGGCGCGCTCCGCCGTGGCGCAGCACGTGCTCCGTCCACCACACCGCGCGCTGCAGACCCGACATGGGCTCGTCACGCATCAGGACGTCCAAATGCCGTATGTTTTGACGGTAACTGTAAACATGAAATAATCATTACATCCCAGACAATCCAAAAACTCTATTGACATACTTGTAACGCTCGTTTACGCAGGTGAATTGAAGAGTGTAAGAGCGTTTGTCCACCGCCGCCGTTACCGTCACGTCACAGAGAACAAGATTATTTCGGGCCGAGTTTAACATGAAGTGACGGCAATGTGACGGATGTTCGGTGGAAACGCGGTACAATGTATCTATCGCTACTTCGGCGCCGTCATCTCGTTCTCAGTGATGTGACTGTGACGACCGGTAGACAAACGCGCTAATGCTAAGATACCAACTATGATTTAAAATTATGTCATTCTATTCAAGAAATCATACCTGTCATCGCCAATAATGGTTGTCACAGCATCCCGAAACTGTTCCTCTGTTACTGTTTCGAAGTCCAGACCCAAGCCAATTTTTAAGTGTTTATACTTCTCTACATTATACCATTGATCACCCAACATCGGTATACCAAGAAGAGGAACACCGGCAAATATAGCTTCGTCTGTCGATTGCATGCCTCCTTGGGTTACGAACAGTTTTATTTTGGGATGTCCTGAACAGAAAAAAATAAACAGTAGGTACTTCTCGTAAACAGTTTATGGTTCACTATTTTGAAAAGTAATGTCAGAAGTAATATTAACATTACAAAAACTTACTCAATAGATCCGATTGTGGAAACCATTTGCCTATCCTGATGTTTGAGCACCGTCCTGGCAGTTCATCTTGGCTCCATTTCCATAAAACGTCGTAGGGCAGTTGGCAAAACACTTTAACAAACATTTGTATAGTTTCTTGAGAAAGAGCAGTTGGGTCTGTATTTGTGCCGAAGCTCATGTAAATGACGCCGTCTATAGATGAATCTAGGTAGGATTTAAGGTCCTGAAAGAATACAACATAAAAGAAGGCACTAAAACAATTGGTGATCAAATCCATTGAATTTTACTTACACTTGGCAACTCTTTTTGAGGCCTTTTATGTACGCCCCTCATATACACAACACTTGGTGGAACTGGAAGATTTCCTTCAAATATAGGATGGGTATTCAAAAATAACATATCGATATTGTTTTGTAGCTCATTGACAGTTGGCACATCATTTCCGAAATGCTTTTGTAACATTTTATGTTCTCTTTCTTCAGTTTCAATCATTGCTCTGTGTACTTTGTATTCATTATACAATTCTCTTAATTTCTCCCAGAATGTAAGATTATATAATTTTTGCCGGGTAGCAGCAGGATAAAGGATTGGATGAGTAGGGATCCCAATAGCTCCGGAATTGAAAAACAATGGTCCAAGAGAACTAGCTAGTATCACTGGAGCCTTTATTAGATGTGTTATTCCCAAAAGCGGTCTCGCCAATGCTTCAAATATTAGCAAATCAAATTTTCCATCATGCAAGATTTCCGAGACTTCTTTTGTCGCATATTGCAGATCAAGAAGGTCGATCAGTAAATCAAATACGATTGTTTTAATTTGATTAATAAAGTCGTCTTTGCATCCCCTTTGAAGTGAATTGAGAGTTTGTTTATGAATTTTGTATGACATGTCATGAAGATCGATTTCTGTAAGGTTCGGTGGCGTTTTACCTTTTGGGAATGCCGGATCTGTGGTGATCACTGTGACTTCATGTCCTCGTTTTGCCAATTCTTGAGTCAGCGGTCGAAATGGCTCCTGATGACTTATAGAAGGAGTTGGTATATAAACAAGAATTCTAGCTCCATTAGAATTCGTGGAGAGCACTACACAAATAAATACAGTTAACAGTTGCATGTTTCTATAATCAATGCAATGATGATGGTTCTGGCATTTTATACCCAGATAAGAATGTATACAAACATATTTATTAAAAAACAAAAACCAACTGTGTTTATTTCTATGTAGGTAATATTTTGTGTCAACAATCCGCCATTTTGAATTTATGTGTCACTTGCGCCATTTTGAAATTTTGAAATGCATGTAACACTTGCACTGACAAGACAAAACTGACACCTCACATTATGTGAAAATCCGTTAAACGGTTAAGGCTGTAACCCAAGAAAGAAAATTTCCCTTTCACATTATATATTAAGTTCCTATTAAATTCACTGCAAATATTTTAGGGGCAAATCAAATAAAATATAAGCATGTTCTAGGCAAATTTTTAAAGAAATCTACACGCTAGTATTCGAGAAAATTGCATTTAACTAAAAAAAAGCAAAACGAAAAAAGTGCACCCTGTTTGTTCTAGAAACACACACTTCGATGAATTTAAATTACGCGCCAAAAAAGGTGCTGTGATTTGTTGGTTGTTAGTGTGCGTGCCGTGTAAGTGAATCCTGTCTACATGGCGGAACGTCACTCGGGTCATTCAAAGGATGTACACATAATTAATTAAAAAGTTTGTTTAAAAATGAAAAAAGAAATCTAGCGTGTAGATTTTTTTCAAAATGCGTTAGATGTTTTTTTTATACATATTTACGCATGCCCTTAAAATATTTGCGCATACGCAGATATATATTACATATAGACTCTCAAAGAACACGACCCTCTTTCTGAGGCAGTCGGCAAAAAAGATCATACTATTGAACAAGTACTATCCCATTAAGATAACTAGGAAGGTTATTATGATAATAGCTGTTGAGATAACTAGGAAATATAGTTGTTTACGTTATCGTACTTGCTGGCAGTCTTACCTACTAGTACCTACTGATTCTAATCTTTTCAATAATCTAGGATTATGTTCCTAGGCATATAAACAAGGCAAAGAATTTGGCAGCTGTCAAACCCATACCGAAAGACATGTCAACCAAGAAAATTAGAATTCAGAGGGCCTACTGCAGAAACAACAACGTACTTTGTAGCTATAAATAATATTTTAGGACTTGCTGTGATAACCATCTCATATTTGTAATTATTACTTGCTGGTACCAGCAAACTTCGTTCCACTGACTAAAACGTAGAAAATCTCTATATCTAAAATATAAAAGATACATGCTCTGGTCGCAAGACAATGTTCATAACGCTAATAAGCTGTCACTGAGAGAGCTATGCTGTATGGTGCCGAATCAGAATAGCATCACCTTGTTTCTACCCGTGGGTATCGTAAAAGACGACTAATAAGAGATGCATGCATTCAGGGAATGAGCAGCAGCAATCCCTGTAAATATCTATAACACCTTGCACCGTGCTCGCTAATTTGCTTACCAAGCGTAGTGAGTATGGCAGTTAGCCCCCGATCGGGGGAGGCCCATGTCCAGCAGTGGACTTTTGCGGCTGTAGAAGAAGAGCAAGTCCGAAGAGCAAGCTTAGCAAGCTTGAACACTCTACCTATCCTGCAAAGGAATGGAGCCTTATGTGTGTGTGTCTATGTATGAAAATGAATAAAGCGTGATCTATGTATAAAACTATCTGGTTTGAGAAATCATTACACCGTTTGTCGACCCATTTTGTCATCTAAGTAATAATTAGCTGAGGAGTGAGCACGAATGCAAAGTTTTCGTTACACCGTCCCTTACACCCCGTATGTGTAAGTATTTTAAGTTTTAGGTGACAGGTTATAGTGATATAGAGTGCGTTTCATCTTATAGTCCCTATGGCGTCATGTTGGTAGCATTGAAAATTGTATGTAATATTATGGCCGCCGTATAGGTACTTAATTTTCTTACAAAATTCCAATGCTACCAAAATGACGCCATCCATAGGGACTTTAAGATAAAACGCACTTTAACTCGATTTCTATAACTGTGCGCATAGAGCTGTCAAGATAGGTATGTATGAGTTTTGACAGTTATAGCAATGTTGACAGCTCCATGCGCACATTATAAAAATCGAGATATATAGGGTGTATTTTTATTAGTGGCGGATCCGTTAAGGGTGTGTTCTGTCAATGAAACTGAACAACTTTCCCCAAGGAACATAGGTCGAAATACGAAAAAAAATTTTGGTCTTCCCATACTAAGTGTGTTGGCCGGCCGGGTCAATTTGTATGGGAGGGCCAAATTTTTTCATATTTCGACCTATGTTTCTTGGGAAAGATGTTCAGTTTCATTGATTTGCCACCTATCACTATAAATACACCTATATATGATTTCTATGAAACGCTCTCAAATAGTTATCAGAAGTAGCGATAGCGATCGGTAATCGCTCTGCTTACCCCGCAATTGACGAAAGCGTAATGTGGTTGTATGTGTGTGTGTACTTACAATTGTAATGCCAGTCGCGCTGTGATGGATCCTATTGAAAGTAAAAGAAATCTTTAGGAATGCCTGATATAAAGTGCAAAGCAATAGCAAACTCTACAGATCGGAACCATTGCTCTATAAAGCGTTGTGCGCGTATGAACATAAAGTAATATAATACGTTCTTTCTCAGGTTTTTATCTATGTTTATGCCAAATTTTATCAAAGTCTGTTCAGTGGTTAAGGCGTAAAATCGTATCTGACAGACAGTCATACTTAGTTAATTTCGAATTTATAATCTTAAATTATTAGAGAAGTATGGATCTTTAGGGTGTTGGTAAAAATGTGTGCTCTAGCTTAAGAGTAGAATCGGTATTGAGGAACCCATAAAAATGTAGGTTTAAAAAATTTCAAGTTTTTTTTTTGACAAACCGGTTACAGTTTACACACAGCGTCCATTTCGACGTTATTTTTGCGCTGCGTAATACATGCGTTACGAAAATACGAATTTCGACATTATTCTCTTATAGTTCGAGAGCCCAGGGGGTAAGTGGCTATCTCATAAGGTACCACGATAGGCTAGGTTTGGATCGTTAACCAAGACTTAAACAAGTCGTATGACCCAGGTCTGCCAGAGCCAATCCTGCCGAAACATAAAAATAATCGATATTTTTGAGAGTCATTTTTTCGTAAAAAATATATCATAAGGTACTACAATGAAAGTGCTGGCATCAGTTAACCATTGAAAAATTAGGTAATAAAAGCTTGGTCTGCCACTGCGCACCTGCCGGAAGTGCTTGCCAGACCTCTCAAAGATGCCCTTCCGACACCTAAACTATCTCATCGGGTACCACGACGCGACCACCACAACATAATAGCCAAGATCACTCTGACAATAGATCACAAGGTCTGCCAGGCCTAAACTTGCCGCATCCTAGTGTTTCAGACATTTGAAGTTGTAGGTCCAGTGTATGAAAAATGACCTATATCTTTTTCCCCCCGTGTTTGATTTTGATGGTGCCTTAATACGAAATGCTCTCCATAATAAGGAGCTTCGAGTCATATAGGACAATTGGGTGGAGGGTTTCAGTATTGAACGCAATCCTGTCAAAAAGTTTGAAATGGAGGTTTGGTCTATGAAAACTGGCCTATATCTTATTCCCCCCGGGTTTGATTTTGATGGCGCCTTAATATGAAATGCTCTCCATAACTAGGAGCTTTGAGTCATATAGGTCAGTGAGGAGAAGGGTCTCTGTATTGTACACAATCCTGTGAAATTGTAGGTAAAGTGTATGAAAACTGGCCTATATCTTTTCCCCACTGGTTTGATTTGATGGTGCCTTGGTATGAAATGCTCGTAATGATTAGAGATTCGATTTGTATAGATCAATTGGATAAAGGTCTCTGTTCTGTGCACAATCCTCCTAAATATGAAAATATTCGATAACTTCTGCAGATTTTATCAGTTAAAATTGTTATATCATAAGGAACTCGAATAAAAGTGCTTGCATCAGCTTACCATTGACAAATTATGTTAAAAAAACTTGGTCTGCCACTGCGCACTCAGCCGGAAGTCCTTAGATGAGATAGGTTAGGGGTGTCGGAAGGGTATATTTGGAGGGTCTCCCAAGGACTTCTGGCAGAGTGCGCAATGGCAGACCAAGTTTTCTTAACTCAATTTATCAATGGTAAGCTGATGCTGGCACTGTCATTCAGGTACCTTATGAAATGACAATGTTAACGGAAAAATCTCAACCCCCCTAAACATTAAAATTTTGCATTTGTTCTGCATATTTTTGCCGTTAATATTTACATATCATAAGGACCCCGAATCACAGAGCCAGCATTAGCTTACCATTTATAAATTGAGTTAAGAAAACTTGGTCTGCCATTGCACTCTGCCAGAAGTCCTTGGGAGACCTCCAAATATACCCTTCCGACACTAACCTATCTCATCTAAGGACTTCCGGCAGAGTGCCAGGTTTTTAACATAATTTGTCAATGGTAAGCTGATGCAAGCACTTTTATTCGAGTTCCTTATGATATAACAATTTTAACTGATAAAATCTGCAGAAGTTATTTTCATATTTAGGAGGATTGTGCAAAGAGACCTTCTATCAATTGATCTATACAAATCGAATCTCCTAATCATTACGAGCATTTCATACCAAGGCACCATCAAAATCAAACCAGTGGGGGAAAAGATATAGGCCAGTTTTCATACACTTTACCTACAATTTCACACTTTTTGACAGGATTGTGTACAATACACAGCCTCCTCCTCACTGACCTATATGACTCAAAGCTCCTAGTTATGGAGAGCATTTCATATTAAGGCGCCATCAAAATCAAACCCGGGGAGTAAGATATAGGCCAGTTTTCATAGACCAAACCTCCATTTCAAACTTTTTGACAGGATTGCGTTCAATACTGAAACCCTCCACCCAATTGTCCTATATGACTCGAAGCTCCTTATTATGAGAGCATTTCGTATTAAGGCACCATCAAAATCAAACACGGGGAAAAGATATCAGGTCATTTTCACTGGACCTACAACTTCAAATGTCTGAAACACTAGGATGCGGCAAGTTTAGGCCTGGCAGACCTTGTGATCTATTGTCAGACTGATCTTGGCTATTATGTTGTGGTGGTCGCGTAGTGGTACCCGATGAGATAGTTTAGGGTGTCGGAAGGGCATCTTTGAGGTCTGGCAAGCACTTCCGGCAGGGTGCGCAGTGGCAGACCAAGCTTTTTACATAATTTTTCAATGGTTAACTGATGCCAGCAATTTCATTGTGGTACCTTATGATATATTTTTTACGAAAAAATTACTCTGAAAAATATCGATTATTTTTATGTTTCGGCAGGATTGGCTCTGGCAGACCTGGGTCATACGACTTGTTTAAGTCTTGGTTAACGATCCAAACCTAGCCTATCGTGGTACCTTATGAGATAGCCACTTACCCCCTGGGCTCTCGAACTATTATAAAAATGGTTTATGCACAGGTTTATGTCGAATTGTTTGACAAATGTTTCCGTCAACGCAGCCTTGTGCGATATTTTTGCGCTAATGTAGGTATGCATCTGTCAAACCGTTTCACTAATTCAGTAGGTATTTATTGTAATCTGAAAATAAGGTGGAAAACCGTATTTTTCAAACGCAACGGATAGCGCAGCGCAAAAATAACGCACTACCGGACGTTATGTGTGTAAAGCGCCTTACAACTAGTTATCAAATATAGAAGATAAAGGATTATCAGATAAAGAAATGATATATCATCATTGAGAGGATTTTCTGTCTGATTCTGATGCACTTTTTTTATGGATAATTTTGTTGCACGTTTTTAAGAGTAGTTCACCATTACACATCAACTTTCATATCCCTTAGTCGCTTCTTACGACCCACACGCAAATTGACAAGATGTGATATGTGATGCAAATATAAGTCCTACGTCGGAGATTTCAATGCTCAGATTTTAAATTGCACTGTAAGAAAGGCACTTGAACAGTAAATTTTTTAAATACACCCGTTCTTATTGATCTTATAATTTTAAACATCAAAAGCTTAGTAATAATACAAAAATGAAAATAATAATTATACAGATTTGCTAAAAAAGTTTACACGTACGTCGTGCTCATACCTATCCACTTATGAGTTTATGTTAAAATAGTACTAATAATGTCATAAAACTTTTACACAAAATTGAATTGTTATATTTGGACTAAATCTGTGTTTAAAGTATTCTTTTACAATTTTCACAAAAAATCAAATCGTCAACGTCCTCACTGGAACATAAACAGCCACGACACAAAAACGTGTTACGCTGAAGATATATGATGTTGCAATAATCATGGTGCAGTTTCGGTAATAACCATCTTGTTGCCTAGGTATAAAAGAAACTACCCCTCCTCGAAAATTCTATATTGCAGTAATGACTTAGATGCTATAACATGTCTATAGCATTAGTTTTAATGTTAAGTTTAGAAATTGTACAGTAGTTCATTAAAATGTTTAGGCTAAAAGTGCTTTTAATAAGTTTTATATACAGTGTGGACATAAGTGAGTCAGCAAGGATTTTAGCAGTATTTCCGACTGCATCTATAAGCCATCAAGTGGTGTTCCGTCCGTTAACCCAAGAGTTGGCCAGACGAGGTCATGATGTCGTTGTACTTACTCCAGATCCCGCTTTCCCGAAAGGCCAAGCACCAGAAAACTTAACAGAGATCGACGTACATGACATGTCCTACGGAGTATTTAGAGAATTTTTAGACCACACAACTGGTAAAGCCAATGATTTGCATAGTCAAATGGAAGTGGCATGGAACTTAGCACACAAAATATTTCACATGCAAATAAACACAAGTGAATTTAAGAAATTTATAGACGAAAAGCAACATTTTGATGTAGTTATAATAGAAGCTTGGTTAAAACCAGTATTGTTACTGTCACATTTTTTTAAAGCCCCGGTAATACAATTTAGTTCCTTGGCTAGATTTGGGACTATGTATGAAAATTTGGGTGCTCCTGTGCATCCGTTTTTATATCCAGATTGTTTGCGTCAAAGAATATATAATCTATCACTTCGAGAAAAAATGTCTGAGCTCTATAATTATTGGCGGTTAAAAATGTTGATGAACAAAATTGAAAAAGAGCAAGATGATTTGATTAGAAAAACATATGGACCAGACACTCCAACTCTACATGAGCTGAGTAATAATGTGGACATGTTGTTCCTTAATGTACATCCGATGTTTGAAGGAAACACGCCATGGCCTCCAGGAATTATAAACACATGGCATACATCACAAACCCGAAAATCCTTTATCAGAAGTAAGGGAGACATTTTTTGGGTACCTATTGTATTTAATATAATTTCTAAAGATACTTACAATACTTCTGCAATATAAGTTTAAATAAAATCTTTTAAAATAGAAATTAACTAGACATTCAGATGATGTTTCTACTCATTTGCATAACAGGTTAAAGGTATTAAATACAACTAATTATTAACAGACATCGAGTAGCTGCAAAAACGACACATAAAAACTGCATAGGTACTTTAATGTACAAGGTTGTTGATATTAATTAGTTGTCATATTACTTTTTAATGACCTACAAACTTATTTAAACTCTTCAAAACATGGAGTTATCTACATGAGCTTTGGGACTAACGTGGATCCAGCTAATCTTCCTCCAGAAACGATACAGATGTTTATCAGGGTATTCTCAAAGATGCCGTACGATGTCCTTTGGAAGTGGAACCAGGATGAGTTACCAGGCAAGACTAAAAATATCAGGATCGGCAAATGGTTTCCAGAGTCCGACTTGTTAAGTAGGTAACCTTTTGGCTATTTCAATAAACATTATGTTTCAGAAGAATATTTTCCAGAACTTACCTGTTTGACTAATTGTGAATTTGAAATGTTTATTTACAAGAGTTATGCAGTGCCAGCCAACCCACCTATTTAATTCCTTGCCTTCTTCATCATAAAACACATATCGTTTTGATATGTCATAGACATACACCAATAGAAAAAATCCAAGATCGATTATCTAATATCAATGAAGAAGCTATATACCTTAATTTCATTTTCCAATATTACAGGGCACAGAAAAGTCAAGCTCTTCTTAACTCAAGGTGGACTACAATCTACGGACGAAGCTATTGTAGCGGGTGTACCACTGATCGGTATACCGATGCTGGGCGACCAATGGTATAACACAGAATAATATCCTCACCACGGGATCGGACTGAAATTGGACATAGAAACCATCACGGAAGAAATATTTCCATTGCAATCAAAGAAGTTATTGAAAATAAAAGGTATACAATGAAGAAAAATGGCTATCAAGTTATTTGTTTTTATTTGTTAACCAAATGCTATTTAAATCCATCTAAGGACGGCTTGTAGAGACTGTTTGGCAAAAAACGGCAAATCTTGGTGTACTTGGGAAGGTTTAGTACGTCTAAAACTGCTTCGGACTAACAGTAGGCTACTAATATGATGTTTTTGTAACCAACAAAGTTCAATGGATTTTTAATGCAGTTACAGTGCTATCAGGTTCTAGTCCCGGCGGCCGCTAATAAATTTTGAATATTCTAATTTTCAACGAACTTCGAGTTTAAAATTCTGTATTTTAAGGACAAACAATTGTTGTTTTTTTTTCAGTTATCGTAAGAATATAAAAAGAATGGGCGCCACAATGCGTGACGAGCCCATGTCCGGTCTGCAGCGCGCGGTGTGGTGGACGGAGCACGTGCTGCGCCACGGCGGAGCGCGCCATCTACGGGCGCCCGCCGCCAACATCTCCTGGGCGCAGTATTTAGAATTAGAACTCCTGTCTGTGGTAGTTATTGCAGTAATATCGTTTCTTATTTTATTTTTCGTTATTCTTCGATTATTGTATAGACTCATTTCAAGTATATTGGTGAATGTTGGTAAGGAAAAGTTAAACTGAATCTTCTAGATCAAACTCTATTCCATGTGTCTGTCAAAAATTATAAAATAGCGCTGTTTTAGTAGAAGAGTTTAAAAAAGATAGGAGATGATTTTAAACAAATTGTCTACAATTAACAAATTTTACGCTATAATAACTAATAATGCTCATTTGTATGCACTACCTACTATTTATGTATACTAAAAGTTTTTTTTTTTTCTTTATTTTCTATGTATACTAAGGGCTTTTTTCCTGATCTCAAAGATGATCCCATAGCTGTTAAAGATGTCCGCGTGGATGCTTCGAATCACGAGTTTAAATAAATGCCCGCTTACCGGTAACAACGGTATGAACATCTACTATCAGCTAAATCATGAAAAAAGAAGGCCTGAATTCTATGACAAAATCAGTTGGTAGGTAGTTATTATTTACACAGTTGTTAATTATTGTTTCGCAATAATAAAGATTGATGCTTGTAAAAATATTTAAAATATCATTATTCAAATAATTCTTGCTTGAGTAACATGTCTTCACAATATGTTTGTTTTTATGTAGTTATGTTACTGTACAGTGTGAATAAAAGTGCATCATCAAAAATATTAGTAGTGGTTCCTACTCCATCAATAAGCCACCAATTACCTTTTCGTCCGTTGACCCAAGAGCTCGCTAGACGAGGCCATGACGTCACTGTGCTAACTACAGATCCTGCTTTCCCAAAAGGAAAAGCACCAAAAAACCTGACAGAAATTGATGTGCACGATATGTCATACGACCTATGGACGAAAACTTTTTTAGCACTTGTAACAGGAAAAGAAGATGATTTTTACACAATCATAAAGATAGGAATAGAATTAATATACAAGATATTTTACATTCAAATAAACTCAATTGAAATGAAAAAGATTATTAATGAAATGCAGCATTTTGATTTAATAATAGCAGAGGATTTAGTTAAACCAGCACTCATTTTGTCTCACATTTTTAAAGCACCCCTTATACAAATGAGTTCGTTTGGTAGATTTTGGCGTGACTATGACAATATTGGAGCTCCTATTCACCCACTGCTTTATCCTATGTATGTCCAAAAAAAATTGTATGATCTGTCTTATTTGGACAAAATAAAAGTATTAAAGAGCAGCCTTCAGTATGAATTATTGGTAGGCGATATTGCACAGAGACAAGATAAAGTGATAAAAGATATATATGGACTTGATGCTCCAAGTTTAAACGAACTAAATAATAATATTGGAATGCTATTTCTCAACACGCATCGGATCTTTGAAGGAAACACACCCGTTCCTCCAACTGTTATTCACATATGGGGTATCAACAATAAGCCTGAAAAGTGTTTGCCAGAGGTAAGAGTTAAGTTTTTCTTCTTATATTTAATACCTTAGCTCTTGTAGGTGGAGCTATCGCCATTCTTAACGTCGTTCCGCCAGTGATTTGACCTCCCGATATGACAAAATATTAACTGTTCCTTTTGTTTGGTAAGAATAATTTCATTTTGGCCAGCCTTGGGCCTGCTGCGGTAAGATATTTACAAAAAAAAAAACTTGTTTAAGGACCTCAAATACTATATGGATGCCTCAAAAAATGGTGTAATTTACATGAGTTTTGGAACGAATGTAGATCCAGCTAATTTTCCTCCAGAAAGGATTCAAATGTTCATCAAGGTATTCTCGAAGCTGCCTTACAATATCCTCTGGAAGTGGAACCAGGATGTTCTACCAGGAAAGACTGAGAATATTAGAATCAGCAAATGGTTTCCTCAGGCTGATTTGCTAAGTAAGTACCTATAATTATTAGCTACATCGTTATTAAAATGTATTTTAAGCATGGTCTTTAGCTGATAATACCTACTAATTATAATAAATTTAAAATAATATTATCTACCCACAGGGCATCCGAACATCAAGCTTTTTATTACACAAGGTGGCCTACAGTCGACTGATGAAGCAATTGTAGCGGGCGTGCCTTTGATTGGCATACCTATGTTGGCAGACCAATGGTACAACGTCGAGAAATATATTTTTCATGGTATTGGCAAAAAACTTGAAATGGAAACAATCTCGGAAGAGAAAATGTTGAAGACTATTACTGAAGTCACAAAAAACAACAGGTATCTATATTCAGAAATGCATTTCTTTTAGCAAATCATTGAATGAACAGCTGCATATTTACAGTTTGGATTTGATATTTTACTCTAGGCGTTAAAAATATTAAGGACTTACATAACGAAAAACCTAACACTCCTTTTTTGGTTGGGCATTCGAGTAAAATAAATATGTACGGGTATGAAAGTTAAAAGTATTTTAAACTTTGCTTTCTTTTTTCAGATACCGTAAAAATATCCAAAAACTGGGTGCCCTGATGCGTGACGAGCCCATGTCCGGTCTGCAGCGCGCGGTGTGGTGGACGGAGCACGTGCTGCGCCACGGCGGAGCGCGCCATCTACGGGCGCCCGCCGCCAACATCTCCTGGGCGCAGTATTTGGAATTAGAACTTGTGTGTTTTGTATTAGTGGCATTTATAATCGTAACTGTTTTAATAATCAGTGTACTAAGGATATGTTTTAAATTTGTGACAATATATTCATTGAATAAACATAAGGTAAATTAAATTCTTAAAATATTTATGATAATTAATTTGAAATTATTGTGTTTGGTTAGCCTTTGTGTTTAATTTCAGTGTAAAAAAGGAGTTCAAAGTTCGTTGAATCAAACATTACAATCTGTTCTAAATAATTGAAAAATTAAAGGTAATTTTGCCATTATTTGAAATATTTTCATTTCGTAATTCCTAGCACAACTATATACACAAGTTCTTTATACTAATAGCATAATATCCTTTAGTTCTGCAATCTTTTCTAAGTAGGAATATTATAATGATACTTCGAAACTTTGTATACTACCAACAAACCCTCCCTTCGTCACCCAAAATTCTCAATACTCGTACAAATTTTTCTTTTATAATATCACACTAGGTATGCCTACAATTCGAGACACAATTTTGTTTCTTTGATGATAACATATGCTGCGCTACCTATTTATCAGTTACATAATAAACGCGATAAAAATTGCAGATAACCATCATATACTTCTATCTTCATATTTATTATTTATCATGCTGAACTAAGTGTCTGTTGAAAGATAATTTTGCAAAATAAAAATTACGGAAATTGTCAAGTAGTATTTTTATATTTATCAACAGTTTTATAGTCGTATATTACTTATAAAAATGGTAAGCGTTGTTATGTTTTTACTCTTATTATGTATGACTATAATCTCTATAAGTGAGTCGGCACGAATTTTAGCTGTATTTCCAACACCTTCTATTAGCCACCAAATAGTGTTTCGTTCGTTGACGCAAGAATTGGCCAGACGAGGACATGAAGTCGTTGTTGTCACTACAGATCCAGTATTTTCAGAGAAAAATAAACAAGGGAATCTCACAGAAATCAATGTACATGCATCGTACGACATTTGGAGAAAGAAATTTCTGGAAATTCCTACTGGAAAGAAAAGAAACTTGCAAGACAATCTTAAAGTAATATACAGTATAGTTGGTGAAATTTTCGATGAACAGCTCAAAAATGCAGAATTGAAGAAGATTATCGATGAAAGACAACATTTTGATTTATTGATCCTCGAAGCTTGGATCAGGCCCACATTAGTTTTATCACACATTTTTAAAGCACCAGTAATTCAAATAAGTTCTCTTGGTAGACTTTGGTACAATTATGAAGATCTTGGAGCACCTGTGCATCCTCTTTTAAACCCTATATCAGTGCGTCAAAGATTGTATAATCTTACTTTATGGGAGAAAATTAATGAATTGTATATTGAATGGCAATATAACTCAGTGATGAAAGATGTTGAAAAGATTTATGACGTTTGGATAAAATCAACATTTGGATCTGAAGTTTCTAGTTTAAATGAGTTGAGTAACAATATAGCAATGTTTTTTAGTAATAAACATCCTATTTGGGAAGGCAATAACCCTGTACCATCTTCTATTATCAATGTCTGGGGTATTAATCAAAAACCAGAAGAGCAATTACCAAAGGTAAATTATACAAAATTGAAAACATTTATTTTAATATTCAAGTAAATTCTGTTCTTAATTTTATATATATTTTTTTATTAATATTTACATTTTGTTTATAATGTTTTCAAGGAATTACAAACCTACCTTGATGATTCAAGAGACGGTGTCATTTACTTCAGTTTCGGCACAAACGTCGACACAGCAAAACTGTCCAAGGAAACAATACAAGTGTTTGTCAACGTATTTTCAAAGTTGCCTTTCGATGTCCTCTGGAAATGGAACCAGGATGTTTTACCAGGAATATCGGACAATATAAAAATAAACAAATGGTTTCCACAGTCAGATTTATTGCGTGCGTGCTTTTAAGTAAAAAAAAATACTTTTAGTTTTGTTATTTTATTGAAACTATTTTTTTTAATTTGATATCTCTTCATGGCATTAAACTGCATAATCGTACTTTTTTTTCTTGACTTCAAAACAAACCATAATAGATTATAGTCCAGTTGGTAGTGGCGTCGGCAATACAGATGCCGAAGGTCGCAGGTTCAAATCCTGCCTGCGGTGGAAATTTTGCATAAACAAACCATAATGTTAATGCTAGTATATATTGTAGAGATATTAGAATATTTCAAATTGTGTGTCATACTAATTTTGACTAATCTCAATAGGACATCCGAAGATCAAGTTATTCATAACACAAGGAGGTCAGCAGTCCACTGATGAAGCTATTGTAGCTGGCGTACCTTTGATTGGTATTCCGATGTTGAGTGTTCAGTGGTACAATGCAGAAAAGTACATCCACCATGGAATAGGCAAGAGACTGTTCATAGAATCACTTACTGAAGAAGAACTGAGGGCAACTATTGAAGAAGTAATTGGAAATAAACGGTTTGTATAAGCAAATAAAATTTGGAATGGTAGAACCACTTCATGAATTGAAATTTCGCAAGTTTTCTATCATTTTCAATACATGTCGCAATTCAACAAAATAATTTACATAGTTTTAACTTACTAAAATTAATGCTGTAACTTTACACACGATTAGTAAAGAATGGGAAATATCTAAGTTTTGTCTTACAATTCGACGTATAATTTGTCAAAATAAGGTGACTAGTAAAACGATAACGACTAAATTTATTAAAATTAATGAAGAAACTACTGTCATTTTTAAACGTTAGTTAATTCATATTGTCATTTTTAAGCATGACCAAAAGAATAAATAATAACATGACTGAACAATAACATTAAATAATAACGTGTTGCGCCGACCCCAGGCAATTGGGATAAAGGTAGAAAGATGATGATGATTACTCTTATGGCATGACATGACTCCTTCTATCCTTTTATCTTCTAACCTTTTCCAATCCTATTTGACGGAAAGTGAGAGCATTATTTTGCTTAGTTATATGAATTGTTTTCTCAAATAGCGACCATTAATAACAGACGTGAACTATTTTAAAAGTCAATGTTAATGATCTTTTCGCAGCAAAACGCGCTTTCAGAATTTGTTTTCTTTTTTTAGATAATATTAAATAACCTTGGTGTGTTTTATCTGTACTGAAATTGTCGTTTACCTAAATTTTTCAGCTACCGTGAAAATATAAAGAAATTGGGTGCCCTGATGCGTGACGAGCCCATGTCCGGTCTGCAGCGCGCGGTGTGGTGGACGGAGCACGTGCTGCGCCACGGCGGAGCGCGCCATCTACGGGCGCCCGCCGCCAACATCTCCTGGAAAGAGTACCTGGAACTTGAGCTTGTAACAATACTTTTGTTGACTGTATTTGTTTTTATTATTTTTGTTTTAAGTGTATTACGACTATTCTACAAGTTAGTTTGTAAAAATTACCTGACCAAAAATAAAATAAATTAATACTCATAACAAGATTTCATAAGAATGTACTAACCTTTACAGCCACAACAGTCCACTAACTGGACATGGGCTTCCGCTTCTCTGGGGGTATTGCTATTCTCACCACGCTTGGCAGGCGGATTGGCAAGTGCAGTGAAACAGGGAATGCCCATGCCCTGAGGAATTAACTTTTAGTCGCTTTATAGGACAACCACGGGTAGAATTGGGGTGATGCTGTTCTAAGCTGGCATCTGAGGCATAAATGTACTTAATAAATAAAATATGTTTTTCTGTTTCAGCAATCATTTATTATGTAAATTAACAAATGAAATGTTTGAAAAGAAAACTAATTCGTCTTGGCTTTGCTAACTGATAATGAGTTACTGCAAAATCTAAAACACGTTACTAATAAAGTGACAAAGATCAAAATTACTACCGATACTGCTAATAATACTATTGACACTATTTCTAGTTCTAAATACTGCCCCCAGGAGATGTTGGCGGCGGGCGCCCGTAGATGGCGCGCTCCGCCGTGGCGCAGCACGTGCTCCGTCCACCACACCGCGCGCTGCAGACCGGACATGGGCTCGTCATACATTTTCAATTTCAATTGCTTGATGTTGTCTCGAAAGCTGAAAAAACAGTTTTACATTGGTTCTGTCAAGTCATACGCGACAGGGCGGAATTAAATTATTGTTTCTGCAAACGTATTTTTGGTTGATTTGACGCGTAGTTACTGGGTTAATCTTAGAGGTAATAAAAGATCTTTTACGCAAATAAGCTAACATGGAACCTGTCAAAGTTGTTACCTATTTGGTAATCATGTGACGCGATGCGACCGAGCTAATTTGAACATTGTCAAAGATATTTTATTTGGTCCTGGAAGGTCTATAAGAAATAACATGGAAATAACGGAAAAAATGTTTTGCTGTGGACTTCGAGCAACATCTTCCGTCCCGTTCCGGCCCGGAACCATACTCGTTACGCTTGGCAGGCGGATCGGCGAGTGCAGTCTAAAGTGTGGTAGATATTCACAGGGTTTCGTACCGTAAATCTCACCTTGTATCCTCAATAACAGTAGTGAGAGCATTCTTAAACTTTTCTTCAGTGAGTGTTTCCAAATCAAGTTGTACTCCAATCTTGAAATGAACATATTTCTCGGTGTTGTGATATTGATCAAGCAGCATGGGTATACCGACCAGCGGCACTCCGGCTGCTATACTTTCGTCTGTTGACTGAAACCCGCCTTGAGTAACAAACGCTTTTATATTTGGATGTCCTGAAGACAGCAAACATATTTTTATATGAGCTATATTTTTCTTAAAACTTTTTTTTTTTTTTTATCTATGATGGGCTTACTCTTGACCCCAATCTTACCCTAGAGCAGAGATGGGATCTACGGTGGAGCGAGCTTGCCCAGAAGATGCCTATTCACTCTAGACTTAAAGAGATTCAGGTTATATGCACTCGGAAATACAGACGCAGGCAGGGAATTCCATTCTTTAGCCGTGCGCATAATGAAAGATGATTTGAAGCGCTTAGTGCGTAATGTGGGTATATCAACTAAGAACGGATGGTAGCCGGCCGTGCGTCTGGATGTCCGATGGAAGAAAGGAGACGGTGGTATGAGCTCATGCAGCTCACGCGCACACTCTCCGAAGTACAATCTGTAGAAGACCGATAGGCAAGCAACCTTGCGGCGGTGAGCCAGGCTGTGAAGCTTGGTCGCCACCAGTTTTTTATCGCCTATTAATCTCTTGGCTCTGCGTTCCACCGAATCCAGTGCAGCAAGTTGGTATTTAACCGAGCCATCCCAAAGGTGACAGCAGTACTCCATGCAAGATCGGACTTGAGCTTTATAAAGAGTTAGAAGCTGTTCAGGCGTGAAGTACCGCTTGACTTTATTCAGGACGCCCAACTTTCTAGCTGCAATTTGAGCCTTAGACTCGATGGTGGTGCCGAAGTTGAGGTCAGAGGACAGCTCCATGCCAAGGAGTTGAAGAGTGTTGGTCACTGGAACAGATGTACCCCGAAAAGTAGGAGAAAAGGTGAAAGGACTCCTTTTTGCGGAGAAAAGACACGCCTGCGTTTTTGAAGCATTGAAGCTGACGAGATTGTCATCGCCCCACTGGGAGACGTTACTTAACGTCAGGCTCGTACGCTCAATCATAGCCTTTCTCAATCTTTGGATTTCATCACCACTGGCTCCTGCGCCGGACAGATATTTCTCGGTGACAGTACTGTCATCTGCGTACCCAACAATTCCTGAAGATAGAAGGTCATTGATGTGCAGCAGGAAAAGCGTCGCGGAGAGTACAGACCCCTGAGGAACTCCGGTGTCAATAGCCTTGAGGTCAGCCTTAATCATAACGATCAAAAATTAAAAGAAAGAAAACAAACATGAAACAATTGTTGCCATGTGCTAAGATCTAATAAATCATTATTGTTTGAATTGTAGTATAAATCTTACTTAACAAATCCGATTGCGGAAACCATTTTCCAATTTTGATATTTCTACACTTCCCAGGTAATTCGTCTCTGTTCCATTCTATCAATATATCGTAGGGTAACTTGCAGAATACTTTTAAGAAAATTGCAATTTTTTCAGGAGTTAGCAATGCAGGATCCACATTTGTCCCGAAACTCATATAAATGACACCATGTTTCGAAGAATCCAAGTAGGTTTTTAAATCCTAAAAGTAAGAAAAATGCGTGTGACAATTTAATATTAATTTTGATAATATTTTCTCTGTATCGCACAAATTAACATAATTATTAGAATGCAGATTTTGATACATACAAAATCGCCAAACTTCTTTTTGTCTAATACTTAATAATTAATAGCAATCTTACGGTTTCTTACTAGAAAGTATTACATTAGAGTTGTATTCACCTTCGGCAATGCTTCTTCGGGTTTATTATGTATCCCCCACATATAAATTACACTTGGGGGTACTGGGCGATTGTCATCAAACATTGGATGCGTATTTAAAAACAACATGTCTACATTATCATAAAGCTTACTTAATGCTGGTATTTCACTTCCAAAGTGTTTCTGCAACATCCTGTTTTCACGTTCTTCGAAATTAGCTATTACGTTCAGTAATGTGTAGTGCTTATACAATTCGCTCAACTTTTCCCAAAATGTTAAATTGTATAATCTTTGTCGAGTCAATGACAACGGGTAGAGGACAGGATGTGTTGGAGCACCAACTGCCTCCATTGTGTTAAAAGTGGCCCCAACTGAACTCAACAGGATAACAGGTGCTTTCTGCGCGTAAGATAATGCTAGAATTGGTCGAGCAATAGCTTCTAAAAATAAAAGATCATACTTATTTCCAAAAATTGCATTTTGTACTTCTGGGTCACTAAGTTGGCCATCAATTACTTGAGTATACAGTGAAAAAGCGAGGCTCACTTGATCAGAAAAATCATTTTTGAAACCTTTCGTAATTTCTTTAAGTGATGAAGATAATAATGGGCCGTAGGATATATCGTGAATGTCTATTTCTGTTATGTTTTCTGGTGATTTTCCTTTAGGAAAAGCTGGGTCTGTAGTTATCACGGTCACATTATGTCCTTGTTTGGCGAGTTCTTGAAAAAAGGGACGAAATGGTTTTTGATGGCTTAAAGAAGGTGACGGAATATACGCCAAAATATTAGCACACTGTATTTTCGCTACAAAAGCGACACACGCGAAAAAATACAACCGCAGCATGACTGTTGTCGAGGTGGTTACTTCAAATATACTAATCAGATCTGCCAATTACACTTTATTTCCAAGTTATCAAAATATAATCATTGCCAGACTGTAAAGTATTGAGATAAGCAACATAATGTAGACAGACAGTGCCTTTTCAATCTTTAATGTAATAATTAATTTATCACAGCATAGTGACTGTATTTGTTATGAAATGTTTTTAATTTATTTAATATTTATATTTATTTATTATTTATACTGGTTCTCCAGTAAAAATAATAAATATTATTTTAATGTATAAACAAAGGTGTTTTGTGGAGTATCCTTGTACTTTGTCTTGATAAGTTTTTCACTAAAAGCATTATATAGTAATACTATTGTTTTATTTTATAAGAAAATGTCACCTTTATTTTTGCCTTAGCCCCAAGTTCACCAACAGCTGGTGATACTACGATTACTTAACGGGTACGTAAACAAATAAGTAACCGGTGATTGACCGGGTGGCGATTTTCTTGGTGTTCACCAACACTTTTAGGACATCGTTCTACCAACCGAGCGTTTTTGAATGAAACTTTTATGAAAGACCCAAAAGTTTAAATCGACTACGTAAAATTGACATCCGTTTCCTAACGTGGTAGCGTAACCTTGTTATACTACAAAATTAAATGTATCCTTTGCCTAAGCATCTGGACATAGAGCAGGCACTCATTATTTTTAGCAGCATGTGAGTCTGCCAAATTCAAAGATTATAAACAAAAAACTTTACACTCAGTGAAGGGTGCAGTAGCGCCACGGGGGGCAACGTAACAGTTTTTGTGCGAACGAAACTTCGGGTCCGCAGTGCAAGACAATAGGGATGAACCATTTTTTGTTAAAGATTTGGGGCTAACCGTAAAAAAATGGAAGAAATGAGGATGTTTAAGTAAATCGGCAATTTAAGGCCACTTGACAGCTTTTTGGTGGTTAGAGTTTGGTGAACAGTAAAAATTAATTGAAACATGGAATTAGACATCATCGACCGATTATAAATTTAACAGCTATTTGGTGAACACGAGCCTTAGTATTCTTTACTAAACTTGTTTCTTAGTAAGTCCAGACAAATTGGTATTAACAAAAACAAAACATACTTAAATTAGTAAGTTTATAAATGTAGTTACATGCAAATGTCGTTGATGATATGCCAAACTAAAAAAAAAGTTTTTTTTAATGTTTAGCAAACTTTATTTTCTGCTCTTGCGTAAAATATATTTAAAAATGTATTAACTTTGTAGATAAATGATTGCCTCGCCGATTGAGTCGGCGTACTTGTAAAATGAAGCAATCAAACATGAGCCGAAAGAGGCGAATCTTCATACAGTTACCCTTCGAGCAACTCGATCTTCCGTCCCGTTCCGGCCCGGCAGTTACCCAATTATTTTTTAAATGCACCTAGAGCTGTCAATATTTATAGTTTCAAGTACATAATTTCAAATTAACCGATTATTATTTTTGTCGATGCCTTTGGATAGGGCTTGATCTACCGAGCGTAGCGAGGCAATTATTTGTCTAAGTTTTTTTTCTTGTTGTTCAAATTGTAAGGACGTCTTTTGTTGCACACGTCAATGGCGTATTTCAAATTTTTTCATTTTTATTTTATGTTTATTTGTATTTTCTCTGTTTATTTTGGATAATAATTTAATTAGTCAAGTGCCCGAAATGTAAACATGGTTTGGAGAATTAAAATTGAAGAGCTTACTTTACATTTCCGTATGGTATCAAGAGGATGTCGCCGGTTCCTGTAGAAGACACTAAGAATTGGAGACACCAAGCGTCCGCGCAGCAGCGCTAGAATCTTATTATACTGACACTGGCAGAATTACCCTAGATGGGTAGAAGTCCCTATTAATAAAATAATACAATTTCTGATTATTTATTTTGTGCAACTTAAACAAGCAGCATTCAGTAATTGTGTATTATTTGATGAGAATAAACTGTATGTAAGAAAATCCGTGTACATTCATGTCTCACACTTTTTTGGTATGTACGTACCTACTTACTTCAACTAATTTTTATTTTCTGGTCTTGTGCTAAGCTTAAAACAAATCCGTAAAAAGCCCTTATGCAAACGAAGACCAACAAAATAGTAGCTAATACTACTACAAGTAGAAAAGACACGAGTTCTAGTTCTAAATACTGCGCCCAGGAGATGTTGGCGGCGGGCGCCCGTAGATGGCGCGCTCCGCCGTGGCGCAGCACGTGCTCCGTCCACCACACCGCGCGCTGCAGACCGGACATGGGCTCGTCACGCATCAAGACATTGAGCATTTTAATGTTCTTTCGATAACTGGAATAACGAAAAGTGAACTTGTAGAAGTTCTATGTTTAAAATTTTATAATGACCGCATTTATAAAATGTAATATTTCAAGTTTAATGAATAAGCGATGCATTTGCAACAACCAAGTACCATCATGTCTTTCATCTCCTTCTTACCTTTCGTCATTTATAACAGTGTTAATAGCATCACCCAATTTCTCTTCTGTAAGTGTCTCCCAATCAAGTTTTACACCGATTTTATGAAAAACGTATTTTTCCACATTATACCACTGATCTATGAGCATGGGTATACCAAGTAACGGTACTCCAGCCGTGATAGCTTCGTCTGTTGATTGAAGACCACCCTGTGTTATAAACAGTTTTATTTTTGAGTGCTCTGAAAAAATATAAAATTTGACATTCAATTCTCTTATTGCTTAAATCAGTGTATTAATTACATTTGTGATCTTTTTGTGCAATGTTTACAAGAAGCAGTCAGTTAAAAAAATGTAAATAAATATTATTAATTGATTAGAATATACAGCATAAAAAAAAGATAGTTTAATAGTTTTAATTGTTTTGAATAAACTGTCATATATATTCATAGTTAAAGTGCTTTTGGTCAGTTATAATCAATTTCTTAGTTTTCTGCATTGTATAGTTTTTTTTTTCCTGATGGTTACGATTAATCTTGAGTCATCCCGCTCCGGTTTGACGCTGAGTTTTCGGACACCGTATAAAAAATAATAGACTGCACCTGACTGCACATAACAAAAACACTTACTAAGAAGATCGGACTGTGGAAACCATTTTGCAATCCGAATGTTATCCGATTTTCCAGGTAAACTATCTTTGTCCCATTTCCACAAAATATCATAAGGCAGCTTGGCAAACACTTTCACTAACATTTGAATCCTATCAAAAGATAGGGTCGATGGGTTAATATTTGTTCCAAAGCTCATATAAATTACTCCATGCTTAGAAGAGTCTAAAAATAACTTAAGGTCCTGAAAAATGCAACAAATATTTGAAAGACGTATTATTTTCAAAGTTATACATTAAATAACTAAGTTTTTGTCACACTAGAAAAAATTAAAATCGGTTTGATCGTGGGAATTATCTGTTTCATGTTAAAGCATGGGTATTTATTGTCATCAAAGATCAAAAACTGTAAAGTTTTAAATTTTCTTACCCTCGGTAAGTCCTTGGTGGGGTTTTCATGCAAACCTCGCATATAAATAACTGATGGTGGCACAGGAAAATTCCCTTCCCAAATTGGATGAATATTTAAAAAAAGCATATCTACATTTTCACTGAGCTCACTCACTGTTGGTGTATCAGGCCCGAAATTCTTTTTTAACATCTCATTTTCTTCGACTTGGTGATGGTAAAATAGATATTCCATCTGAAAGTAGTAATATACTTCCCAAAGCTTTTCCCATATAGTCAAATTGTATAATCTCTGATTAAAAATATTCGGATATAACAGTGGATGTGTTGGACCTCCTACTGATTTATAGTTATGAAACATTGCTCCAAGCGAACTCACTTGAATGACAGGCACGTTATATACATATGAAAATCCTAAAGCTTGTCTTACACAGGCCTCAAGTAATAACAAATCAAACGTTTTAGATTTATCTCTTAAAAGTTTTTGCACTTCGGCACTTTGGATTTGTTTATCTACAATTATAGTTAGTAAATCTATACCAGTTTTGACGTATTCGTAATGATCATTGCTTTTTCCCGAAGATTTTGCCACAAATTTTGCCCAAGTGGTATACGATATATCATGTACATCTATTTCCGTAAGATTGGCTGGTGCTTGTCCTTTAGGGAACGCTGGGTCTGTAGTTATAACAGTTACATAATGTCCTCGGTTAGCAAGTTCTTGAAACAAGGGACGTAACAGCGCTTGATGGCTTATAGATGGCACAGGAATGTATGCCAATATATTAGCACAGTCAATTTTCACTGCAAAACCAACGAACGTAACCAAAAACAGGAGCTGCATGGCTAATATCAACTTATCTTTCTGGCCTAGCGCACTGACTTTCAATGCAGTTATATAGTTTTCCAGATGATAACAGAAATTATCAAATACGTCAGAAAAAAAATTGTCCACGTATTTTTCTTAACTGCGGTTTTGGTAGCCAGCAAAAACTGTAAAACTATGATGAACAGTTTATATATATTTTTTGAACAGCGACAAATCGTTGTAAACCACAAAGTATACCTAACACGAAAAGTGTTTTAAAATTTGGTATTCAATTTCAATAGGTTCTTCGCGATTTCTAGTTGGTTGGCCCGGCTTGTCAGAAGACGTGAGTTCGAATCCCATCGGTTGCGTGAATTTTTTCCACTTGTTTCGTAAATATTAACAATAATACTAGAGACATTTTTATTCACGATCATCTCATTATTCCATCCAACCCTATTTGACGAAGTGACAGTACTAATTAATAGTAATTTATGCAACTGCCTTTTAATGAAAGGCTATGAGTGTCTGTTTAACACACGAGGCGCAGCAGAGTGTGATAATAGTTTGACACGAGCATTGTAAAGCCTAATTATATGCAGTTGCATACACTATTTTATCTACACTCTACGAGAAAAACTATGAAAAATCATTCAAACCTCCGCACTGTACTATGGCGTTTGCAAGTCTATCTACTGAACCACCAACTGAACGACTTTTGTACAGAAGTAATTTTTTAACTAAACGTTAAAATGGAGGCTCATAAAAACTGAACAGCTTTTAAAATCAAAAAGCATTTATCGATAGATTTGAATTCGAAAAATGATTTGAAGCAAATATTAAATTATAAATAAGTCCTCATAATTTCAAGTGTCGTCCCGCCCGGGTGACATTTGTTTTTTTTATTTGACTTACTGTTGGCTCAGAGTTGGTTTTTTTTTAAATACTAGACATTACGTTCCATTACGATTCAAATATTAGTATGGAAATTATTTTAAGGCTGTATATTTCTTAAAGCAGTTCATTACGTACGTACTTTCGATTCTGTAAAACGAATATTACGAAATGAGTGTAGATAAAATAAGTTATGATAATGGGTTTCCCAAGTTACCAGTAATATTAAAGTGGAGTTTATGTGACTTCTTGTTTCCAATGTATTGGACTGGCAAAATACCGGTTAATCGTGCAGTGCGTGTGAGAACTATCTTATGTCACTTCACTACATGATGTTATTATTATTCAATAGATAAGCAAGATAATGTATATTATTCAATAGATAAGCAAGATAATGTTGTGCAGTGAGTGCAAAACATTCATTCTGAATCATGATGATTTTTCTCTTTTCTACATTATCTGTTCAAATTATTACACAGCACATCATTATATCTCATCAACCAATAGCAATCCTCTGTTGGACGTAAGCCTTCGTCAGGGTTTGCCAAGAGACACGATCGCACGTTTTCTCTCTTCAAGTCATGGGCATCAAACTAAAAATAATATTTTCTTTCAATTTGTGATTCCGAATATGTAACTATTAAATGTAACAAACTAAAAACAATACAATATATTTTTGGCGGGTGTTTTAATTAATATCAGAAATTGAAATATAATTTATTTGCAGCTAAAACATGGTAAAAAGTTCTCATACAATATATACATCCGTATGTTGCGCCAAGCATTGGCATGCAAATTATTAAGTAAAAACTACTGTGTCATACAATATAAAAGAAAGCGATGTCACGTAAAATAATACTTTTTTTAATTACAGTCAGGAAGAAAAAATAGATATTATAAACTAATTCTAAAATTTTGTTCTCAAGAAATCAGGAATCTCATAAAAACGTAACCGTTCTTTACGTCAGGGGTAAAAGATTTTTTGTCATCTGCTAAAACGTTATATAATTTGACAGATATACAACGTGTTACAAAACAACCCATAAAAACTCCCATACAAATGGAGTTCATTCTGTATGGGAGGTCCAAATTTTTTTTTCATCTTTCGACCCATGTTCCATAGTCAAAGTTATTCAGTTTTACGAGTACCTTGACCACCTTTCAGCTTTATTGGTTGTTTTGTAACACCCAGTATTAAAGAGATCACAATGTCTATCTGTCTTTTATTTTCTTTTTTTGTGTAGGGCTGGAAAAATACCTATACAATATGTTTATGAAAATACGCAACAAAACAATAGAAGCTAATAATACTACGAGTAGAAAAGACACGAGTTCTAGTTCTAAATACTGCCCCCAGGAGATGTTGGCGGCGGGCGCCCGTAGATGGCGCGCTCCGCCGTGGCGCAGCACGTGCTCCGTCCACCACACCGCGCGCTGCAGACCGGACATGGGCTCGTCACGCATCAGAATTTTTAGTCTTTTTATGTTGTTTCGATAACTAGAAGTCAAATAAGTATACATTATTAATTGTATCATAAATTATCATATTTCATGAAGCCAATTTTTCATGGCGTGACTAGGGCCATTAAAACTGTACTTCTAAAAAATTAATAGGTATTATTTTACAAAAGGTTTTTGACGTTTTCAGCAAAGAATTAAGAAATAACAGCTGTGCAAACAACCATTTTCCATTCGCATACCTTTCGTCGTTTATTACAGTCTTAATAGCATCAGCAAGTTTCTCTTTTGTGAGGGTCTCCAAATCAAGTTTTACTCCTATTTTATGAAAAACGTATTTCTCCACATTGTACCACTGATCTCCAAGCATGGGTATACCAAGTAACGGCACTCCGGCTGTTATAGCCTCGTCTGTTGACTGAAGACCTCCCTGTGTTATAAACAGCTTTATTTTAGGATGCTCTGAAATAACAATTAAATTAGTTGTAAATACGGTTAGGTGTACAAAAATGTTTTTTTTTTGTTCAGAATATATTATGTTGGTACGTTACCGAATCTAAGGTCCACCTACAGGGACTCGGTCTAACTACACCTCACAGTGATCTTAAGGACCCGGTTTTTTGAAGCATGTGTGGGGCCTGGGGCCGTAGCCAACAGTAGTGGCGTTTTATGCCAAAATATGTGTTTAGATTATTATTATTTGACATTGCAAATCTGGACAAATTTATAATTATTGATTATTATTATTTGATAGTACACAGCATGGTACACAGTTAAGATAATAGTTACTTTAATTCGTATTTTTACCCGACTGCCTCAGAAGGAGGGTTATGTTTTTCGAGAGTATGTATTAATGAATGTGGACAAGACAATTTTTTTTAACGGGCTACAGCCCAAACGGATAGTTGGATTTTGACATATGAGGTGTCGTTAGATTCGTCTCAGCAACGTGAGTAACACTGGCTATATTAAAAATTCATAAATTCAAGACGGCGGACTTTTATCGAAAAATACAACTTTGAAATTAACGCAGTCGGGTTTTCGTTTTTAAAACATCTGTTTGTTATATAATTATTAAAACACAATTTTATAAATTTTCTTTGACTTTGTCCGATACGACAAGAAAAAAGGCGCATGTTTGATAGGAAGATAAGATAAAATAATACGTACTAAGGAGATCAGACTGTGGAAACCATTCTCCAATTCTTATATTTTTTGATTGTCCGGGCAAAATAGCTTTGTCCCATTTCCACAAAATGTCATAAGGCAGCTGCGCAAATGTTTTAATAAACATTTGAATTGTTTCAGTTGGTAGCGAGGATGGGTTTGTGTTTGTTCCAAAGCTCATGTAAATTACGCCATATTTAGAAGAGTCCAAAAATAGCTTGAGGTCCTGAAAATGCAACACCTCATCACAATTATTTTTATTTTCTTTTTTATCATATCTTTATTTATTTTAACTGTTAAGAAATTAACTATAACTAACCTGCCCGTTACTCAACGGTATATAAAATATTTATTAAAAAGTTGGTAATAACAACATAATTATTATCGCTTATAATTTATTATTTTCATACCTGCGGAATTTCTTTGGATGGTTTTTGATGCAAGCCCCCCATGTAAATAACTGATGGCGGCACAGGAAAATTGCCTTCCCAAATCGGATGAACATTTAAAAACAGCATATCAACATTTTCACTGAGCTCACTCACTGTTGGTATATTAGGCCCGAAGTTCTTTTTCAACATCTCATTTTCTCTGACTTGGTGATGGTAAAATAGATATTCCATCCGGAAGTGGTAATATACTTTCCAAAGCTTTTCCCATATTGTCAAATTGTATAATCTCTGGTGAATAATATTAGGATACAGCAGTGGATGTGTCGGACCTCCTACTGATTTATAATTATCAAACACAGCTCCAAATGAACTTACTTGAATCACAGGCACTTTATAAACATATGAAAATCCTAAAGCTTGTCGCACACAGGCTTCAAGTAATAACAAATCAAATGTTTTTGATTTATCTTTCAAAATATTTTGTACAGCGGCACTTTGAATTTGCTTATCTACAATTATTGTTAACAATTCAAGGGCAGTTTTAATTTGTTCGTATTGATCATTGCTTTTTCCTGTAGATTTTGACACAAATTCTTTCCATATGTTGTAAGACATATCGTGTACGTCTATTTCTGTAAGGTTCTTTGGTGTTTGACCTTTCGGGAACGCAGGATCAGTCGTGATGACGACGATTTCATGACCATTTCTTACTAATTCTTGAACTAATGGACGAAAAACTACTTGGTGACTTATTGATGGGCTTGGAAACACTGCTAGAATTCTTGCGGCATGTCCATGAATAATATTCAATACTAAAGTTGTAAAAAAATATAGAAACAACATTATCATAGAAGTGTTACTTAGAGACTACCATCAATATCTACTTAGTAAGCATTTATATTGTATGGGTAATCATTCCTAATAACATCCTTAATTGCAGTATTAGGCGAAGAACACACGCAACGTCCGTTTCAGCGCATTTTTAGCGCAACGTCAAAATAGCGCACTACGCTGCGTTGGAAACAAAAGAGGAACGATTTTTGTGCGTTGCGGTGCAACAAAGATAGGTGTAGGCATTTAAAACAATAAGAGTAACAAAGACAGAAAAAAATGTGTCAAGATTAAAATTTGTAGAAGCGACATTATGTATTTATCTATTGTGTGTAAATGTAGGTAGGTACGCAAGAATTTTGAATTTATTACAAACGTTTTTATTATTTAGTAGGTATGAACTACAAGATTAAACCGGCCAAGAGCATCTCAGACACACCTTCAAGTAGGGTTTTGTAGTCAACGTTTCAATATACGAAACAAAGTTAATTACGCTGTTGGTTTGTTTGCAGCTGTATGGTTACCAACCCAAATCGAAAAACTTTTGTGTTTCTTAAAACTTAAGTGGTACCTACAGCATCCGTTATAGTTTGCTCTTGTAATTAAGCATCGAATATATTCTGCCCAAAACTGTTATGTGGCTACGGAAGTTTAGTCTGGAGTCGAGTGTAGCGCTCAAACACATCTGACCCGGTTTGTCCGAAAACGTGAGTTCGAATCCCATTAGTGGCGTGAATTTTTTCCTCTTGCTGCGTTTGTATTAACTTTGTAACCAAAAAGTTTATGTCAATATCTAGTGTTTGATTAAAACACCAAGTATTCCAAATTACTTTGATGTGGAAAAAATCTACAAAATGCTAAACATACGTACTAACGGTACCTACCTACAATAATCTGTACAATTCGTATTGTTTGATAATTGATGAAATAAAAGATGTGGCGATTGCATGTGAAAGAACGAGATATAGTATTTCAAAATTTGACAACACCAATTCTTGCCAACTTTTTCTTTTACATAGGTTTGTCTCTTTTGCGCACGACTAGCGGACAACCTTGTCAAAACAATACTTGTTGATAGATGTTGCCACGTACATATTTTTACCATAGAAGTTGGGTGAATGAATAAATATTTTTTAGCTGACCGCCTCAGAAAGAGGGTTATGTTTTTTAAGAGTAGGTATGCATGTTTAAGGTAAGTAGGTATATAATTAATTTAATTCAATACAAATATAATAAGGGCGTGATTAACTCACAAAACTGAGCAACTTTTATTAGACTATTTTCTACGATTCTAAACAAAAACGGAATTTAAACTTGTGTATAGACTTTTTTACCTTTTTCACTGCCTCAGACAGAAGAAGGGAATTTTGAAAAATTATGTAGGTATTTACAAGTATGCATATACACTATAAATAATAATATCATATTAATTATTATTAACATAGGAAAGAGCAAAGATTTCATTGTTTTTCTTTTTGTTCTTTTGTTTGTTTGTATGTAATCGATAAACTCCGGAAAGCTGGACAGATTTCCAAAGTTCTTTTACTATTAGAGACCTACAACATTACTGAGTAGCATAGGCTACTTTTTTATATAAGAGAATCTGGAGTAGGTACCTAATGCAGATCACCAGCATCCCATTCAAACTATAAGAGATACGGTAATGGCTTTAAAGTAAAAGTTGTTCAGCATGACGAGCCGCTTTTATTGGCACATTGTCATCGAAGGTCTGGAATACCTGATGCAGATCATCAGCATCCCATCTAAATTGCAAGAGATAAGATATCTGCATCAAAGTTTTGTTCAGCATGACGGTCACTTTTGCTGGCACATGATTCTGATGAGTCACTTCTGCTGGAACGGAGTAATCGACTTTTTGCTAAGGGCAAAGATCAAATTTCTACTTCGAAACAGGTAAGTAGAAGCTGGTGAAACCGCTGAAAGGGCCGCTAGAAGTATAATACATGGACATGTAAATACATTCTTTTTAACGGAAACAGCCTGAACGGCTGGTAGGATAGTGATATTATTATGAGGTGTCATTAGGTTCATCGCAGCAGTGCAAGTTCATCATCTGCCTGCCCTTATCTCAATCTATTTGGGGTCGGCGTAACATTACTTTCCCTTCCATTCTTCTCTATTAGCCGTCAAATCGTCGTTTACATCTTTTTGATTCATATCATCTTTTACACAGTCCATCCAATTTTTTTTAGGCCTTCCAATCCTTCTGCGTCCATCCACATTCATATTCATGACCTTTTTCGTCACATGATTGTCATCCCTCCTCATAACATGTCCATACCACGGTAAACGGCTAGATCTCATCTTTTCTGTCACTGGTGCAACTTTTAAACTTCCTCTAATACGAGTATACTCATTCCTTATTTCATCAATTCTTGTCACGCCACACTTTCATCTCAACATTCTCATTTCAGATACATGTAATCGTCTTCCATACGTCACTTTTGTAGGCCAACACTCAGATCCTTACATGACGACAGGTCTGACCACCGTCTTGTAAATCTTGCCCTTTAGTTTGAGGGGCATTCGGGGGTCGCACACTGTGCCCGTGACCTGTCGCCAATTCATCCATCCTGCATTTATTCTGTGCTTGATAGTCCGGTCTATTTCACTATTGCCTTGCAGAAGTGAACCGAGGTATTGGAAGTCGGAGCAGACTGGTAAGGTTACGCCATTTAGCGCTACCGGAGCATAGCCGGAGAGACCGCCAAAATCACAAAACATTTGTTCAGTCATTAAGTTGTTCTGACTAGGTATATTAAAATTTTATTAATTCAAAATCGTGGATTTCAAACGCAATATATAAGTTAGAAATATCTTTAGTCTGGTTCTTTAATTTCAATAATAATTATGATAGTTGTTTTCTTAGTATTCAAAATATATTTAACTTCGTATTATTTTTATTTGCCGTGTGGTGCCGGCCTGGAATAGCATCACCCCATAACTATCCCGTAGGTGTCGTAAGAAGCGACTAACATATTTGAGAATTGCAATTTTAGGCGACAGGCTGACACCCTGTCACTATGGTGATGCACAACCTTCTTAATACCTCTCAAATTTTTTACAGACGTGGAGTAAATGACCGTTTTATTACAGCTGTTTACGCTCTGCCTACCCTGCAAGGGGTAAATAAATATGCCTGGACAAGACACACAGCGCCATTTAGCCCCAAACTAAGCAAAGCTTGTACTATGGGAGTTACATACCTGATATAATACTTATATTATTTTACTGCTGGCCCAACAATAACCCAACAACATTTAATCACCTATGTGGAGTAAATTTATTGCGATGTTCTTGGTAACACTTCCACTAGCCTGACATTTTACCTGACATTATGTATGAATGAGCGAGCAAGAAAAGTACTGGTAAACGTAGCAACATGATATTGTTCTTTTGATAATATGCGACATTGTATTTCAAATGAGTTTCCCGTACAGGATGTCGAAATGAATTTGGCCGTTTCACTTGAAGTCGAAAGAGCAATTGATCTTACTGCTGCTTATCGAACAAAATAATATCAGAGCGCGGCTGGTCAATCAAACTTAAAAGCACAATCTAAAACCACGGTCGTGCCCCGCCAAGACGAGCCAAACAAAGTGTATCCTTATTACGAGGTAAGGCATAAGATTACAAAAATAGTATTCTACATTGAGTAGGGTATTATTGAATAGATCTTCTAAAATATTAATATTTTGGATTTATAATCGGATCAAAATTTATAATAAAAGTAAATATATATTACGGCAGAGGAACATTAAGGTGAAGGTGGTATCAAGGTAATCTTCTCTTAGGTTTAGAAGACCTATTCAACGATTACCTACTCAACATAGCAGATGAAAAAAGTATTCTTGATAAAATTATAAGAGTTCATAGTAGATTACGAAACCCTCAAAATGGAGTGCAAGTTTGTGTGAGATAACCTTCCTTTCGTATAATATAATCACCGTTTTATACATATAATTTCCCTTTAAGTTTGATGGGCATTTCCTTGTCGCACATTACGCCTGCAAGTTGTCTCCACGTCATCAATGCCGTTGTTTATCTATAGGTTACATATAGGTCGATTTTGCCATAATTTCTAATGATTGGCCCCAAGTATTTAAAATTGTAAAACTGTAGGTATAAGTTTTCTTAAGCTAAACGTTTTGTCTTAGACGCGTTTTTGTGGACATCGACTAAAACATTTAAATATTTAGAACGCAAATTTTCCGGTAGCGAGCTACAACTGTCTCTTTTATGGCTGCGGGAAGGGTGGTATGCATAAATGAAATAGAAATATTTTTATCAACTGACAGCTCACGAACTTTCAGCTCGGTATAGTAGCCTCTTAATCACAGATTAAAATTTAGTTTCTGATTGACTTAATATATTTTCCGGTATTTTTTTATAGTATCGTATGCTTAGACCATCAAATGATGTCCTTACTTTAGCTAGTCTGTACTTTGGTTGATCTATTTTATTTGTACTTCTTGTATTGCGGTTATGCCTGCCTGTCATAATTTCTAGTATAATTGTTTATATTTTTTCTTACAAACTAAATGTTTTCATAAATATATTAACATAAGTATACGACATATGCTCCGTTTTCTTGCAACTAATCTTGAGACCTATGTCTTATAGAAACTTCAGCCAACGGTCGAAGTCGCTCTGCAGATCTTCTACAGAGTCTTAAGAGCAACATCATCTGCATACACTATTTTCTTCTGACAGCCGCGGCTATAGTCCGTCAAGTTCGTGCGCGACCTTCCCTAGGGGTGACAGACGTTGGGGGGAGAGATGTCAGCGGGTAGCGGAAGGTGTAGCGGGGAAGGGTGACGCGCGCATCCGCGCCGCACGTCATATTAAAATGACGTGCTTCCTCGCCTCCCCACCGTCTGTACCCCGCAGGAAGGTCGCGCACGAACTTGACTGACTATAGTAAAACGATGAACGCTGAGATTTGATGAACGCCAACTTTAATTTCAAAGGACGATGACCGTTTGTCCTAGAAGCCCGTCCCCCTCCTCTAATCAGGGTAAATATGGATCAACAGATTTGAAATATATCTCATTTGATAGATCATGGTTAGGTGTTAATTTTTATTGTAGCGACATTTTTCTAACTCGCGGGGTAACCGAGAAAAATCACATTTTGTAATCATTTATGCTGGGGCTTAAAACAAAAGATTTTAGGCCTTAATTATCTTCATTACGACGGGATGGCATCCCCAGCACACATTGGATCCACATTTGTGAATCACAAACACATACACACTTATATGACGTCTATATCCCTTGCGGGGTAGGCAGAGCGCAAACTACACACTGTAAAAAACGGCAATCTACACCACATCTTACAAAAATTGAGAGTAACAATGAAGACTGTGCATCACCATAGTGACAGGTTGTCAGCCTGGTGCCTAAAATTGTAATACACATCTACTCTCAAATCCCTTTTGCCTGTTCTCTCAAAACTGTTCGAGAAGATCATATTGCAGCGTATCAAGCCTTTCCTTGAAAATGAAAAAGTTATTCCTGCTCATCAGTTTGGCTTCAGATCTAGTCACTCTACCATTGAGCAAGTTCATAGAGTAGTCCACAAAGCACGCCAGTCCATGGAAAGACGTGAGTAATGCTCAGCAGTGTTTTTAGACATCCAGCAGGTCTTTGATCGTGTTTGGCATAAGGGTCTTCTATTTAAACTCAAGAAACTTATTCCCAACTCTGCATACATGCTGTTTAGATCCTACTTAGAAGAACGGCTATTCTGTGTCAAGTTTGAAGATGAATATTCCTCAATTCGCAGATGCCTAGCTGGTGTACCCCAGGGCTCTGTGCTTGGACCAGTTCTATATAAAATCTTTACGTCTGATATCCCCGAGACTGAAGGCGTCTTGATGGCGACATATGCTGATGATACTGCATGCCTAAGCAGCCACTACGATCCAAGTACTGCATCTGCTAATCTTCAGATACAGCTGAACAAACTAGACAACTGGCTTAACAAATGGCGAATACAAGTGAGTGTATCTAAATCGGTCCACGTAACTTTTGCTCTAAGGAGGGGAAACTGTCCACCTGTCAACCTCAAGAACGAACCACTTCCGCACAAAGACTGCATAAAGTACCTTGGATGCCACTTAGACCGACGGCTCACTTGGAGGGCTCATATCAAAGCAAGAGATGAACTGTGTCTCAGATACCACAACCTCAACTGGCTCCTAGAACGATCATCTAAACTGTCACTTACGAACAAGCTCCTTATTTACAAGACAACATTCAAACCAATCTGGACCTATGCCATCGAGCTATGGGGAAGTGCAAGCACATCAAATGTAGAGATACTCCAGCGCTTTCAAAACAAAGTCTTGCGATCTATCTGCAACGCACCCTGGTTTTCAAGAAATGATGAAATACATGAATACCTGGATATGACTACTATCAGAGAAGAGATCAGCAAACACAAGGAAAACTATAAATCAATGCTATCAAACCACGTTAATGTCTTGGCCACTGAGCTGCTTAACACTGAGAATGATGTAAACAGGTTGAAAAGAGGAAATATCCTGTGTTGAAAATAAGAAGCTTAATTGTTGCTGAACAATTTCTTCACAAGTCTTATAACCAGCACCATAAAATCTGATAAGGCTATTAAGTTGATGGCAGATAGAAAACAGAAACGAGAAAAAAGAACTCTCAAATCCCTTATTCGCTTCTTACGACACCCACGGGAATGATAGAGCGTGATGCTATTCTACGCCGTCACCACACGGCATTTCTGATCTCTATACCTATTTATTAAAAAACCGCATCAAAATCCGTTGCGTCGTTAAGAAGGAGTTCGCGTTTTACATGTCTAAAGTACCGTCACTTACTGTCCTCTTACTCGTCGGCAATTCCACTCGTTGCCTATTTGAGACATCCACCGAAGCGTTCTCATGGCCTGTTTGTCAGATCAGAAGCCTGCTCTTCTGACCAACAGGCCATAGATGCCGAAATCCCTTAAGGCTCTGTACTATCTGCAACACTGTTTCTGCTTCTTCTTAGAGTGGGACACCAAGTCGTCCAACGACCCGATGAACTCTGGTGGCAGAGTTGGCATACACAATTGCCGTGTGGTGCCGGCGTAGAATAGCATCACTCCCTATCATTCCCGTGGTAGTCGTAAGAAGCGACTAAGGGATTTGAGAGTTGATGTGTATTGCAATTTTAGGCGCCAAACTGACAACCTGTCACTATGGTGACGCACAGTCTTCTGAATTAATCACAAACTTTTGTCAGACGTGGTGTAGATGGTCGTTTTTTGCAGTCGTTTGCGCTCTGTCTACCCCGCAAGGGATGTTGGTGCGCGTGTGTGAGTGATTCACAAGGAAGGATCCAACTTGCGCTGGGGGTGTCATCCCGTCGTAATTAAGATAATTTAGGCTTACAATCTGTTGTTTTGAGCCCCGACTTAACTGGTAACAAAATGTGATTTTTCTCGGTTACCCCGCGAGTTAGAGAAATGTCGCTATAGTAAAAAATTAACAACTAGCCATGACCTCTAAATTGAGATATATTTCAATTCTGTTGCACTTACTTTACAATTTTTTTGGTTATAGGGGGGGACAAGATGACCCATCGTCCTTTATCACAGACTTCTAATGGTGACAACTTCTGTTGTAATACCATTGTACGATGAATGAGACGTATGTTTTTTACTTATGAATGATATTGATATTGATATTGCGCCTCACTGTTTCATATTGCAGTGAATTGTAGGTAATACATTGTTGCAGATTATATTGCTTTGTGCTCTATTATAGTGTCGTTTTCGATAATTAACCCTTGGGGGGTGCTGTTGAAAATTAGTGATTAAAACCTGTCTTGAAAAAAGAAATAAATTTCACTCTTACTACAAATTACCCAACATAACTATTATAAATAAAAATAGAAAAAAATACTATACAATTTAATTATAATTTAATACACTACGACCGAACCTATGCGACGAAATTCGGCGCCATTACGCCAGCAATGTTATTTGCATTACAGATGACACACTTCAGCGGAAATTCCGTCGCCGACTAAATCTACCCACTCAACATACACAGAAAATGTCCTAATTATTCCTATTTATAGGGTTAATAAGCCGTCAAAAATCTAACGTCCGTTGCTGCGTTGCAGTGTGCCATACCCTGCGTTATTTTAGCGCAACGCACAACGCTGAGCATTTTTAACGTCGACGGATGCGTCTGTCAATACCGTTTGACATTAGGGTCCGTCAACGCAGCGTTGGGCCTGCGTCGTCGTATTTATATGGAATTAAGGTGGAAATTCGCATTTTTCTAACGCTGCGCTAGCGCAGCGCTAAAATAACGTCGAAACCGACGTTGCGTGTGCGAAAGGCCTTACATTCCAGCGGCAACAATGTCTAATTATTTATCGTGACTAAGCTGACATTGATGCAAATTGAATTGCTGCGCAAACACTACAGATCTACTTAAAGTACTTACTTAATAAGTGTATGTACTTGACGCTACGAATACAATAATTTGTTTGAATATAAATAAATAATGACAAATAACCTGTTTATTACCTGCATCAGACATACTTGCCATACATTGTATAATTATTATTTACTTAAAATTGTCGTACACTACATGTCGCAACAAATTAGATGGCTTGAATTCCCAAAATTTGCTCAAGTTTAAAAACATAGGCATTTTCTTAATTTATGAGAATAAGTTTTAGTATATCAAACTTTTCATGACCTAACCAATTATACTACAAAACTACCTAGTATAAAAAGGAGAGAAAAACGAAAGCTTCAATTCAATAACAGCTCGTAATAATTGTTCAAATTGTTTACAAACAAATCAAAATATTTAATTGTTATATACAATTGCGAGTACATATTTTAATTTGTCTTTGTCTTAGCTATATCGAAGGAAAATCGTGTAAACAATCTGTAGAACATTCTGAAACCACTAAAAACTAGAATGATAGCTGAGACGAATATTAGTAACAAAATAAAAACAAGTTCTAATTCTAAATACTGCGCCCAGGAGATGTTGGCGGCGGGCGCCCGTAGATGGCGCGCTCCGCCGTGGCGCAGCACGTGCTCCGTCCACCACACCGCGCGCTGCAGACCGGACATGGGCTCGTCACGCATCAAGGCACCCATTTTCTTAATATTATTTCGGTATCTGAAAATCAACCATTTCGAGACTATAATAAAATTAAAATAAGTTGTTATCCTACTAATATTATAAAGGCGGATGTTTGTGTGTGTGTTTGTTACGACATCACGCAAAAACGGCTGATTAGATTGACATGAAACTTTGCAGAAATATAAAAGGGCATCTGGAATAACACATAGAATACTTTTTACCACGGAAAAATGTTTCATTCCCACGGGATCACGCATTTTCCAATATTTTTGAAATAGGTGGCGTGACTGAGCCGGTTCGCGTTTTAAACGTTTTCGCCGAAAACTAACAGCGACATCTCTTGGCGAATAATGCTTTTTTTCCGCGGAATAATAGGTTGCAGCGGGTGAAACCGCTGACGGGCAGCTAGTGATATCTAAAAAAATCTTACTCAAACCTGAGCTCAAATGATGCAGTACCTACCTACTTGTGTATGCGGTATTTTGATACAAATTGTCAAGTGATTAAGTTATGCTACAACCTGATACCAGTGTAGTTAAAATTGGGTTTCAAACAAAATAATATGGCCTGAAACTACAATGATGCTAAAGATTGCACAATATATAAAATTTATTGTAGGTTTACCTCTCGTTATTTATAACTTCATTGATGGCGTAAGTAAGTTCTTCTTCTGTGACAGTTTCAAGGCTAATTTTCAATCCAATGCCATGGTGCACGTACTTTTCAACGTTGTACCATTGGTCTGTAAACATCGGTATACCAATAAGGGGTACTCCAGCTACTATAGATTCATCAGTAGATTGTAGGCCTCCTTGTGTTATAAATAGTTTTACTTTTGGGTGTCCTGCAAGTAAGTACGTCAACAAAATTAATTGTGATCGGGTATGAAACAACGGAGCCTAAAGATACAGGCATATTTTTTTATATAAATCACACTATTAACTAAGTTCTTAAACTTATGTTAAAGTAAAAAAATATTTTTCTATTTCATTTTAACTGCTTTTTAGTACCTACTTACTCAACAAGTCAGACTGTGGCAACCATTTGCTTATCTTGATGTTCTTAGTCTTGCCCGGCAGTTCATCTCGGCTCCACTTCCAGAGGATATCGTACGGCAACTTCGAGAACGTATTTATAAACATCTGTATCCGTTCCGAAGGAAGATTGGCAGGGTCCACATTTGTACCAAAACTCATGTAGATTACGCCATTTTGAGACGAATCCAGATATGATTGAAGGTCCTGAAATTTATAAAATAGAAGATCCTTTATATATTTCCTAAGAAAATCTGTAGAAAATGTAACTTACGTTTGTCTATTGAGATTTTAATGAACTCACAGTGCCATATTTTCTCATAAATGACAATAGAAAACACATTAGTATTACACATTTTGCAATTGCCCAAACCTTCAGACCTATAAGACTATTATACTATGCTCCCAAAAACTAAAAACCGGCCAAGAGCGTGTCAGACACGCCCACAAATAGGGTTTCGTAGTCAACGTTTAAATATCAGGTTTTTCAGCATTACAAACTTATTTTGTTGCTGGTTTGTTAGCAGCAGTATGATGACCAACCGCAAATAGAAAAACTCATTTTTTCCTGAAACCTTTAAGGGTACGATATCCGTTATAGTTTTCATTGTAACTTCAGATTGTAAGCTATATTCCATATTTATTTCAAATTTTTAGCGTTTATACTTTAGAAGTTACAGCTGGAACAAAT